>CM024723.1:35360198-35552871 GCA_014182545.1 Eucalyptus globulus
GGTTCATCGGAATCCTTGGGCATTTGAAATTCACCGGGCATTCGAAATCCATCGAGCATCCGAAATCAACCAGGCATCCCATTCTTATAAACGAGGCAATGCCACTAATGTTATGTGATGACGGGTCTTATCTTTTATTTAGTAATCACATGTTGTACAACACATAAGCCAGTTTATCATTTTTCTTCTTAGCCCACACATACAAGGCCCAATGGCATGTTCATATAAGCGTGTGCATGTCATGTCCTACAATACCATAACTACATAATATGTTGGGCAAGGTATAAGGTTCATGGTTCAAACCAACTCATTAGGCACTAACCCTTCGCCAAGCGAGCCTCGAATCATCACACCTCACTATCGATCCAAGGTCCAGTGAGTTTCAGTCCGTCACACCCCAACGCCGACCCAAGGCCAATCGAGACTTGTTCGTAGCCCAAGGTGTGCTTCCACTCACGAATCTATAATCATGAGCAGTTATAGAAAATATTGCAAGAACAAGTCATAAAACAACCGAAACACACAAGTACGGTTAATAATACAAGTAGCTCAAACAACGTGCCACAAAGCCCTAGTCAAGAATTAAGGAATCCACTTACTCATGCAAAGGCATGACTAACATATTCATAGCTAAACCTAACAACATAGTACATTGCTCTAGCCAAAGATTAGAAATTTCACTTACCCAATGCGCTAATGACAATTTCACCAAGAGATGGCTGTCCGGTGGAGGCGGTGGGTGTGCAAGGCCGAGAGGGAGAGGGAGGTGTGCAAGAGGGAGGGGAGGAGAGAAAATGAGCCAAGGGTTGGTGAGAATGAAGGGGGTGGCTTCCTATTTATAGGCCAAGCTTCATTAAATGACCTAACAAGTGGTTCAATGAGGTTTTTAGAGTGGCATGGCTAGTTTGATAGTGTAGTACCCTAAGGTTCTTAGGAAGTGATTAAGGACCTTTGTGTTATCTTCTTATTGGTCCACTTGTGCTTTGAGTCACAGACCATCATAACTTGGCTAAGTTGTTCTCTAAGGAGAATCTTAGGTAATGATGACCAAATCTTTTATGGAACACCTAAGCTTATGGGTCACTTAGCAATGATAATATGTAATGATTTTATGGGACACCTAAGCTAGTGACTAAGCTCTTTACATTTAACGCCTAGATCTTGAGTAATCTTGGGGTTTAGATGTTGTTCTTATCTCAAACTTGCTCTCCAAGTTTTAGCTTCTAGAATCTTCTCTTTTGTCCTCTTTTAAGGAACATAATAAACATGGGAATGAGGCCATTGGATGAGTCACTAACTTCTTCTCCAAGGGGAATCTTAAATTATCACTACATAATCTTAGAGTGGACACCAAGGAGGGGTAACTCATCCTTGCATTTGGTGACATATTCTAGAACCTTCTTTCTAATTGGTACAATTAAGTCATGAGTCCTTTACTTTTCCTCAAGGCAAATCTTGAGCCATCATTATTGAATCTTTTAGTGAACACCTAAGAGGGATGATTCATCTCATGCATTTAATGAGGTATTCTAGAATCTTCTATTATGTCTTGTTCTCAAGATCATAGCAAACATGATAATTAGGCCATTCGAAGCACTAACGGGGTTGGGTAAGGACTCATCACATTCATCCACGATCGATCGTACCAACCAAACCAAGGTCAATAGTAGAATCACCTTTGATTTTGGGCTGGTTCATGGCCAAACTTGCCTAGCATAGCTAGGTTGGTGGCACATCTCGTGGGCCAGAATCATGGATGTTACACTGAAGTAGTATGAAATAATTGAGAAGCTTGCCTTCCTATCTGAAATATCCAATTGCTTCAAGGCATTTATGAGTTGTTGATGCTGATCATAGGTAATTGGTTAAGTATTGTACCCACTAACTTGATTTGCAGAGAATTCTCTCCCACTTTTTCCTTTTTCGACTAGCTTTTCATATAATTTCCAATAGGTATTCACAGTATGGTGTGGACGTTTACAATAATTACAATATATTTAACCTTTTCCTTTTTAATTTTGTGCAATATCTTTTTGGAGTGACGTGGAAAAGGAATGGCCATTGGATTTGATGATTGATGTGGCGTTATGTGGGCTATCCGATCCACCTGTAGGATAGGTGAAGTGAGGGCCATCCGATCTCCACTTCAGATCCTGTCCATTCGTTCTAGCCATTGGATAAGTGAATCTAGAGCCATCCAATCTCTCATTTAGATCGTGGCCATCTGTTCCACCATTCAAGAAGCTTCGGTCTCCTCTCTCATCAGAAAACCTTAGTGCAACCTTGCTTGACTTCCATCCTTCAATGCTTGATCGTCCGGTCGATCCTTGCTGCTAGTGGCTTGACTGAGTAGCGAGGAGGATGCTTTACCCAATTTTGACGCTCTCCATCAATGCTAGCCACTGGCTTTCCTCCTAGATAGCTAGTTGATAGATCTAGTCGAGCAAAGGCATGGGTTCCATGGCCAAGATTTGGGTTTTGAAAAGTAAGTAGAGTCGTTTAGAATTAAGAGTAATCAAGTCACCTTCTCCCAATCCTTGATGCTTCTGTATTGCTCTAGGGTCTGTTTGGGTCCCTCAAGTTTTTTCTTCCGTAGCTTCTAGTTCATTCGGGAGGGCTAAGAGTTTGATGAAACAAGCTCCAATCGACATATTCCTCTGTTTTAGTTTGGATAAAGCTTAGGTAAGAGCAAAAAAATTTCCTGATCAAGTTCTTCATACCTTTATATTATCCCACATAAACTTTGAATCCTTGTCGGAGGAAGTCCCGCCCCAACCTCTAGAGCGATGCAGTTTTCAATCCATGTTCGAACTACTGATTGCATTTTCTCTAATGTCGGGCCAATCAATCATTGGTTGGAACACGAACAGTTATGTCAAGGATACTATGCTTGTCCTTTGTCACCAATGCTCGCTAAAGCTCTCGAGACCATGCTGAATAGTTCTTGGGATCGAAGAGCTATTGCCTGATGAGGCGAAGCTTTGGTTTGTCGGCCATCGAGGTGTATAGGGTGTCAGCTGGGCTCCGAGCAACTTCCTTTAGCAAAGTTTTGATACGGAGGGAATCCAAGTAGGGATTCGTTCCTTGATAAGGTGTGCTCGATTCGCTTGATTGACCCAGATAGATCAATGCGGGCCCTAGGGTCGAGCTTGCCCCATTAGTAGCTAGTGGGCCTTCCCTGGGCCAATTTTCATCATCTTGGGTGTGGTTCGTAGGAATGGACCAATAGTTGACTTGGGCTGTCCCAAGTGGGCCTTGGCTAGGCAGCCACTGGACGGGCTAGGCTAGAATGGCCTGCCCCTTGTTTGGCTGGGCCTGAACAGGAATCCATGAAATGGGCTGTGACTGTGCTTCGGAATTTTAGTTCACCTGTGACCGTGCTTCAGAATTTTGGTTCACCACGTCTTCAACAGGTAGTGCTGGATGTTGAGGCATCTCTTCCTGACTAGTGACTCCTAGATTCTCTTCAATCATATTTGTGTTTATTTACTGATACACTGATTCCTACACTGGAGTGCTAATCTTATTTTGTAGGTTAGGGTTTTCCCACAACAAGAGTAGAAGGCTGATATTCAAAGGCAATCGGTGAAAGATGCGGAAGCTATGTTAGGAATATAGGCTCTGACACCATGTCACAAAATGAAAGAAAAGGAAGAGACTTGGGAGAATTTTGCATTCTGTATTGAATGAAATGTCCTTTACAAGTATATGCTCCTATTTATAATACAATGGATGTATAACTAAAGAAGGAATGAGATCCAATATATGAAATCAAATTAAATCAAATCCAATCCTAGATTGATTCTTGAAATGATACTATAGATCAATTATGATCCCGAAGTGATCTTTGAGTATCTCGCATATCTCCAACAAATTGATCTTCGCATATCTTGCATATTTCCAACACTCTGTCAATAAGCCCCATTATTTTCCTAACAAAAAGTTGATAACCATTGTTAGTCCTCGTAACTCTGCTATAAAGTAAAGTCTAGTGACTCGAACAGTGGAAGTCTCTACAGAAATGCAGATGTAACGGGGATTATAGGAGGTTGAAGAGACCAAAGTAGAAAATGGAACCGCCTCCTGCAAAATCTTCTTTGTGAGTTTGAAAGAGAAAGCACATAAGCTCCCGGCGGGTAGCGGACAATTCGCTCAATGGCAGCCATGACAGTTGCTCGTGAGAAGCTTCCAAACGATTGGAATGTGGATGATTCTTGTTATCGCGAGTTAAAACTAGGAATCGTGTTTCCGTGCAGGTGAGTTCGTGAAGCTTTTGACAGCAATCAAATCTTGTTTGAAACAATCAAGTTGATCGACAACTTGTTCGTTGTAACGCCCTAGGACCTTTTAGATTAACCGAATACTTAATAAGAGTTGCTATCTTTGTATAAGAGCTAGTCAGTTGAACGTGCATGCAATATCAATATCAGTAGATATACAATGGCATTCGATCAAAATAGTTTTCAAAATAACCACATACAAGTTGATATGTCAGTCAAAAGTCGTATTACCAAGATTATTTAGCAAATCAATCGGAGATAAGTCGGTAAAACACTTAAGTTACATTTACTCATTCTGTATAGAACTTAGTAACTTTTAACATATTGGTAAGTTTCAACAATAAATATTCGTAAACTAGGACAACAGTCAGTAATTTCGAAAAAATCAAACAAAAGTAGTTAAGTATCTCAAATAATATATGTTAACATAAAATTAGTTGGTAACTCGTTGTCATGAATGTTGGTAAAATACTTAAATTGAACTTGGCAATTTCTTATCAAAGTTTAAAATTTTAATACATAGGTAAGCCACACAAAAATAAATACTGGTAGATTACTAAAATACTAGGTTATTTTGGAAAAAAGAAAAGAAAAATGTCGGTAATTTTCAAAATCTATTGGTACCTTATCAAAAAGTTATAGGCCAAACAAGTTGTGTCTTAAAATTTAGTTACCAATGGATTTCGGAAGCAGGTGAGAAAAAAGGTGAGTAAATCAAGACCGAAAAAAAAGTATATCAATCTATTCTATATTCATCTAACGACAACAATTCTAGTACATGAGTCATGTGCTCTTAGAGCACTTATTAACCCACTAAATAAAGATTTTATATTTTTTAATGCAATGACTTACCGTTTATGCGTGATCACTACTTTGAAAATGAATTATTCTCTCATTTAGTATGCTTAACAAGTGCCTTTGGTACACTCATTAATTGGAGCTGAGGAAAAAAAAATTCGGCTTTTGAAAATTCTCAAACTCCTTCTAAAACTCTTTTCATGTTATAATGTGAAAATGTATTGGATTATTAATCTTCAATGCCAAGATCCAATACTTGAAATTATACCGTGAATCCCTGTAGCATTTTGTCTCTCAATATTTTCTTGGTATTTATCAATTAGAAAGGTGTTGAAAATAATTCATGAATCTTGATTAATATTTATCAAATAAACTATTAACACTAGTTCCCAAATATTTATGGATTTTTTATCGGCAAAAGGGCAACCAGCGTGCGCGATTTCTGGCAATATTTAAATATTAGACAAAGAACTATGATAAAAAGGCAATCCTTCTCAAAAAAGTAGTGTCGTTTACGGTAAAAGAGAGCTTCGTTTAAGATAAGATGTTCCGCACAAATCAAGGTCTTCCTCACGATCACTGGCATGCTAGACTTTTGCCGCTGTTAAAGACATTTTTCTTGAAACCGTTTTTTTCTTTTTACCACTTGTGAGCTAGATTTTTCGTAACGAGACTTTTTGTCAACCATAAGGTACAAAAACACCTGAAAAACTTGCAGTTATTTGTCATATTCACCAGACTAATACCCTGAAATGATGTTTTTTAAAAAATATGAGTATTCTTACCATTGTTAAAGATTGTGCACCCCCTTTGAGAGATGTTAACAACAAATTGGATCATTTAATTCATTGAATTGGAAACTGATGCTGCCGTATTGTATGATGTTTCTCTTGATGCGAATCGGGTTTTTGGATCCACATGGGTTGTTGAAACTCATTGAGAAGCTAGTCTCTGTTAGTCCACCAATAGTTTTTGGAAGGCGATTATTGAATTCATTGAGATGGATCTGAGTCTCTGGCAATAGGGTCTGTGATGATATTATTTTCAGTTTCAATGGGAAGAGAAAAACATCAAAGGTGAGATGTGAACGTGGTCCTCTAGAGAGGCACTTGCTAATAGTCAAGTAGGGGCCTCTAAAAAATTCAGAACGCCTTGTTCTGCTTCTTCAAATAGAGACTATTACAGGCTAGTTAAGTTCATGCCAAGTTATCACCTCACCCAGTCAATGCCACCATACTAATTTAGCCAACCGCCGGCGGTGGATTACCTTGGTGTCGGGATAGACAGCTGAGTGTTCGTAAAATTCTAAACGCAAGTGAACGTATCGAACAAGTAATATAATGATGAGAAAAAGTATCATCCCACGGAGATCGATAATTAATAAACCAATTAAATACTAAAATAGACTAATTCTAAAATTTATCTAACAGATCAAAATATAATTGAGAATAAATTAAAAACAAAATTTGAAGACTAAATGCAGTAAATCAATTAGATAAATATGTTAAAGCATCCGATTTCACCATGACCACTAGATATGAATTTCAGATTGTTGTGGGTACAAGAACAATATCAAACATGTGATAGCGGAATTTCCTAACCTATTTACTATCCTATCTCTAGGTATAGCAAACTTACTCAGTTTATTAATCTACTATATCTCTACGTGATTTAAAATAAACATAAGTGCATTAAAAAATATGAATATTCCCGGCTTATAATGAGTATTTTGGATTACCTTATCACCAAAAGCTACATAAATAACGCAGTATATCTCTATCCACGTTTAATTCATGATTATTTATTATAATGAGCAATTACATATTATCATTTCTCAGTCTCAAACATGCACATCAAATCATTCAAGTGGTGGTGTCACGCCCCGATCCTCAGGCACGCACACGTCCCTTACCTTTGGTCGATTTTAAAATGCGATATCCTAGGACTAAGTATTGCTGACCCTTTCTGTTTATTACGCATGCGAAAGTAATTATAAATCCCCATACAATAAAACAATGGAATAGAAAAACTGGCCATATTTTTCATATTGAAATTCACAACCACACTTTTATTAACAGCACGACTCATAGAATATTTACAATACCATTCACAGCATACTTGTCTAACACCTATCTACACTAAGACAGGGCTCACAAAAGGGATGGGATTCCAATCCACATCCGGGTTGTACTCAAGATCTCTCTCTAGATCATCTTCTTCTTCTTCAAAAATATTTCTCCTCCTCGGCTCCTCCTCAGGGTCCTAAAATGGTTATTCAATAACCAATGAAACCACGTTTCAGCGAGTTCTACCCAACTAAGACTCAATTAGGGAACCATTACACCAGGGAACCAATACACCACATGGTTGCCTAAACACAGCACGAGTTAGAAGACTTACCTTGGCCTCATATCCCACCTGTATGTTAGCACAGATTAAATAGACACCCAAGCAATCACATCACAGATCGAAGTATCGATCAAATCGACCTAATCGATTACATGTCAGAAAGACCACTCACGGTTATTACCATTCAATCAATCAATTCACAGCATCATATCAAAGCAATGATCAATCGACTTAATTGATTACATGTCATCACGACCCATGCTTGGTCGGCACATTCAATACTATCTATAAAGTTCTATCAAATCAGGACTGCTCACCCAAAACTGACAAATAGATAATATAGCTCGCCCAAAGCTGACAAATAGATAGTATAGCTCGCCCAAAGCTGATAATATAGTATACTATGCATATGCTCACCCAAAGCTGATAGAGTAGGGCCCCTAGGCCAATTTAATATACTATATATGCTCACCCAAAGCTGATAATATATTGCTCACCTAAAGCTGATAATAAGGTATACTGCTCACCCAAAGCTGACATATCATCCGTAGGTCGATATAGTATATTGGTATACTGCTCACCTAAAGCTGACATATTGCCTGAAGGCCGATATAGTATACCATATGCTCACCCAAAGCTAATAATAAGGTATACTGCTCACCCAAAGCTGACATATCGCCCGTAGGTTGATATAGTATACCATTTTCATCGTCCAATATTCCTATTATTTTTATCATACCCGATAAAATAATCGTGTGTGGGTACACGATTGGCCTTAGCCAAAATACTATAATTTCCTTTTTCATAATTCACATTATTCTTTATAGCCCACCAAAAACACTTTTGGTGCTGTTATGGAAACACCAGTTATTTTCCAATTAATAACCAAAATCAAATAATTTAGGAATAAATCCTAAAATCACTCATAAATCAATTTAGCACAAAAACCAAGCTCAATTAAATAAACAGACTGTACCACGACAATTAGCACAAAATTTCGGTCCCCGGCTCTCTCGGCCTTAATTTCCGAAAAATAATTAATTAATTAATTAATTTTGAAAATTAATTAATAAATATTAAAAATTCAATTTAGCTCAAAATAAAGCCCAATTAAATAAACGGGCTGCACCACGATCATCAGCATAAAATCCTGGTCACTGTCCATCCCGGTTGAATTTCTGGAAAATAAATAAATAATTAAATTAATTTCGAAAAATAATATTTAATTACTAAAAATTCCATAGGCCGAATTGTCAAATTGAAGCCCGATAAGGGTCGCGAAAAATCCCGAGCTACCTTTAATAAATAGTAGACCACATATGCGTGCTAATTGCATCATCAAATTACCTAATTTGCATCACAATTGACTAATAAACAATAATCTATACTAATCTAACCACCCAAACCTAATTAATTAAAGCTAAACAACCCTTAAGTATAATTAGTCCACTAAGCAAGGATTAGTGAGATTACTCACCGGAATCGCGCGCAAATTGGATCAATCCGACGAGGGCAACGCGAGCAACAATACTTCCCAAAGCGACTCACGGGATCGGGGCCTAGAAATGGCCCAAAAGTGAGCCCGAAGGGGCTGGAAACCCACTCGGTGGGGTGGCTACGATGGCTGTAAAAAGACACAAAACAACCACAAATCAAAGCAGCAAGGGCGGCAAGGTGTGGGGGAGGGCCGGTGGAGGTTCGGCGGCATCGAACGGTGGCCGGAGGTGGCCGGATAGAGGCAGAACAAGGCTGAGCAGAGGCCGGATGGCCTAGACGGTGCACGGCAGGGACGGCAAGGAACGGAGGGGTGGTGGCGAAGAGCGCGGCGTGCGCAGGTGGGCGTCGCGTAGGTGGAGGTTCGGCTCTAGTGCGGTGGCGACGACTTCAGCGAGCTGCTGTTCTTCTTCTTCCGCTTCTAGTTTTTCACGAACAAGAAGAAGGAAAGAGGGGGGTTCGGTCACATGGGAGAAATGGGGGAGAAGAAGAGAGAGAGAGAGAGGGGATTAGGTTTGAAAAGTCAAAAAGAGGGGAAAAAGGGAAATAAGGTGGAAAGGGGGGTGTGTCGCACGAAGGGGAGGGAAAGAAGGGAGGAAAGAGAGAGAGAAAAGGGAGAGAGAAAAGAAAGGAAAAGAAAATAATAATTTAATAAGAAAACACATTATTCTTATTACTTCTATTATTTTCCTTTTCTCATTCCCTTTTTATTTTCTTCCGGTCTTCAATTTTTCCTCCGATAATTTCTTTCCCGAAATTTCGAACTCGTCAATAATTTGACGGATGATAAGACGAGGCTCTAAAAATGAATTGTGACACGCTCGAATATTCGATTCCCGAAACCAAATTAAATTCCATGGTTAGAATTAATCATACGCGATTTTAGCCCAATCCAACTAATTAGGTAGCTTTTAGGAATTTTACCGTAGATACATCCCTTAACGGCTTCACCCAATAAGTTAGTTAACTCGTGACTGATCAGCTTAGAGAAGAAAGACCATAGGTACGTCGACGAAAGCTCATTTCACTTTATCGAAACGGGATCGAATTTCGAGATGTCACAGGTGGTCAGTCACTCAAAAGCATTAAGCACAATAATATATAACTCACATGAATGAAATCAATTATAAAACATAAAAATCATGAAATTCCACATCATCATGGTTAGGCTACATCGTAGCCCTAACAAAAAAAAATTAGAACATAGTAGATGAAAAAATAAAAATAAAAATCAAACCCAGCATCTTGAATCAAAGAACAAGAATTCCGTCACCACTTTTTTGTCTTCTCTTCAAAATACTTGAAAAAACTCTCAGAAAAATGAAAAACGATCTAACAAAAATCTAGCTTCTCTCTCTAGCTCTTAATGTTCTCCTCTTCAAAAGATATATCACGGATATCTATCTCCCAACGCTTGTAGATAACATTAGAGAACAAAATCAAGAATTTCTTGATTTGATATCCATCTTGCACTGCTTTTTTTCTTTGAATTCCTGATATTTACCATTATTTTCCTTATTTTCTCCATATCTTATTATTCTGCATAAATAAGGAAAATTTGAATAATAAAAAAAAAGAAATCCAAATATTTTCTCATAGATATTACATTAATTGTTGCCTAAACTAGGTAAAATAACTCTATTTTTATAGAGTTATCAAACCCCAAAACTTAACATTTTGCTAGTCCTCGAGTAAAAGTAAGACATAACACATATTCAACCTAACAACCTCCTCCATGACATATTTCCATAATTGCTCAAATTCACAATTCAAAAAAAAAAAAAAAAAAAACACAAATTTCATCCAAACATTGAAATTGATTTATAAGTTAAGACAAATTCTAACAAAGTGATACAAGTGTGCGTGTGAGAGTCCTCATTTTATTTTATTTTTTGAATTATATGCAATCCAAATAAATTCACATTGACATGCAACCTCTAAAAAATTCTCAATAATTATGACCAAATCTCATAGGTTTATTTTTCATTCCTCTCTCCACTAATATAAGCTAATTATCCAACCAAAAATCAATAGGATTTTTCTTGGTTTGTAATGTAAGGCTGGGCTAAAGGTGAAATAACGGTAATTTTAAGCTCAAATCACCCATCAACACATTGATTTCTAGGATTTAATTAGAGTCAATGTCACTATCCAATTTCACTCCTTCAAGATAATTTTTCTGCTACCATATATCACCATTCCTTTTTCTTTTTTTTTTTAATTGCTTTATGGTGGAGTTTCTCCCAAAGTCCCTCCTAATATAACATGAAAATTTACAACCCATTGAGTATAAAAAGTCTCACTCAATTGAAAGTTGGATAGGGAACCATAAAAGTAATTTTTTTTTTTTTTTTTTACAATACACCCCAAACAAGCATTGCAATCGCTTTTTTTTTTTTGTTTGCTTCTTTTTACTCCATCATTACTCCCAAATTTCTATCAAGCTCAAATAATTTTTTACCCCAAAAAATCAACGTGTTCATAAGGCATGGGATAATGATATGATTTAATAACGGCTAGACTAAACATATATGAGTACCAATGAAAAATGGGGTAACAATTAAGGCTCAATGGGGTGACTAGGGATATATAAACAGGGTTAGCTTGAAAGGCTCAATCGATCCAAAAATTGCCTAAATCATTTTCTTGGTTAGATTTAGCTTAGGATTTCGCCTCAAGAGAAAATCAAACAAATTCTAAGATTTTGGTGAAATTTAAGAAAATCACATACTTTACATAAATGTTCTCTAGATTTACACATAATTCAAAAATTAAGGAATTTTAGTGCTTAGTAAATTGATCAACATAATCAGAATTAAGATTAACTCACATATCAATTGCAAGTTTAAATAAAATTTAAAAATTCCTAAGAATCGTAAAATTCACAACCAGGAAAGCAATCATGATAAAAAAGAAATTTAGCAAAAAATTTGTCTCCCCCCAAACTTGAATGAAGCGGTGTCCTCAATGCGAAAAAATAGAATAGGAAGAAGAAAACTCCCCTATCACTTATGATTGCCTTAGGAGTGCCGAATCGGGTAAAAATATTTTTCTTCAAAAATTTGACCACAACCTTAACATTATTTGTTGGCAATGCTACAACTTCTACCCACTTAAACACATATTCCACAACCACTAAAATATATAAATTTCCATAAGAAGGTGTAAAGGGTCCCATGAAATCAATATCCTAAGCGTCAAATAATTCACACACGATAATGTTGTTTAAAGGCATCTCATTTTTTCTTGAAATATTTCCAATTCCCTGACACCTATAACATTAAGCTACATAGGAGTATGCATCTTAAAAATGTAGGCCAATAAAATCTAGATTGTAAAATCTTAGCTGCAATTTTTGTGGCACCAAAATGGCTACCTGTCTCTCCATCATGACAATAATGAGAATGTTTGCCTTTTCTTCGTTTGAAACACATCTCCTTATGACCTGGTCTACATATATTTTAAACAAGAAAGGTTCTTCCCAAAAATAATTTTTAACATCAGAAAAGAATTTTTTTCTTTTGTTGATATGATAATTCAGGAGGAAGAACACTAAAGGGCTTGAACGGGAATTGTTCGCCCACTATGGGATGTATACCTGCAGGAAATTTACTCTCCTTCCGTGGTTCTAAGTCTAGGTCCATTCATGGTATCAAAGCCATGGTTTCATTTTTAAGGTTATCCATTCTATGCGCTTGATAGGTGAATCCAGTGCTGAGAAGATCTTTTCACATCATGTCTACACAACCAGAGTCTACATAACCAGAAATCCTCGAAGCACCCGTTTCTCGTACTCCTTCTTCTTCATCTTCAACCCCTCTAGAATTTCATGTTTCCAATGCTTCTAAGATAGATTATCTTTATGAAGTCTCTCTTAGCGATGAAACCAAGATTTCTGAAACCCAACTTCCTCTCATGAATCCTTACTCCGCTTTTGCTAAACCAAACTCGTCATTCTCACCCATCCGTTCCATTCGCCAGCTCATTCATCAAACCCCAAAGCAAGTAAAGGAGTACGTCCAGTCCTCTAAATTCGACCAGCATCTTATTCCTGCTACTGAAAATGAGTACTTTGTTACTCTTCAGATCCCCCCAGAGTTTCCCAAACAATGGGCTCAACAGGGATACACTCATGTTCATTATGGAGTTTTTCATTTAGCTCTTACCTTTCATGGTCATAAAGGTTTGCCAGTTATGGCAAGAATTGCCTTGTTGGATACCAGATTTTTACAATACCAGCATGCTTGCATCGGTACTGTTCAAACTACCTTGAATGCTGGAACAGTCTTTGTGACTTTGTATCCAAACTTCAACATCGCTCTTTCAGATCCCCAGCTACTTTCTTTCCTAAAAGTCCAAATCCAGCTCACTGGAGCCCCTCAAACTACTGACTCTGTAGCTGCAACTTTACATTACCAAATGGTTTATCGAGTGCAGAACCATGTTCTTGACCTCAACTTCAATAATGGTAATGAAGATGCGTTGTTCATCTCTATGTAGAATGACCAGGCGTCTTGCATCCATGTTCCTAGACAAATCCCGAAGGATACGTTGGCCAAGCTCCTTCTAGAGACTTGGATCACCAATTACGAAAAGCTACACTAGCATAACAAGCCTTTTCAGTCTACGGACTCAGAGTTCGTATGGGAAAAAGATGGAACTGTTTCCATCAAATTTGGCAAGGAAAAGGAAGAAAGTCCTTCTATCTTCCAGACCCTCTTCATGATTGAACCATGTGTTCTTGAATCTATTTCCAAACTAGATCCAAAAAAGCTTGTTCGACACTTCAATGGTGATGGACATCCTGTCCATTACTATAAAGACAATTATGGTCATTGTTTTTGGGATCATTTTTGCCAATGTTCCTACTGTACAAATTCTTCTGACGAGGTAGACCCTTTTGCAAGACCTCTGTCTCGACGGAAAAGGCCAAAGGATAAGGTGTACCAAAGGTACTTAAATGAAGATCCCTCCGTTGATACTCTCGGTGAGTGTGATAAATATCAGTTCATGGTTTCTTATGCACCACCTCCACCACCAAAGTCCAGTACTACATCCCAAACCTTACCAAACCCACCAAAAACACCTCCACCATCTCCTCCTCAGAAAAAGCAAGCTCTCTCCCCGTTTTACAAGCCAATCCTAAAATGGGCTAAGAAACATTCTTACCCACTTGAGAATCCAGCAAAAAAACACCACCCACTTCTTCCATTGCTATGTTCCATGATGCTGATTTTCCCCCTCTTGTCAAAGAAAATTCTAAATTATCATTTCCTGCCCCTGAGGAATTCATTGACCCACAAAATAGATATCGTCATGCTCCAAAAATAGCAACCCCCACTGATGTGGATGAACATGGGAGACAGAGAAAGACTCCTGCTGCCGAAGCTGTTCTAAATTGGCAATCAGAGACCCTATTAGCACAAAACAATGCCTTTAAGGCAATTGATTCCAAAATTGGAAATGTGCAACAAGATCTCCGAATGTATGATGAAAGTACCAAAAGATATTTTCTGAGTTCCAGAAAAGGCTTCATGCCTTGGAATCGAGGACAACATCTTGGGTATCATTACCTTGAAAGTCCAAAGCCAGAAATAGAAAAGCTCAAGAGGCAAATCTAACTCCTTGAAGAAGGAAGGTTCAGACCTTTCGATCCATTGGCACCTTCTGTTAGAACCGGGTATTTACCTCCACCGCCACAGACTTCTATTTTTGCCACTATTCCAAAAGATCCCTACAGAAGAGAACCAGATATGGCAGAAATACGAAATCGCCTCAAAGCCCTGCAGAAGGACAAAAGGAAAGAAAAAATGCCTCCCACAGAATCAAGTTCGATTGTTATCAGAAAAAGGCTAGATCAGATGATGTTATCTAATCCATTATAATCTTTTCTAAAGGATTTGGGTACTCAGGAACTTGATCCTGCTACCCAACAGCCTGATTCTACCATTCCAAAAAAACAGTCCCTGTTTCCAATCGAGCAAACTACTCCTGAGACTGAATCAGATTCAGTATCTCTTTCCTCCTCCTCATCTTTCTTGATTCCTACAATTGATTCTCTCCCTATGGCACCAGTAACTTCATCAATATTTATGGCTGATCCTCCAGATGATGAAATGGAATCAAACTATTCTAACCCAGAAAATGGCCAAACAAGCAATCCTGCTCGGCATGTGTCCATAGCATCAAAACAATTCTTCACCATCAATGATATTCCCTATCATAAATGGCGAGGAGAAAGACTTGAAGACTTTCATACTTGGTTGAATACTCAGTCCATCACCAACCATGATATGAATGATGTCCTTTACAACTTTGTTACGAGATTCACAGGAAGTCTCAAACTTTGGTGGCAATCAATTTCAGAACAATACCAGATTCATTTTCTGATGTCACCTAATTTCGGCCATGCTATCACTCTCTTATATCATGTCTTTGTCAGAAAACCCACTAATCTCATAGAGATGAAAAGAAGAGAATTCTTCGAAAGAAAATGCTGCTCCCTCCAGAAGAAACATCTTGATAAGCATTATCAAGTGATGCTTAAGCTTTTTTATCAGATTGGAGCAGATCCAAATCTGAAACATGTTTTCCTTACTTCCATCCCCAAAGAACTATCCCAGATGGTTGAAAGATCTTTCTTTGGAAAACAAAGGAGAGTACAAGATATTCCCTTGGGAGAAATATAGCAAGAAGTCCATCTATGCCTAGAAGAATTATGCTTAAAGCGCTAGATGGTTCGTACCTACATCACAGATGACAAGCGCCTTGAATCAGCTTGTTCTTGACAGAAGTTAAAAATCAAATGCTCCAAGTAAGACTGTGATGGTACTTGTGGTAAGTTTTCTCGGAAAAAGAAACATTACAAGAAGTTTTGGATAAACAAATCCAAACATGGCTCCAAACATTTTCGGAAAAAGAAAAAATGGCGATACCTACGCAAAAGAAAGGATAGCACGAGCCACAAGAAATCAAATCGTTGCTACATCTGCAACCGGAAAGGACATTTTGCCAAAAATTGTCCTCAAGCAAGAAAATGTCAGAATCGTCTAATTCATCACATTGAGAATGAAACAGGTATTTCTCTTGAAAATGATGATATCGAATCCTTATTCTCTGCTGACAAAGAACCATCGAACAAACTCTTTGTGTCATACCCTCTTACCAAACTTCCAGTGACACTGAGTCAGACTCAGAGTCTGAAGATATTTTCCACATATTCCCCACATCTTCAGAACCAAACCTTGACATATTCTCAAATCAAACTCATTGTCCCCATTTCCCTGTAAAAATCCTCACTTCAAAGTTTGCCAAACCCATCACTGTTATTACTCTCATTGACACAGGAGCAAGTTGTTCAATATTAGACACCAAAGTTCTTCCTGAAGAATTCTGGACTCCTTACATCCCATATTTCAATTCTACTTCAGGAGATACCTTCTCCACGAATGTCAGAACCTCTCCAGTAACTATCCAGTTTTTTCCTCAGTGTTCCATAACCACAAAAATCTTTGGATCCAGTCTCCCCAATAAAGATCTGATAATTGGGTGGGATATCATGACTCAAATCTCTCAGCTTTGCATCATTCTTAGAAAAGGTCTTAGCTATCAAGATCAATTCTCTGAGTTCGTCAATATTCAGAGACTCTTTTCCATCCAAATGAGTATATTAGATCCAATCATGCAAAAGTTGTTAGAATCTTGTTCCGAATCCCATTCCAAATTTACTCAGAAGTGTTCCCATCTTCTATGGGAAAATCCAGAGTTCTTTGTTCGTCTTCCTTTCAAGAAGAATGAAGATATAAACCCAACCAAGGCGAGCCACATGGGAATGAAGCCAGAACATCTGGATTTAGCTCAAAAGGAATGCTCAGAACTATTGCAACAAGGCCTTATTGAAATCTCCAATTCTCAATGGGCTTGCGAAGCCTTTTATGTCAATAAGCGTGCTGAGCAAAACAGGAGAAAAATGAGACTGGTAATCAACTATCAACCTCTCAACCTTTTTCTCCAAGATGATAAGTTCCCTTTACCATCTAGAGATTCTCTCTTTACTGGTTTAACCAAGGCCCACATTTATTCCAAATTCAACCTCAAAGCCGGATTTTGGCAATTGGACATTCATCCTGAAGACAGATCCAAAACAGGATTATGTATCCCGAACCAGCACTTATAGTGGAAAGTTCTTCCTTTTGGTTTAAAGGTAGCACCATCCCTTTTCTAGAAGGCCATGTGTCGTATTTTTCAACCAATTTTGTCAAGTGCAACCATATACATTGATGACATCTTGCTCTACAGTCCTGACGAGCAATCACATTGTCAACTCCTTGAGCAATTTGCAGAAATCGTAAAGAAGCATGGCATCATGCTTTCCCAAAGAAAGATGAATATCGCCCAGACAGAAATCAAATTTCTTGGTATGTATCTTAACAAAGGTACATACTATTCAGGGCCACACATTGCTCAAGAATTATTGAAGTTTCTTGAAGAAAAATTCACAACAAAACAAGTTCAGCAATTTCTTGGGATAATCAATTATCTCAGGGATTTTGTCCCAAACATTGCAAAGCTACTAATTCCTTTGCAATCTATGCTGAAGAAGAATCCCTTACCTTGGGGAAAAATTCAAACCAAAGCAGTCGCTAAGTTTAAGGAGATTATGCAAAATCTCCCACCACTGCAAATACCATCGACAGGAAAAGGAATCCTCCAAACTGACGCCAGTGATGAATACTGGGTAGCCATCCTGTTTGAAGAAATCGATGGTAAGAGACAACAAGAGTGGAAATTTTTCTCAATCTGAAATGCACTACCATTCTACCTTCAAAGAAATCCTAGCAGTAAAGAATGGAATAAAAAAGTTTGAATTCCATCTCATCGGCCATCACTTCCTTGTAGAATTAGATATGGCATATTTCCCTCAGATGACAAAGTTTAAACAAAAGTAGATTCCAAACTCTCAACTGCTTCGATGGGCTGAATGGTTTTCAAAATACTCTTTTGAAACCAAACATATTCCTGGAAAAAAGAATGTGCTTGCTGACTTCTTGTCGAGACCAAAAGCATCAGCCGAAATCAACATGTACATCAAGAGGCCTGCTTTTCATATGCTCAACTATGGCGTAAAGTACAAGATTGAGAAGATCAAAGATTTACAAAGCTGGAAATACCCCCAGGAGATTATTCAGCAAATCTAGAACGACAGTCTTACTGAGAACCTAGAGAACCTCATGTGGTAATGCCACACCGACCTATTCAGATTCAATGGAGGTTCGATTCTTTATCCTTTTGGGTTAAATATGAATTATCCATTCATTCATCATCTTATCTGGAAGGAAGATGATTTCCCTGATCAACTCAAGACGTTATTATGGTACTTAACCAATAAGTACTTAATAGCTTTTGAAATTCCAACCAGAAGATTCATTGCCAACCTCACAAGGATATTCTTGTTCGAAATAAATATCGAAAAAGAAAGTGATAAGAATCTCTTAGACTTTCTTAACTGGTTCTATTCTCCTACTTACTGAAAACAACTCTTGGAAAAAGAACTGAGAACCATGACACCAAATCCTGAAGTCCATACCATCCTGTTTTTCAGACGACCATGGTATTTTTTTCAAAAATAATGGCAATATTCTCAATGCCCCACTGGAAATAGGAACCATATCCTATAAACCTCACTTGAACAGTCGAGAAGCTCGAATTCACAAATCTTATCCAAGATCTGTTAGACTTTGTGAACATGAGTACCGAGAACTCCAGAGAATCTTATGCCAAGAAAACAAAACCATTCCTGAAGATGTTTGGAATAATATACCCACTACGTGGGATCATTATGACCTAGCACCAGAAGCTAAGGAAGCACTCAGGCAATATAGACAAGCTGCATCGTCCCAAGAGCATGAAATGACAAGCAAAGTTGACATTTTCCAGTCTACTCAAGACCTCTATGCACACTTTGGAGGTCCTCTGTCCCAGAATCCCTACGAACATGGACCTTTGTCCATGTTCCAAAACTTGGACACATCCTTTTATGCACAACCATCCAATTGGCCTCAGCCGAACATTCTTGCCAACACTACAAGTGAAAATACAAACTGGGTAGAAGAAAAAGCATCCCATTGGGCTCATGAACAAGCATCCTCATCAAGAAGGCTAAATCAAATCCTCTCACCTGAAGACCTTGAAGCCCTTGAACAGAAATACAAGGCACATCTCTTAGAAGACAGCTCAGATGACTTAGTCTGTAACTACAATGCTCGTGACGAACGAGACCGCTAAGTCCGTACAATTTCACTGTAGCAAGTTACTATTCACTTTTACTGTAGCATTAGGCTAGAGAAGGTACTGTTCACAATACAGTTACTGTTCATAGTGTGCGAATAATTCCCTCCCGAAAATTTCTGGTGCCTCTGTATGTATTCGAACCCATGAGCTTGGTCCTTGTTTGTCGATTTGTGACCTCATTTTGCCTATATAAGGCAAGAAGGGTGTAATGTGTTGGGCAAAGTGCCCTCAAGTAAAGTGTGTGCTTTGTGAAAAAACCTCTCCATGGCTTTCTAAATTTCTCTTCTTCTCTAACCTGGTAGGATCCTTCAAGAAATGCAGCTTGGGTAGGTTAGAAACGTTTCCATCCTAGCATCTCTGAGTGTCTCTAGGCTCTGAACTAAAGAGCTGAGTAGTTTTCTACTAAAAGGCTATCCCTGAAGGGCTTGAACGGGAATTGTTCACCCACTATGGGATGCATACCTGTAGGAAA
This sequence comes from Eucalyptus globulus, assembly GCA_014182545.1. Lineage (NCBI taxonomy): Eukaryota > Viridiplantae > Streptophyta > Magnoliopsida > Myrtales > Myrtaceae > Eucalyptus > Eucalyptus globulus. The sequence goes on from CM024723.1 coordinate 35,379,882, forward strand.
TTTACTCTCCTTCCCTGGTTCTAAGTCTAAGTCCATTTAATAAAGTCAACATACCAAGGAATTTTTGTGGACTTGATGGAAAAAATTTTCTCATCGGAGAATTCTTCCAAAATTGGTTTTACCTCTTCCTTTGAATTTGGAATTCTTGATAAGTGGTCTGCAATTAGATTTTCAGTCCCTTTCTTATCTTTGATTTCCAAATCAAATTCTTGCAGCACTAGAATCCACCTGATCAACCTGGGTTTTGATTCTTTCTTTTCAAGCAAATACTTAAGAGCAGAGTGGTCAGAATAAACTAAAACTTTTGAGCCAATTAAATAAGAACGAAATTTATCAAAAGCAAATAATACTGCCAAAAGTTCCTTTTCTATTGTTGAATAATTTAATTATGCACCTGACAAAGTTCGACTAGCATAGTATATGGTTTGAAAAACTTTATTCTTCCTTTGTCCCAAAACAGCTCCTACTGCAAAATCGCTAGCATCACACATCAGTTCAAAAGGTAAATCCCAATTTGGTGCTGCCATAATTGGTGCTTATATTAACTTCTTCTTTAAAGTATTAAAAGCCTGCATGCATTCAACAGAAAAATTAAAAGGAGCATCTTTTTCTAAAAGATTAGAGAGAGGTTTCGCAATTTTTGAAAAATCTTTTATAAATCGCCCAAGAACTATCAGAGATAAAATAGATGATACATACATCCAGTAGTTTAATTACCTCAGCTTTTACTACTTCTTGCATCTTCGAATTCAAACGCCTCTGAGGTTGGATAGTGGGTTTATATTGTTCATCCATCAAAAGTTTGCGCATGCAAATTGAATGACTAATTCCCTTGATATCAGCTATTTTCCATCCAATTGCACCCTTATGCTCTCTTAATACTCTGAGCAATTTCTCCTCCATCAAATATGTCAAAGAAGATGATATAATTACCGGTAAAGAATAAACTCCATCTAAATAAACATATTTCAAATGAGAAGGTAAGGGTTTTAGTTCAAGAATTGGAGACTCTTCAATTGATGGTTTAGGCTTTGTAACGTGTTGTCACAACTCCTCAAATTTAATTGCCTTTTGCCTCGAATATGGTGGAATTGCCTCCATGAATTTTGCATATTTATTTATCTCCTCATTCTGAATATCTTTGTCCCTTGATTGAATAAGACATGCTTCAAGTGGATCATCAAAAATATTTTCCTGAAAAACCTTATTCACCAACTTATCAACTATCTCAATTCTAAAACAAGAATTTTCATCATATGGATATTTCATCGCTTTAAAAATATTAAATGAAACCAAATCAGCTTGAACTCTAAGGATCAACTTCCCTTGTTGTACATCAATAAGAGCTCTTCCTATTACTAGAAAAGGTCGACCTAAGATAAGTGGTACCTCAAAATCTTCCTCTATGTCAAGAACTATAAAATCTGCTGGAAAGATAAATTTGTTAACTTTTACCAAAACATCTTCCACAATACCTCTTAGATATTTAATTGATCAATCAGCCAGTTGAAGTGACACTGTAGTTGCTTTTACATCGCCAAATCCTAATTTCTTGAAAACAGAATAAGGCATCAGATTAATACTTGCACCTAAATCACATAATGCTTTTTCAAAGTAAGAATCCTCAATAGTGCAAGGAATAGTAAAACTCTCTGGATCTTTTAATTTCGGAGGCAATTTGTTTTGTAGGATGGCTGAACACTCCTCATTTAACTTCATAGTTTCATAATCCTCCAGTTTCATTTTGTTTGCCAAAATCTCCTTCAAAAACTTTGCATAACTAGGCATTTGCGCTAAAGCATTTGCAAAAGGAATGTTAATGTGCAATTTTTTAAATACATCAAGAAATTTAGAAAATTGCTTATCTATTTTGTGCTGCTGGAGTCGCTGAGGGAATGGAATTGGCGGCAAATATGGCTTGGGATTATCTGGAAAAAGTTTACTCTTAGTTGTCTCATTTGATTGTTTATTGATCACCTCTTCCTCGTCTCTGAAAATCTCTTCTTCTCCCACTTGTTTACCACTTCTCAGGATAATAGCCTTTATGTTTTCAATTGAATTTTTCTCTATGTTGCTCGGCAAAGAACCATGTTGTCTCCCTGACATCATGCTTGCTAATTGACCCATTTGCATCTTCAGATTTCTGATTGAAGCCTCTTGGTTTTGAAATCTCACATCCGTGCTTTTGATGAAGTCATGAGTTGTGTTAGCAAGTTTGGTAACTATGTCTTCCAAATTTGACTTTGTCTCTTCTGATTGTTTGAATCCCGGTGGTCTCGTTACATTCTAATTATTCCATGAAAAATTTGGATGATAGCGCCATCCCGGATTGTACGTGTTGGAGTAGGGATTATTCTGTGACCTGTTAAAATTCCCAACAAAGTTAGAATTTTCACTAGATTATTTAAAGGGATAATACCTTAAAAAAACCCCAAACTAGTACACTTGTGACAAATTTACCCCAAACTATTTTTTTGACCACCAAAAACCCCAAACTGGTATATTTTTGACAAATTTATCCCAAACTGGTACACTTGTGACAAATTTACCCTATGTTAGTTTTCGTTAAATTTTATTCTCAAATTATTAAGTTAAATGACACGTGACAGTTAACCAGTATATCAATTTAGGATTTTACGTTCCGTTTGTCACAGTTTACAATTTTTATGATTTTTTTTGTGGTATTAATCCAATTTAGCATAGGGTATATTTGTCACAAATTTACCAGTTTAGGGTTTTTTGCAGTCGAATAAATTAGTTTGGGGTAAATTTGTCATAAATGTACCAGTTTAGGGTTTTTTTATAATCAGTCGGGGTAAATTTGTCACAAGTGTACCAGTTTGGGGTTTTTAAGGTATTATCCCTTATTTAAAAGTATTACCTACCTGACATTTTGTGCTAACATATCCTCCACCACAGAAATCACATGTCAAATTCTGAATTTTCATGGCTGAAACACTCATATTATCAAGCTTTTTGTTGAGTGCTTCAAATTGTGTAGCAATTGCAGCAAAAGCATCCACTTCATGAACTCCGCTAACTTTTCGCATTGGTAGTCTCTCAGTAGGCCACTAATAACTATTTGCCACCATCTCCTCTAATAGATTATAGACTTCTTCTGGTGTTTTATTATTTAAATTTTCTCCTACAACTGCATCAATCATGGAACGAAGATTTGTACTAGAGCCATTATAAACAGTTTGCACCTGCATCCATACGGGTAGTCCATGATGTGGGCATCTCCTAAAAAATTCTTTGAATTTTTCCCATTCTTCATATAATGATTCATTATCCATATGCATAAAATTAGTAATATCGTTACGCATCTTCGCAGACTTTGCAAGTGGAAAGAACTTACCAAGAAATTTCTGAGACATATCATTTCATGTAGTAATTGATCCTACATGAAGAAAACAAAGCCAACTCTTAGCTTTGTCTCTAAAAGAGAATGGAAATAATCTCAATCTAATAGCATCATCTGTAACTCCATTATTTTTAATGGTGTCACAGATTTCAAGAAAAGCATTGATGTGAGCGTTTGGATCATCGCTTGGTAGCCCGCTGAATTGCACTAATTGTTGAAGCATTTGAATGAGTGACGGCTTAATCTCAAAGTTGTTTGCTTGAATTGCAGGTCTTCTGATACTTGATGTGGTTCCTTGAACTATTGGCGAAGCATAATCTCTTAAGAGTCTACGTGGATTTTCATTATCACCGTCTGTCATCTTCTTAGTGTGATTTCCTTGTTCTCTCAATCGCCTTTTGAATGTATGCTCGATTTCTGGATCAAGCTCAACAAGTTTCCCTTGTTGGCTACGTGTCATAAACCTCTGTACACTTTGAAAAATAAAACAAAATGAAATCTAGATTAAACTTAGAATTATCTGGTATTAATAATAATTAGTATTAAACAAACGATCCCCGGCAATGGCACCAAAAAATTATTCGTAAAATTCTAAACGCAAGTGAAAGTATCGAACAAGTAATATAATGATGAGAAAAATATTGTCCCACGGAGATCGATGATTAATAAACCAATTAAATACTAAAATAGATTAATTCTAAAATTTATCTAACAGATCAAAATATAATTGAGAATAAATTAAAAACAAAATTTGAAGACTAAATGCAGTAAATCAATCAGATAAATATGTTAGAGCATCCGATTTCACCATAACCATTAGATATGAATTTCAGATTATTATGGGTACAAGAACAATATCAAACATATAATAGCGAAATTTCCTAAGCTATTTACTATTTTATCTCTAGGTATAACAAAGCCTACTTAGTTTATTAATCCACTATATTTATATGTGAATTAAAATAAACATCAGTGCATTAAAAACTATGAATATTCCCAGCTTATAATGAGTTTTTTGAATCACCTTATCACCGAAAGCTACACAAATAACGTGGTATATCTCTACCCACGTTTAATTCATGGTTATATATTATAATGAGCAATTGCATATTATTACTTCTCAATCTCAAACATGCACATCAAATCATTCAAGTGGTGGCCAGTCACTCAAAATCATTAAACACAATAATATATAACTCACATAAATGAAATTGATTGTAAAATATAAAAATCATGAAATTCACATCATCATCATGGTTAAGCTACATCGTAGCCCTAATAAAAGAAAATTAGAACATAGTAGGTGAAAAATATAAATATAAATCAAACCCAGTATCTGGAATCAAATAACAAGAATTCTATCACCACTTTGGTCTTCTCTTCAAAATACTAGAAAAAACTCTCAGAAGAATGAAAAATGATCTAACAAAAATCTAGCTTCTCTCTGGCTCTTAATGTTCTCCTCTTCAAAAGATATATCACAGATTTCTATCTCCCAACGCTTGTAGATAACATTAGAGAATAAAATCAAGAATTTACTAATTTGATATCCATCTTCCACTGCTTTTTTTCTTTGAATTCCTGATATTTGTCATTCTTTTCTTTATCTTCTCCATATCTTATTATTCCGCATAAACAAGAAAAATTCAAATAATCAGAAGGAAATCCAAATATTTTCTCATAGATATTGCATTAATTGTTACCTAAAATAGGTAAAATAACTCTATTTTTATAGAGTTATCACTGAGTGAAATAAAAAATGGCGTGCACAAAGAAGAATCCTTTTGAGGGTTTCAAGATGACTGGATAGAGAATTCACCGCAAAGCTAATACGACAACATGCTAAAATAAAGAACAAGAGGATTGATTTATCAGTCATAAAAGAAAATGGTAAACTAAAGAAAAAAAAAAGGGACGTAGGTTACCAATTTCTTAGACCCACGAGGAGCTTTCCAATAAGGACGGCCGAAAAGGTGATCTCCACCTTCGGTGTACCGTGTGAAATAGAGAGGACTTTTACCAATTTTTCCGGCCATCAACAAAAGGGAAAAGTTAAAGACAAGTCATGATAGGAGTCGCTATCCATTATTGTGCTTCTACAAACTTTCTTAGAAGTCTAGAATCAATTATTATTGTCTTGGTTTAAGGCAGCCTCAATCTCTTCGTAATCTTGACCGGAGTCAATAATCGATCTCATCTTTATAATGATTAAAGTTTTTCGCAAATTTTAATCTACGCGGCGACCGACAAGAGAGCATTAATAAATTTAAACTTTTATGTAAGTATCTATAGGGAAATTGTATTGTATCAAAATTCAATTCTTTTTTATAAATCATAATGATTGTTTTGTGTAATAGGGAAAGTCCAGTTTCAACTATGTGTCAATGTTTTCTTTCTGCAGTGCCATTGTGTTCTGGTGTGTGTGGCGGTGTAGTTAGATGGGAAATTCCATGTTTTGCAAGAAAAGGTTTCAAGTTTTGAAATTCTCCATCACCATCCGAGTATAAATTTCGAATAGCGACAGAAAATTGTTTTTCAACCAAGCTTTTGAACTGTTCAAAAATTTGAGTAACGTCTGATTTTTTGCTTATAGGATAAAGCCAAGTGTATTTCGTATAGTGGTCAACAAATATAAGATATTAATGGAAACCATCAATTGAAGCAGTTGACACAGGACCCCAAACATCGGAAAAAATAATATCAAGTGGAAAATGACTTAGTTGATACCCCAAATGAAAGTTTGTGACTCTTATTGCATTAACACGCATCACAGGATAATTTAGAGCCTACGATTGACTCAGAAGACAAACGAGTTGGAAAATTGTTAAGAAATGACTTAGAATACGAAATGAAGGGTGACCTAGTCGATTGTGCCAAACCATCGGTTTTGTCTGCTCACTAACAAAGGCTGTGAATTTTGGATGAGTGTTTGTGAGAGGCATCCGATACACACCATTGCTAAGCCCTCCTCGAAGTAATGTCGCTCCCGTACGAAGATCCTTCACCAAAAAATAATTGGCAAAAAATTCGAAAGATGAGTGGTTATTGCGACAAAATTGTGAGATGGAAATCAGGTCTTTTGTACTATCAGGTGCACATAAAACATTGGTTAATTTAAAGAATTGGTTTGGATAGGATACATTAGTAGAACCAACGTGACTGATACACAAACCTGTGCCATCACCAATGACGATCTCGTTGGGGCCTTCGTACTCTAAGTGGTGAGGTTGTTGAGATTGCTTGTGACGTGATGTGATGCTCCTGAGTCTAGTAGCCAACCATTTTCTTGACGTGGAACTGTTGCAACATGAGCAGTAGGTTTGCGGAGACTACTGCGAATGCGAAACAAGACTTGGCCGAGTGTCCATATTGATCGCAAAACTGACATGTCGGACAAGGCTCTCTGTTGTCCCGATCAGAATACCTCCTATGAGAAGGTCCACGATGCTAGTTAGATCTGAAATAATTTTGATGACGGCTACGATTATTGGGCCAGCGAGAGTTGCTTCCTGAGCCACGGCTTCTGTTGCTATAGTTGGCTGTGACTAGTGCTACTTCAAATCTAATTTCCTCCAGTTTTAGTTGGGTTTCATAGGCTACCAATTTTTCATGCATTTCTTCAAAGCTGATTGTGTTTCACGAGCCCTAATCGCTGCTGCGATTTCTTTGTATTCAGTTCCAAGTCCTCGAAGTGCATGAATGACTAAATTATCATTAGAGATAGGAGTGTGAATGATTGCCAATTCATCAGCAAGGGCTTTAAGTTCCTGCAAAAATTCTGAAACAAAACATGAGTTTCGGCGAGCGGTAGAGAGTTGATCCTTGAGATGCATAACTCTTGAGCGGGATTTATTTGCATATAAATTCATGAGTTTTGTCCAGGCAGCGTGTGACAAATTGCAAGAGGCAATGAGAGGAATCACGGTTTCGGATACAGACGCAAAATTGCATGAAGCAAGAGCTGATCTTGGCGAATCCAAGTTGTTGCGGCTGGATTTGGCACCATTTGATTTCTAGTTGAAATGGTGAGAGGTGGACAGACAAAAGTTCCGTCAACAAATCCCATTAAATCATAACCAATGAGTAGCGCCTGAAATTGAGCACGCCAAGAGGGATAATTGGCAGCAGAGAGCTTGAATGGCAATTGGACGGCGGCTAAGATTGAGATCAGACCATTAGGTGCAACTATTCCGATGGAAACGGAACTAGAATTCGAGGTGGTGCGAGCTGATTCTGAAGGGACTTCCATGGCTAAAGGGTGCGGAAGATTGCAAAAATAAAATAAAATGCAGAATAGTCGGATCAAAAAGCTCTTAGGAGCAGAACAGCTCCGATACCATGAAGAAGCTCACAATGTGTGGATGATTTTTCATATCACATAATTTACAGATTGTACACACTTATAAAGAGAAGGAAAAATACAATCTTTTGACAGAGCAAGAATGATGGAATACCAACTCATCTACAGTTGGTATGCTAATATGAAATCAAAAAGATATCAAAAGATTTCATATTCAAAAAATAATATCAGAAAAAGATTTCATATCTTAACACATTGAGCGACAAATAGATCGAATTTCTTCTTTTCCTTTTCACTAAATGTTTTAGTTTGTGAGTTGCAACATAATATTTAATAATCAAAACAATACTATTATTAAAAAAAAATCAAACAATAAAGTTATGTATAGTTGTGAGGTGGTGTGCTTTTTTAGCAGGTTGTTTGTTTCTTGTGGTCTTGACAAAAGCGAAAGCAGGAAAACGTATTTAACCCGCACCATTGTAGATGATGCATCTTTGAAGAATCCTCTAGAGGATCATGAGAAATTTTAGCGGACAATTAATCCAATCTCCTAAATCAATCTCTTTCTTTAGCTCTGTTAGCACTTCGATCAACACACATCTATTCAAGTACTTTGCCTTTTCTAAACTATAGAAAAATGAAAACTCTCATGTAATTGTTTGACATTTAGAACCATCGGCTCTAGCTTTATCTTGATTATCAATGTGGTCACAAGCATCAATTGGCTATGTAGCACCGACACGGATACGAGACATGCAACATGCGACACGACGCGACACAACACCACGATACATCATTTCTAAAAAAATAGAGAATTCCAATACGTTCCGACACATTATATATTACATATATATTTTTATATATAAATGCAAAAATAAATAAATAATGATAAAAGAGCGTAGAATTAATTTATGTTAGAAATATTAATCCAACATTTGTTAATATCATTCATTGTTTTAATTTGACAGAGATTGAACGAGAAATTGAAAAATTGCAAACACAAAAGAGTAAACTTGAAGGAACATGTCCCGTTTTCTTATACTTCTCGGAAACTAGTGAGATTTCTTATAGTCTTAGATAGAGTTCAGAGTTCATGATATAGACTAGCTTGGAGCTCCTCTGCAAAACAAGGTTAGAGAAAAATGAAAATCCAGGACAAGAACTCTCAAAGTATGACCAATAGATAAGGAAATCACTAAATTCGCCAATGGAAAATGTGAGAGATAACTCACAAGCCAATGACATAGATCAAACGAGATAACTTGTAGGTGATGCTTGTGAGAGGTGGAAAGAAGCAAAAAAAAAAAAAAAAAAATCATAACTTTAAGTCTACAAGGGCATTGGAACGATGCCGGCGAGAAGTGGGGCATTTCATCGTCACTCACAGGAAGATCAGAACATATAAATGAGAAACTTGAGAGTAAGAATTTTCTTCTTTCCCCTTTTTTTTGTTATTTTCATTATTTTTCATATATTTATATTTTGACCTCGTAAGTATTGAAATTTTTTTAAATTGACCATGTGCGTGTCAGAATTGAGTGTCAGAATTTCGGACTCGCATGTCAGAATGTGTCGGGAAGAGTTGACCACATGTCAGATTTTCCAACACTTGTTGACCACGTGTCGGAACGTGTCCGAGCTTGTCCAAGCGTGTCGGACACGATACGAAGGATTTCAAAAAGTGTTGGTGCCTCTTAGTCAACTAGACCTAGTCACGTAGCCCAAAAAAGAAAAAATTATACAAGAATCTTGTAGCACAAATAGTCAAACTTGATTGTCAAACACTTGCACACAGACGACAGTTGGAGTCCCCAAATTGAAGACCAGCTTATAGCATTAAAGTATGATATTTCAAGATTATCTATGCCAAAAATTACAGACTAATTCACGTAATAGATTGGTGAGATGATGCAATCAAAACCTGCTATATTCAACAGATCATTATTAGGTAAATGTGTCGGTGCATGTAATAGTTTAGTATTTTTGTGAGGTGAAAATTAATTTAGTTCCTAATGTCTCTTTGTGTATTGATCAATTAAGACAATTAGAAATTCAAAATAGGTACTCACATGACATATTTATTCAAATTGATTTTTGCCTCACAAAAAATATTAACATCTTACACCTTGTTAGGTGGCAAAGACAAACACTATTTGTTAGCTGCCGAGGCGGCTTACCAAGATCGATGTAGCTAGAAAACGGAACATGTAGGAGGAGGATACAAAGGTTTGTGTACCTGGTTGGGATCCATCATTCTTTATGCGGAATGATGACGATCCAATTCTCAAATGACGAGTCGACGCACAAGTTCTTCTCCTATATGACCCACGGTTCCTGGCTCGATGAGGCCGCCACTCACAGTTTACCTTATGTGAGGTGAGAGAGCATTCATGGAAGAATGAGGGCTAGAGGAGGGACCTTAGTGCTATTTATAGAGTTTTGGACAGGCCCTCTCATCACAGGCCGGGCCCAACTCGGCCCACACAATGCCAGGCCCATATTTGACCATTAAGAAAACCTTATGCCTCATCTTATTAGACCAACCCCATAAAACGGTAATTACAATCTAAATTAATGTAACCCACATAAGGAAAACTCTTACATTCTCCCACTTAGGCTATATTAATTGAGATTGTACTTTATGTGCGCACATTTATGTTGGTTTAGTGGCAACTCTTAATAGTCAATCCTATCCCATAAAGTCTCTAACACCAAATCATGGCAGTAACTGCATGTATTTATACAGAGCCTTCCATGGTCACGAATGCTTTCAACTTTATGGATATTGATTCAATATGGTTTGTGGCAAATGGATAACACCTCATAAAGAGTAATACTTTATGTGTTATCTCCCTTGTCGGTTACTATTTTCTTACCTTAAGTGTCACAGAAAACCGGACGTGCCACTACAGAATATCCTTATGGTTCTAATGAACCCACATATGTCTTATCTTTATGGTTAACTTTTCTTTATGTGTAATCAAGACATATGTTCAAGGCTGATAACTAGATGCCCTAGTCTTCACTCAAGACTTACACAATACCTTGAGATTTTCATTACATATAATCAATTCAATATGGTGACCACACATTCATGAACACTTTATTGAATGTGCAACTTATATAACATTTATTAGAGTAAAATCAAAATAGCTCCTACTTAGCCCTTGTTCACGATACGTCGTTCAAGTACACAAGGGCGAAAATCTTTAATTAGTGGGTCTACAACCACATCATCCGTGGAAATATTGTTCTACTGTAGTGTCACCATTCTGTATCGTTTTCTTATGGTCAAAAAGCTGACCGTCATATATCTAGACCCCTCGAGACCCTTATTGTTGTTTGACAAACAATACTGAAGAGTTATTGTCTCGATACAACCGTATGGGTCTATTCATAATATCAAATATGATCAACTCTTTAATGAGGTTCCGAAGTCAAATATCCTGAGTAACAACTAAAAGGCATGTTATAAACTTGGTTTATAAGATAAAGGACAACATAGATTTACGTTTATCGCTTTGTCATAACACTGCACCTTCTGCTAATACAAATATATATTATGTTATCAACTTCTTGGTATCCTTATAGTTAGGAAAATCTGCATGTATGACACTTGTAAATGCACTAGCATAAAATGTATCCTTTATTTGGATTTTCCTAAAATTTGAATAAGGACAAAAGGTACTTGACCAAGGTCTTTCCAGTCAAAATTCATCGACAATATTTATATTATCTTATACAGTAATCCAATATTGCTATCACAAGCAAGTTATCACTTACATGGAATCTAAGAAAACTAAATCTTCTCCCATTGACCTTGCATATATACACTGATGTAATGATAATACTATAAAACTTCAAGCATCATCTGATCTACAAACTCTCTTAAGGCCAAAAATAAGGGTTTTCAGTTTACACACAAGCTTACCTGAATCATCCGCTGCAAAACTTTTGGGTTATACCACATAGACTTCTTTATCAAGGTATTCATTGAGAAACACAACTAGAATCATGTATCTAATGTAACTCCATATAAAAAAGAGCCAGTAATACCATATTCACTCTCAAATAGTCTTTAGAAAAGACTAAATTTCTTTTTGAGTGAAATCTTTTATTACTAGTCTGAGTTTAAACTTCTCAATATCTCATTTGGAATTCCTTTTAGTCTCATACACCCATTTGCAGTGGATGAGCTTATGACCCTCGACCAATTCAATAGGCTTCCAAACACTATCACATTTTATAAATTGCATCTCATCTTTTCATTATGTCTAAGCACAGATCAAACCGAGGACAAGAAACAACATTTACATATACAAGTCACTAGATCGACCACGTAGCAGATATTGTAATCATGCTCTTATAGATAGACTATGTAATACGGTGGTATAATTGAACATATTTCCATAACAAATCTCTTAAGTGGAGCTACTATAATTTTATCTTGTACTTGAGAGGCTTGAAAAACTTCATCATGAATCGTAGCAATAACAATATCTTGAACCTCACAAGCTTTAAGTGTAGTGTAAAAGACTCCACAATTGTCTATATAAGGAAAGACAAAGACACAATGGTCCCCACCAAACCATTACCTTAATAGTCTAAGAGCAACTATCCTCTGCATTTTCATCGAACTCTAGAGACTTTGCTGTCTGTGATTCCACAATTATTGTGCCTCTATTGGGATAATAAAACCTAATATCCCTTCAAATGATTTGGGTACGATACTGAGTGGTTCTGGATTCCAACTTATTTAATGTTGGATTATATAACCAAACTTCTGCAGGACACTCCAAACCTTAAGATGATTCGAGTCAAGTTTACATCCGATCCACAACTCAAAAGGGAGCCAATGGAACACCTTTGATAGTAACACGATTTAATTCATATTGGGTTGTTTCACCCCACAGAAAACCTGATAAATTAGTCCTAGTAATCATACTCACTGTCATGTTCATCATGGTGGAATTACGTCTTTCGGCCACACCAATTTATTCCAAGATTTTCAGATATAATAAACTAAGTTATCATTCCAGAATCCTTTTAAGTATTTAACAAATGGCCCTTCAAGCTATCCAGCATTGCCATAGTCAAAACACTCACCACAATGGTCATATCTGACAATCTTTAAAACTCATCCCAACTGTTCCTTGACCTTAATACAAAAGAATTTGAATGAATCCAAAGATTCAAACTTTTCTTTAAGTAAATATCTACTGTAAACAACATTTTCAACTGTAAAAACGACGTACATATTGTTGGGAGGTGAACACAACTGGTACAATTCATTTAACCCATTACAACATCCAATTTCATTTGATTTGGAAAACATTGAAATAACATTGTTCTTTACTTCAAAAGGGTAGCCGCACACTTCCAGACATAATACAGAAACTAGGTTTCATCTAAAGGAAGGTACATAAAAGTGTTTTTCAACGTCAAATGATAACTAGTATCCATATTCAAAACAACATCTCCCACTAAAATGATGTTAAATGTTGTTTCCCTTTATGAGTTATGATTCATTCTAATTTGGCTTCTTTAGATTTATGAATCCCTTTATGGTAAACAACATAATTTGTTGCACCACTATCTAGCCACCAAAAATCAGATGGGGCTTTTGATAGGAATTGAATTCATAAATGAATGCCAATGAATCATTAACTCTAGACTCACGCTTGGACAATCAAGCTTTATATCATTACAATATCTTTATATGTCATTTCTTCCTACAAGAGTAGTAAATAACCCCACTTCTTTCAAAATGTGTTATCTTGAGATCAAATTGTCATAATGACCAGCAGCTTTATGAATTCCTTTATGAGTATGATTCTGGACTTCAAATCTACCATTCTTAGGACGTAATCCTTAATCTCATCAGAACCATCACACCTTATGTTGAAGAGTCCTTGCATTTATACCAATCTCGGTAATAGACAAGACACAATTTCAACCCACTAGAGCTTCTATCATCCTTTTAGCAGTGCAATCAGCTGGTAAACCATTACTAATAATGTAATTTAATAACAAGCAGCATATATAACTGGCACCATGTGAGTACTGTGTAACTTGAAAACCTTATAAGTACACATCCTGAGAATTACACGCATCATCATATAAAAACCTTTGGGCAGAATACATGACATGCAATTGTATACTCTCCACATGACAGTGGTCATGATAATATATTTTGACCTTTCGCAAATTCACCACATTTGGGTGTATGAACCACTAAGGTCAGTCACTCCTCAACCATATGTTGTACATGCATCTTTCTATAAACTAACACACAATCACATCCTTTGAGAGTATGACCACACATTAGAACAGGAGACATCCCTTCAGAATACGAGACCGACATTTCTCAAATTCAATCAGTTTGCCACTTTGGCGGTCACAACATAATTGAATCATTGAAACTCTCTCATATTATGGATATAAACTTTATAACTCACATTTATCCCATACATGTGATTTTAGACCGGATGATAAGGGCAATTCGTCACTAAAATCACATATTATGCCAATCACATTGCTCCATTCATTAATACATGTTAAATCTTATACATGTTATCGATGAATTGATGCTCTACACATTCCTTATGTGATAATATACATGTGAACTCGTAATGTATTTCCAAAATCATAGAGAAATACATGAAAAATACGCAAAAAATACCTCCAAAATCACATACCTTAGGTTTTCACATGCATTTTCACATTCATAAAATCATCAAAAATATCAAATAAATACATAATAGTGTAGAGAACATCTATATGAGCATAGCGGTCCAAGCCACGCACCAATCCGACGTCGTACGTGCCCTCACGCGCCGCTGGAAAGCGCAGCGCGTGAGGCCCACACGCTTGCGCTCTTTATCCGGACTAAACCGGTCCAACCGGTCAACGAATCAAACCAGTCAACGGTCCGACCGGTCAACAGTCAACCGGGTCGGGTCAAACCGGTCAAACCCGGGTTGGGTCAACCCGGTCGACATCAGGTCAGGTTTAGGTGACGTCATCGATGACATCATATGCCACGTGGCGGTCGCATGTAAGGTGGCTTACATGACATCACGGATGACGTCATCTTCGGACACTTGTCGGCAGGATGATGTCACGGATGACGACATCATCGCACAGCTGTCCACGTGAGTCGGCGGGATGACGTCACGATAACGTCATCACCGCTAAGGCGGTGGACACGCTGGTGCATGTGGCACCACCTCTAAGCTCCATCTTGGCACGTGGAGGCGCGTGCAGCCGATTCCAGCCTCGTCTTGACGCATGCGAGCCATCAAAATGCTCGTATTGATTTGTAGAATCTATATATGTGATCAAAATCTACTTTCACCGGACCAAAATTCATGAAAATATGTGAAACGTTCTTAGGGTAGGTGAAATCCGAAATTGTCATTGCCGTCGCATTTGGCCTCCACTAGAGGCATATCACCCACCGAAACGCTCGGCTCAACGAGACAAATCCAAATATGTTTTCAATATCAAATTTCAACGGGCAAAATTTCTGAAAACGGGCCAGGAGCAACAGTTTGGGTTCTAGGCTATAGGGCTCTGATACTAAATGTTAGCTGTCGAGGCGGCTTACCAAGATCAACGTAGCTAGAAAACCGAACATGTAGGAGGAGGATTGATCCAATTCTCAAACGATGAGCCGACGCACAAGTTCTTCTCCTCTATGACCCTCGGTTCCTGACTCGATGAGACCGCCACTCACAGTTTACCTTATGTGAGGTGAAAGAGAGTTCATGGAAGAATGAGGGCTAGAGGAGGGACCTTAGCACTATTTATAGAGTTTTGGACAGACCCTCTCATCACGGGCGGGCCCAACTCGGCCCACACAATGCCAGGCCCATATTTGATCATTAAGAAAATCTTATGCCTTACCTTATTAGACCAACCCCGTAAAACGGTAATTACAATCTAAATTAGTGTAACCCACATAAGGAAAACTCTTAAACTATTTTCCTAGCCATTAACAAAAAGACAAAGTTTAAGATCAGTCATGAAAGGAATCTTTGCTTTTTCTCATCCATAATTGTGTTTCTAAGACCTTTTTGGAAGTCTGAAATCAACCCTTTCTTTAACATAGCGAAACAGAGGCATGGATGGGAAAAACCGAAGAGGAATAATTGCAAGTAGGTTTGTCATGTATTTTGAAACTTCTTTAAGGGGGTGTAGAGTTGTGAGCTGTCGCAATTTATATCTTCTGTTGATTATCTGTTTCATGTGTTCTTCGCAAAAGGGAAGACAAGAAAACAAGAAAACGAGACAACGCATTTACCAGTATCACTTGGAAGCGACGCATCTTTGTAGACGATCGCATTTAATCCGTGTGTGTATACATATCGGACCACTTAAGATGGTTCGGATTATTGAGTGAGCAACATCCATTTTCTCTGACAACGGACCTCCATGGCAAACTTGTGGGGAATTTGCCACCACCTAAGAAATATCGACACCAACACGCAACATGCAATATGGCACGACACATCGACACGTTGTTTTTAAAAAAATAGAGAATTCCAACACATTTGGAAACGTTATATATTAAATATATTTATTTATACACATGACAAATTATTATTTTTATGATTGTTTTAATCAAATTAATTTGATTCAAATTCAAAAATAAATAATAAGAGAGCCTATAATATTACCATTTATTAATTTACCATTTATTAATATTATTCATTATTTCAATTTGATAAATTCAAATCCATTTCAATAATCCATAAAACTTGGGAGAGAGAAAAAATCCATATACTGGACTCACGTGTCAGAACGTGTTGGAAGAGAAGAGAAAAAAACAAACTTGGGGGGTGAATTGTGTGTCACAAGAAGTGCCAATAGGAAGAGAAGAGAAGACTAGATTTATTTTTTCCTCATTTATTATTTTTATTATTTTTTATTTTTTACATATTTATATCTTGATCCCTCATTTAGTGAAAGTTTTTAAAATTGAACAAAAGAATTTCGGACTTGAGTGTCAAAAAGTGGCGGGAGAGTTGACAAAGTGTTGAATTTTCGACACGTATTAACCGAATGTCGAAGAGTGTTAGAGAGTATCGGACGCGCGTTGGAGTGTCTGACATGACATGAAGAATCCTAGAGAGTGTCAATACTTCACGGGCCTCCGCTATCTTGTAAAGAATCTATATTACGTCACTTTCTAAAATAATTTTCAATAGTGCCCCCACAAATTTAATGAGAAATCATTTTAATTAATTATTTTCATCACTTTTTCATTATTTTTCCTCCATGATTGAGTACTTCAGTAAATATATATACACATAATTTTTTAAAGGTTTAAGTGCAAACTATGAGCAAAATCTATCGAAATTTTATTTGGAAAAATTATCAAAAAAATCCTAAACTTATTGTAATTGTGTCAATTTAGTTCTAAATTTATTTTTTTTGGTCAATTGAGTATTAAACATTTTACAATTGTGCCAATTCAATCCTTTTGGCCAAAATTGATTGGCCAACACTAACGTGGTCAATGGTTGGCGCCGGCAATAAAATTTTAATAATTTTTTTTGAATTTGTTATTTATTTTTATCTTTTTTTTTTTTTTTTTCTCCTCCCTCTTTCTTCCTTTGACTTCGGCAACCGACAAGATGGCTGGCCGGTCGCCGGACTGAGGTAGCTGAGCAAGCTCGCTAGGCTACTAGTGGGGTGAGCCCTTGCCCTCGCTAGATTTGGAGAGAAGGCCATGTTGGCAAGCTGCAGTGCAGGCAAGGCAATCCCTCACCAGTCCGGTAGGGGCTTGCTTGCCGGACCCAACAACGGTGAGGTGAGCACTCACCAGATCCAGCGAGGGCTCACCACACTAGTGGTGGCTAGGTGAGCTTGCCCTCGCCCAATGACGGCGAGGCGAGCTCGCTTGGCTACCTCAGTTCAATGGTCGGCCAGAGAGCTAAAGGAAGGAGGAGGGAGGAGGGACAATAAAATAAAAAAAAGGAGAAAAAAAAAGGAAAAAAGATTAAAAAGATTAAAAAAACATTATTAAAAATTATCGTCGGCACCTTTGGTCACTCGCCTTGTCGGCATCGACTAGCTAATTTTGGTGAAATGATTAAACTAGCACGATTGCAAAAGTTTAAGACTCAATTGGGCAAAAACAATATGTTTAAGACTGAATTATCACAATTATAATATATTTAGGACCTTTTTAGTAATTTTCCCAAATTTTATTCATCATTCTATTTCAAGCACAAAACCATTATATATACTATTTGAATCAATAAATTGCATTCACTTTTTATTTTCTATTAGATTTTCCAGCTGATAAATTTTTTCTGAACTTGTCCCCGATTTTCTCTAATGTAAACACAAATACAAGGTAGCCAAGATAGATCCAAGAAAATCTCAATTCTAGAAGAAACAATACAAAAAACTAACCTCAAATTCTAAAGGCCAAAATTTATTAGAAATTCAACCAGGTCCATCAATGCCTTTGGCCGGTTTAGTCCACTGATTAGCATGGCTCGTTGACGGAGTGGATTTTTGGACTAGCCATCATATGGCATTACGTAAAGCTAATGCGGCACTGACACAGAGCGGCTCTAGCCATGGTCAAATGAGAAATTGGCACAGAGGCACATAAATCGAGGTGAGGCAGGTCGTCGTCAGGTGAAACTGAATCGGGAATATCGGATCATCTATGACAATTCATGTGCAGGTGCGTTGAGTATTGGATGAGGCCGTGGTTGTTAGTATTTGACTTTCTAGTGATGGATGATTTGTTCCTAACAACAAGGACCGTGTACTCTGGCATGTATTTGGATGGGACTTGTATTCCCCGCCATTGGATGTGTGTTCTGGCGCGAGGACATTCTCGGCGTCCGGTGAAGCTAGATCACAATTGTCGGAAAATACCTGAAGTGTTTAGATGATAGCAAAACTTAATCCAAGTATCTGAACTGTTAAAGCTTTATAAATTGACTTGCCCTCTTGTAATGCCAACATCAGCACATTCTGCAACACATATTGCGGTTAGGAAAAATTAATTTAACAAAAAAGAAATGCATACTTTTAAACATTTACGAATTAATTTATTCATTGATATTGACCCAACATAGATAGCATGCAAATACTCTTTATTCCCATTTTAAAACTTATATTCTCTCATAAGTTGAACACTTGGTATTAATAGTGCATCTCTATTTATGGTCAACTTTTTAAATTATGGTAATTATAGTTTGATAAACTTAGACTTGTCTAAACTATTAGAGTTATATAATATTTATGTGTTTTTAGTTCTGTTCTTCCCGCTATCTTCTTTAAGGATTTTTTTTGGGTCCAATCTTTGAGGATCGTTTTGTAGCGAGTCCCACCTTATGGAATTATAACCTGAAATTGATTGATCCAGAGAAGACTTTTGTTTGGTCTCTATGTAGCGTGTATCGGACCTAGTAATAATATTTCTCGTACTCCAGAAAAAGAGAATACCAACTAATACTCAAGACTAATTCCAAAAATAAGAAATGTGTGGTGTCGTATGTCAAATTCGAAGTATGGCGTAAGAAATCTTCAAAGAAATATAATAAAAGTAGATATAGAAAAGTTGGTAAAGATGATTTTGGCTGATTAAAACGGTTGGACCTTCGTTTGGTCTTAATTCAAGTAAAATAACCCTCAATTTTTTGTTATCTGTTAATAACTGAGCTCAAATCTGCATTTGAGAGGATGAAAAAGGAGAAAAGAAGAACGTGCACTTGATTGGCATCAAGATTTCTGATTAAAGAAGAAATGCAGAGGCCATTCCAATGTCAGACGAAGGATCTTGTACCAACCAAGACCAATTAGGGGGAAGCCAGCAAACAATGATTTCAATCTACCGAGAACAAGCTCTCTAACACAATTGGTCGCACAAAGGTTAAGAGCTCACGCACTCCTAATTTATTCGGAGAACTGATTCATATGAACTTATATGCAACAAAAAAGAAGCTAGCGAACGTATAATAGGAACAAAAATGGCATTCGCACAAATATAGACTTCACTCAGACGATTATTCAAACATCTAGCAAGCACTCCAAGCAAGCAGTCTGAATATAAATATTATTAAGTAGAACTACAGCCAAAGCATCATATAAAACTTGAAACACGTACGAAATCATTAGAGTAGCCTCGAACAAAGTTCAGTTCTTATATAATCAAATTCGTGAAACTTGAAACACGTACGAAATCATTAGATTAGCCTCGAACAAAGTCCAGTTCTTACATAATCAAATTCGCGAATTAGATTCTTTACATAATCAGTGAAGCGAATCTAAGCAATGATTGGGGATCAAATCCGTAAAGTAACTCCTGGAAGTTTTCTCGGTGAAGATCAGAGCTGGTAGTGGAGAATCGAGCACGAATTAGATTCTTTTCGGACTCTTGGATCTGAAGACAGAGTCGAACGGGATAAACTCAGTGCGACAGTGAAATGGCCAACCGTGTTAGCGACATCCATTGGAATAAGCTAAAAGACGTCAAAAGATGCGGTTCGAATCCACAAATATCTCCTCGAGAGAGGATTTTTATACATCCGGTGTGCATGCGTGATGCTCTGTTTCCTGGTATATTTGTCGATGAGCTCGAAGTGGCCGGTTATGGAGCTTGACGGTTTGAGCCAAACTTATAGAAAAAAATCATGTGAGAAATGACTTGGGATGAAGGCGAATTGGACTAGACTTCCTTGTGGACTTTACAATTTGGACAGAAACCGAATTAACCCCTTTTTTTGTTACTTCTTTTTTTTTTTTTTGTATGTTTTTATTTTTTGTCAAGTTTTGTATGTCTTCATTTTTACATTTATTCACTACCTAAATGGCTGATTTTGCTTGAAACTTTGATTAAAAATCAGATATGAACAATCATCGTAAATTGATCTCATAACATTTTGATGTCAAATTCCTCCAAGCCACAAATTTCAGGATTTACTGACCCTCAAAACTTTTTCAAGTGTTAGGGTAGGAGATCATTTCGTCGAGCTACTGGCTTTTCTCACCACCAATTCATCTTCAACTTCTTCAAGTGGGATAGATCAGGTAAGCTTTGCAAGGAACTGCAGTGTCTGATATCAAGCCTCTCTAGTGATTTCAGTCTGTCAAGACCTTCAATCTCAACCAGTTTCGGACAGCACCATAGTACTAACTCCTGGAGATTTTTGAAGTTAGATAAGTTGGGCAATGTCTGAAGGAAGGGACACATCCAAAGCTGCAAGATTCGTAGATTCAGTCTTTCAAGCCCGCTGAACTTGCTTAACTTGCAGTTACGCACTCTCAAGCATCGCAACGACACTAAACCTTCAAGCTGTTGAATTTCACAAATCTTATTGTCAATTAGACTTAGCTCCAACAAATTCTCCAAGTTGGAAAGATCAACAACTTTAAGAAGACTGCAATCCCTAATTTTGAGTTTCCTCAAACCAGAGGGAAGCTGTTGAATATAGTGCAGGTTCTTACACTCGATGAGTTGAAGTTCTCTCGTACAACGAAGCCAACCCCCAAATGAGCTCATGCCGGTAATACTCGGAAGTTTCATACTCGATGAGCTGTAAAAAGCGTGGGGTCGACACTCTGATTTATAGAAGACCGAGGTTATATCATCACCATTGCCGAATGAAAATTCCAGATTTTTCAGACTTGGAAGGTTCACCAGGTTGAAGATCTCTAAAACCTTTTTTTGTGGTGCTTGAGGACAAACATAGACTTTTCAAACTCTGGGGAAGTTTTGGTACATTCTTCACACAAGTGCATGTAAATTTCAAAATATTCAAGGTTGGTAGTCTCACGATATCACTAGGAATCATCTCTAACCCTGTGCAATGCTCTCCATAAATTTCTTCAAGTTTCTCCATCATTCCAATGGCCTCAGGTAACTTTTGCATGTGACTATGGTTCATCTTCAACAATTTCAACCTCTTCAATTTGACAATGGTATTTGGCAACTCTGTGATCTTTGTGTATGAGACATCCAACTCAACTAAACATTGTAGCATTCCTATTGAGTTGGGAAGTGTTGTGAGCTCGCTACACTGCCTTAGAATTAATAATTCTAAGAATAAAAATGCAGAGAGATCAGGAGTTTCCTTCAACTTGTCACAACTTGACAGATCAAGGACCTTCAACCTTATAGCCACCTGTCAAATGATTATGTATACCCAATGAGTTTAATTTATATATGTTTTGCGGGACATAAGCAAATATATCGACTATAGGACCATTTCACCAAAGTAAACTTATAAGTACTTTGTATATGCATTCCTAACTGAAGCCAAAACCACTCTCTGTCACACTTTTTTAATTTCTTCCAATATTGTCCCCAACAATTAAAAAAAAAAAGATATATTCTTAAATTACCACCGTATCAAATAATACAATGATAGAATATAAACAACACATCTCCTATAAATTATAGCATCCCTTTCCAACTTCATTCCAACTTCATCATTGAATTACCAATTTTGTCCCCGCCACTAATACTTACGACACTAAACTTTTACAGCTTTTCCTATGTAAATATATCTTCTAAATTTCAATATAGAAAATAATCTTACATATTTTCTGACTATTGACTAATTATATTTGCACTTCACTATTTTTTAGTGTTTTATTTATTAAAATAAGGGCAGTATTAGCTTTCACGTAACTTTTTAAAAGTATAATATTCATTTAATAGCATTGATGTTCTAAATAATTAGTTTGCATGTTCAATTTTACTCGTTAATTTTTATAAGTTTGCTAATTTCTCTCCATTGTTTGGTTTTTCTTCAGCATCGCATCCTATGCATAGCATAGATAGTCACTACTTACATTATACCTAAATTTATACATCTATTACTTGTGACAACTTGTTGGCGTGATTAGGGAAATTGAAACAATGTGTGTTTAAAAATTGTCCTTTAAAAAGTAATGTTAGTCAATAGATATTAAGCAATAACATTTATTCCATTAGACGATCTAAAAATCCTACAAATAACAGAAATCAAGAAATATGTATGAATATCTAATCAAGTCATTTCATTTATTTATTGTGCAGCCCAAAAAATGTAGTTACTAGTAACACAGAATGTACGCATTACAATGCCCGTTAATCATGCAACTACAATCAATTTGAATTGAAGAAGGTCATAAGGAGAAGTGCCATAAATTATATAAGAGTAATAACCTAGTATCAATGTAAAACTAGAAAATGCAAATCGTTTCATTAGGTTTGGACCAAAACAAAATTGTTTGATTAGGTAAAAATGAAGGGAAAAGTGTTAAAAAAGTCCTAAACCTTTTGCATTTGTGCCAATTTAGTCCTAAACCTTTTTTTGGTATTAATTAAGTCCTAAACCTTTTACGTTGTGCCAATTCAGTCATTTCTGGCTAATTTTAGCTGAATTTTGCTGACTGGACGCCACCTGGCTGACGTAGCCTAATCGAAGCCGCGTGCATGACTTTTTAATTTTTATTTTTATCTTTATTTTTATTTTTACTTTTACTTTTATTTTTGTTCTTTTTTTTTTTCTTCTCCTCTTCTTCCTCCAAACCTCGGCGACCGGCTAGAGGAAGAAGAGGAGAAGAAAAAAAATAAAAATCAAAAAAAAAAAAAATCAAAAATAAAAAAATCAAAAAAATTAAAATATTATTAAAAGTTGTGCGTCGATCTTGATCAGCACGTCGGTACCAATCAAGCCACGTCAACTGCCCGGCATCCAATGCAAAATCCGGCCAAAATTGGCTAGAAACGACTGAATTGACACAATATAAAAAAGTTTAGAACTTAATTTGCACAAAAAAAAAAAGGTTTATGACTAAATTGGCACAAATGCAAAAGGTTTATGACTTTTTTAACACTTTTCCCTAAAAATGAAAAATGCAATCTTGAAACATCCACGGGTGTTACATTCTCTCCGTTAACACAACATTATATCTATGAACACAATACTGAACGAACGAATAAAAGTGGTCAAGGTTAAGATTCTTTCCATTGACCAAAGTGTCTTCAACGGGAATATACAAGTAGCACTACATCTTCAATCATATGACATAAATGTAAAGTAATTGTTTGATTCGATGTACTTCAAGTAAAAACTCAACATTTAAGTTTCAAACCTAAGTTCAATGAAAAAAAAAAAAAAGAGTTTCTAACCTATAGAATGAGGAACTGGGGCCATAAGCCTTTTGTAAGACCAAGATTTGTACTATGAATTAAGCCAATAAACTTAAATAAATAAATAAAAAAAGATTAAAAAAAATGACGATGTACAACCCCCATGCAACGCGAGTTGGTGAGGTTGGAAGAAAATATAACATTTAATGCCAAATTATTTGCACTCACATACCTTCAATTGAGTCCAACCACCCCAATGCTCATCCACTGAGCTCCGTGATAGGTCAAGGATGAGTAGACGTTTTGGGCAAAAGTTGGTTGCCTGCAAGTCGGTTGGAAAGGGGCACCCACAAAGCCATCTCAATTCTGAAAAGCAATCATTAAAGTCTCCATAGAGGGTCCCACTAGCCATGCGGAGAAATCTAATATTTGGCATTTTGATGAAGTCTTCTGATGTCCCACCGAACGCTGCAACAGTTCCGGTTACCTAAATTGAGGAAAGAGTCGATTCAATGTGAGGAGTTCCTAATAGGGCCTGAAACAAAGGGAAAACAATGCAAAGAGGATTTCTGCAATGAACAAAGTAAAAGAGGGTGCACTTGGATTTATACCTTCTCTCTCTGGACGATATCAGGACCTTCTTCCTGCCTGTACACCCGAGAACCCCTGCTTGGGTCTTTGCAATATTCCTGATGGTCAATGCTCCTACCTAAGTCCTTAAGCTGATCATGCATCCATAACTCATTATTTTCTCCAATTTTCACTAAGGACATGAAAAGTAGAACATCAATCCCGTCTTCCGGAAAAAGTACACAGTCCTCCCACATGTAAGTTGCATAGCTCTTATTATATCCAGCTATAAAGCAAGCAATATCAAGAAATATTTGTCGTTGATAATAATCTAAAGCCTCATAACTTAACATTAAGTTTTCCTTCACATCCTCAAGAGGACAATGATTCATCTTTTTCAGTTTATCTTGCCACACTGCTTCCCTTTTTCCACATAAAAATGAGCCAACCACTTCAATAGCCAAAGGAAGCCCTCCAGTTTTTGTAATAACTTCCTCAGATAGACTTAGGAATGTATTTGGAGGAAAGTCTTTTCTAAAGGCATGCTTGCTAAAAAGTTGAAGAGCTTCGTGATTCTTAAGTTCCTTAGCTTCATAAATCAAACAATGTTCAAATTGACTTTGGAACTTATTGAAAACACTTTTGTTTCTTGTTGTAACAACTATTCTGCTCCCAGGACCAAACCATTCTTTCGCTGCTGCTAATTTCATGAGTTGCCTTGGATGATCTACATCATCAAGAAAAATAAGAACATTCTTTCCGCAAAATCGATCTCGGATCATAATCATCCCTTCATCAATGCTAGAAACTTCATCTCCTACTTTACCCATGATATCAGAGATTAATTTCCTCTGCACATTTAACAGACCAGAGCCTTTTGATGCTTCTCGAATATTTGGTATGAAGCTTTGACTGTCAAAGTCAGTAGATAGCTTGTGCCAAACAACCCTAGCAAGAGTTGTCTTGCCTATTCCACCCATCCCCCAAATTCCGATGAGCCTTACGTCCTTAGATTCAACATTCAGCAAATCTATTACTTTATTCACTGATTCGTCCATTCCAACTAAATGATCGGGCATATGCACATAAGCCTCCTTAAGCTTAAGCAAAACTTCCCGAGCAACCAAATGTGCAAGTTTTCCATGGCTGTGTCAGGACATACAACATAATCAAATGAAATTAAGATTGGTGGCAAACTTGTACAATTGCAAGATTAAACAATGACATGAAAGTTACGAAATTGATGCTGGCCCAGCGAACAAATAATGAATACATGAATTTCCAGTTCTGTGCAATCTAGGACAATAGGTTATAATGGTTATGTCGAGCAGGGAATCCTAGAGTCTTGAGACAATTAAATGTAGAATTCCATGCGGATCCATCGCAATTTTTGGTACAGAACTAAGAAAAAATTGTGCTCTTCAAATTATAATTCGCATTCAAGCAAAAGAAATAGAGAGAAAAGGGAAGATGGAATTGACTGAGCTAACATACCCTGTGTTCTTGGTGTTCCACCCCTTGAATTTAGTAACTTCCTTGAGCGCCTCCTCCCAACGCTGCACAATCTCAACCCCACGTTTCTTTTTATGCAAAGTTAGTGCATCCTTATACACTTCAGTTTTAAGCTTCACATCAGATGGTTCCACGCCATAGAAAATGGGCAAAACCTCCAGTTTGCTGCTTTTCTTACGCTGCATCATGTATTCCAGCTCACGTAGGCACCAACTACTAGAGGCATAATCTCTAGAGAAGATGGGAATGCAGATTTTGGAGTCATTGATGGCTTGGAAAATCTCAGGACCGATCTCTTCACCAATGTCAATCTCATGCTCATCCATGAAAACACTGACACCCTTATCAAGCAGGGTATAGTAGAGGAAATCTGTGAAATTAGCACGAGTATCCAGTCCTCGAAAACTCAAGAACACCTCGAACTTAGTTCCCGATGAGCCATGGCATGTGGATCCAATTTCCACATAAGAGCTCCTTTTTCTTTTCATCTGAGCTGCATCAGCTAAAATTCTGAAAGTAAATCACAAAAGATTTGACATGCTTTTAACTCGGCCCAACAAGTGATGGTCAGGTAGGTAAGCGAAAATCAGTTTCTATTTACGTCCTGTCGCGGTATTGATCGAGAGAAATTGCAGATATATGATTGAAGTATTAAGAAATGGCCAAGCCCTCAAATTGACTGGTGGAAGGGAAATTCGGTATGGTAAAATCCCAGCAAGATTATTTTTGTTGGGTTATGTGAAATTAAGTTTCTGTTTCCGATTTCCATGGCTGGCCTGGAGTCCACCATAGTCAAGTCTAAGTAAACTGAAAATAAGGAAGGCAATTTGACGTTACTGAATCAAATGTGATGATAAAGTTTTATTTTCTTCTCTCTTTTTTTTCCCTAATTTATGGGAAAGTAATACGTCTAATTAATGTTGAGGGAAAGGGAGGAGATGGAACTTCGTGATTATGTGGCCATTAAGCTCCATTTTACCCTACTTTCTTATTATGCTTGTTGGAAAACAAAACTTTTTTACTTCCTTGTTAAGACTTAAGATGTTTATTCAAATATAAGAGAATTATGTGTAAATTACTTACCAATTTTTATGTGCTATGAAAATTGTATATATTTCAAGGGAAAAAAGTACAATTATGTCGGAAATATATATTAAATTAAACAAAACGTAAAACATAAAAATTAAACGATGCAAGCTCAAAACTAGTTCTTTTTTTTCTTTTTTTTTTTGGCTTGTGAAAGCGTAAAGCTTCAAATCCAATACCAATGGTGGACCATATCAAGTCAACATGAGATTTCTGGTATTTTTTAAAAAAAAAAAAGGGAAAAAGTTAGATGATAATCCAAAAAATAAAAAAATAAAAAGAAGTGACAAAAAATTGCTCCTCGATCGCGAATGGCGCCAGAAGCGAACCCACTATTCTAGGATCTTTTCAGTGGCCTGATCTTTATATAGTCATAGTCATGCACTATGTATTGCTTTTTTTTTTTTTTTTTGAGTTACTTTATTGTACTATTACAAGTCAAAAGCAAGAAGAAAAATAGATCTGAAAAAGCTCGATCGGTGACTATTTTAGTTGCTTCTTAATTTTAATTAGATATGCATTTCTAAAGAAAGAGTGGGAGAATATAAGATTATGAAACTTTGTTAACTTGTATTCATTAGATTGGATGATTTTTATGTAATTTTATATTGAATTAAAATTGACGTAGAAGGAAAATTAAAATTATTATCAAATTTTTCAAAATTTGTTTATGCAATCCATAAGCCTGATCTTAATGCCTAAAAATGGAATTATCAACTAAACGCACAGTTCAGAATAGGAAATTTCCTAATGTGGAGATGCTTAAAAATCTCAAACAAATCAAGATTAGTATCGACTGATATCAAATTAAATAATCAATAATTGCAAACTAGGCAACGAATAATCAAATCAAATTGGTTCGAGAAATCACCTATTTTGACGTATTTGTTTCCAAGAATCGGGGCCGGCGACGGGGAGCTTTACGGCGACCAGTGAGGAGGAACGTCAGGACCAAAGCAGCAACGATGGCGATTCAGCAAGGACGCAGAAAATTGCGGACAGGTTCGCCAGAACAAAAGATGCAACGGTGAAGGTTTGTTGGTCGGACTCTGCTTGGCGGCGACGGTGTGGGCTCGATCAACGCTAGTCTGCTCTGGGCAAACTGCGAAAGGAAATCAAAACAGCAAGCGGAGGTGGCGTCAAGTGGAGCCGGGATGCCGCCTGGAATCACCGGAAACCGCCAGGGACTGCTGCTGTGACGTTCGAATAAGTCGGCAAATCTGCTGTCGTGGCCGCAGCAGGACGTGCTGAGCGCGACTAAGTGAGCCAGCAAGCCAGGTAGAGGCGCGACGATGGGCAAGCCGGCGGCAAGCGCAGTGACTGATGAGGGGCGGCGGCGGCGGCGTTCGTAGGAGGACAGAGCCGAAGATCAACACCGGCGAACAAGGTCTCGAGAATCTCGGCGAGAAAGCAAACCCTAGACCGCCGGACGAAAGCGGCAACGACACCGAGAAAATAGACCCCACCGGTAAACAAGGACAAGCAATCTCTTCTCAGTGTGTCCTTTTATAGTGCTTTTTTTTTTTTTTTTTTTGGTACTTTGTCTTTTTTTGGTGAACTATTAATCTCACCTTATAATGATGTGGTTGGCTTGACTCGGGCGTGTCTGTGGGGGTTTGGATCGAGTCCAGAGGAGATGAATCGAGTCTTGGGGGCTAGTTCTCGGAAATTTACTGCAGAGAAAGGACGGATGCGGGAATGAGTGGATTGGGATGATTATAATAACATCTTGATCTGAGGGGCATTGGGATTGATTGGCCTCCAGCCGAATTGAGCGATCGAGTCCACTCGGCCAATTCCGAAGAAGTATAGAAAAGAACATTACAACAAGGAAGCGCAATTGGACTGGAAAAAAAAAAATCAAGGAAGCACAAACTTAGATCTGGAAATTTGGGAATTTTGGGGCCTGCATGGTTCTGGTTTTGTTTTTCAGGGAACAGAAATTTCTGTTTTTTTTGTTTCGGGAAAAAAGGCATAAACGCGTTTGCGTTTCGTTTGCTCTTTTTGTTCTTTTGTTAAGGAACAAAAAAGAAAACAAAAAACACAAAAAGCTTGTTTCATTGTTTCAAACACAAATCGTAAACACTTTTCTTTTTTTTTCTTTTTATCTTATTTTTTGTTCTTCTTTCTTTTGGCGGCCGTCGGCCTCGGCCATGGCCGGGCGACCGGCCGACGAGGGCCTGGGCGGCCTCGCCCACCACGCGAGCTCGCGCCCGCGAGGCCGACGCTCGCGAATCCCGGCGAGGCCGAGGCTCGCCGTAGCCGGGCGAGGGTCGGCCTCGCCATGGCTGGGCGAGCTCGAGCTCGCCCGGATCCGGCAGGCCGACCTCGCCCGGCGCGAGCCTCGGCCTCCGAGCCACCGCTGGGCGACGCCGACCTCGCGGTGGCCTGGGCGAGGCCGAGGCTCGGCCGCCGGGCGAGGTCGGCCTCGCCGGATCTGGCGAGCTCAGCTCCGCCGGCCATGGCGAGACCCGACCTCAGCGCCGGCTGGCGAGCTCGATCTCGCCCGGATCCGCCTCGAAGCTCGCCAGGCGCGGCGAGGCCGAGCTCGCCCGGCGGCGAGCGAAGCGGCCTCGCCGGGCGGTGGCCGGCGAGGCCGCGCCGCCCGCCGCCGGGCGAGCTCGGCCTCGCCGCCGGTCGCCGGCCAAGCCTTGGCCGGCGCGGCCAAAAGAAGAAAAAAAAAAAAAGAAAAAGAAAAAATAGAAAAAAATAAAAGAAATAAAAAAAAATTATCAAAATTTACCAAACATGTTTCATTTATTTTTTATTCCGGAACAAGTTTACCAAACGCGTATTTTGTTCAAAAATTGTTCCCTAGGAAGTAAATACTTTTTTTCTATTTGTTCCCTGGAACAATTTTTTAAACGAAACACAACCAAACGCGCCTTGATTGCCGATTGTGTAGTTATGTGTTGGAAAAAATGGAAAACCTTTTTAGACTTGAATAATTTTACATTTTTGTCTGTCCTACTCAAACTCTCAATTCATTTTTAGACTATTTCACTATTTTTTTGTGAGAGTGAATCATGCTCGTAAAATTAAATGTCCTCACCTCCAAACGCTTGAGAAAATGGGGAATTGAACTTTCCAACTCCTTTTAAGTGGGAAGCTAGTCAATGGGCAACCCCGATGCTTAACCACTCCTAAAAAGTGCTTTATATATATATATAAAAGAGGATTATTTTAAATAAAAACTAATTTCATAAATGGCCGATTATATATTCGATTAGCAAAATTGATGTTTTGGAAATTAACTTTTCGTTTGGTTTCTTCGTAGGTATCATGAAATATCCCTTAATAAATTCCTGTAATGAAACCTAAAAATTACGGAGGACGTATACCTATAAAGTGAAAAATTGGAAAGAGCCAATCCATTGATGGAGAATATTTGCTTTTGGCATGATTCTGTTTTGGGGGATTGGAAAGTGCTTGCTTTTTGCCAAGTCATGAATCACGACTGCGCCTTGACAGATGAAAAAGAAATGGCAACAATCTTGTGCCGTTCCCACGAATATAGGCTTTTCGATTGGGATGAGAAGAATGTTAGTCATTGAAATAGAACCAATCTTACCATGATATGGTTGCGAAGACTTTCCAGCAATGTCCTTTGAACTTTTTTTTTGATAAAGTTATTGTATTTATCCCCCGAACATACTCTAATGAATCGATTTGTTCCACCTTGGCACCTCTTAATTCTTCCATCCATAAATTTTGGCCACTTAGTGTTTTATGCGAAAACAAGTTCACCACCAACTACAGCTGCACCATTCGCCAAAATTTATCCTATTTTTATGCATACAAATATTTTTATTAGAACGTAAGTATTGGGAATAGAAAAAGGATCTCTTGTAAGGTGGTCATATAGGGGCGCGTGGATTTGTTTCTGTTTTTTTTTGTTCAGGAACAAAAACAAAAAAGTGTTTTCGTTAGGGGAACAGTTTTTGAACAAAAGAACACGTTTGGTAACGTTTGGTCGAGAATAAAAAATGAACAGAAACACATTTGGTAAATTTTATTATTTTTTTGTTTCTTTTAATTTTTTAACATTTTTTTTATTTTTTATTTTTCCTTTCTTTTATTTTTCTTTTCTTGCCGGTCACCGGCCTCCGGCGACTCGGCCGACGGGGCGGCGGCCTCGCCCAGCCACGGCGAGGCTCGCCGGCCCACGGCGAGGCCGAGCTCGGCCGTGGTTGGGCGAGGCTCGGCTTTCGCCTGGTGGGCGAGCTCGGGCTCGCGGATCGGGCGGCTCGAGCTCGCCCGGCCATGGCGAGGCTCGGCCTCGCCGGATCTGGCGAGCCCGAGCTCGCCCAGACCATGGCGAGGCTCGGCCTCGCTGGGATCTGGGCGAGCCCGAGCTCGCCCGACCCATGGCGAGGCTCCGGCGTCGCGCGGCGAGGCCGAGCCTCGCCTGGCGGGCGAGCTCGGGCTCGCCGGATCCGGCGAGGCGAGCCTCGCCATGGCCGGGCGAGCCTCGAGCCTCGACGGTCGGTCGCCGGCCATGGCCGAGGCGGCGACCGGCCAAAATGAAAAAGAAGAAAAAAAAGAAGAAAAGAAGAAGAGAAGAAGAAGAGAGAGGAGTGATTTTTGTTCTTTTGTTCATTCAGAAGTGTTTTTTTCGGGAGAAACAACTTTTTTTTTCTTTTTTCTCGTTTCTATTTCGTTCCGTAAAACAAAAAAAAAAAACAAAAACGCAACCAAACGCGTGTCTGCATTTTTTTTTGTTAAGGAACACTTTCCGTACAAGTGTGGAACACTTTTGGAAAGTGTTTCCATGCACGCCCATAAACTCTAAGTCCAAGGAAAGATTATAAATAGCTCCTTTTTCGTTTCATCTTTTCTACACCTACTAAAATTCTGAAAACAAATCACACCACCTTTTATGGTGATTTTACAAGACCAGGATGACGGGAAACGTGGTATGATGCATTTCGAAGAAGTTGCAAGAACTGCGTGTGGAACGGGAGGTAGGAAAGTGAGTGAGTGGTGACAAAGATATCATTGAAGGAAAGAATAAAAAATGGCCCTAAGCCCATAAGTTGACTGGGCGTATGGGACGAGAATCAAATGAAACGTCCAACAAACGTAGACATGTGAACTTACCCTTCTAACCTTCCTCAAAAGCAAAAATGAAAAGGGTAATGCCTTTAAACTTTAATTATTATTTTTTCTATTGTCTACAGGCTTCTAGTCGCAGTTCCCAAAAATACCTTAATATTACTTACTTTAATTAGAATGACTGGACTACTTTTCTCTATTTCAATTATGAATTAGTGTTGAGTTACCAACTCTAATTTGGATTAATTTATCAAATTTCATTCACATATCTTTATCATGCCTTAAATTTACTAACTCTTATTTGTCAACCTCTTCTTCGACTAAGCTTCTAACTGGTTATCGATTATCATTTGAATTAATTATCAATGTTTTGCTGCGTCATGAGCTCTCAAAAGAGATGGCCCCACGACGACCCTACTGTCACGCTGTTTCGAGTTAATGAGCCTCATCTGCCCATTGGCTTGTGGGGCGGGCATCTCGTTTCTTATCTAGAAACTGAGTCAACTTGGTTTCTTGATTTAAGCCTTCTTGAAATGGTATTGCTGCGAGTCTCTCGATGACTGGTCGAAATTCGATGGGAGAAAGGCATTCTCTCTCTCTCTCTCTCTCTCTCTCTCTCTCTCTCCGCGCTTCCCAAGAGAAAAAAAAAATCATATTCCCGCATGGCACCTAGCTGGATGGGATGAAAAAGAAAAAAATTTGCCCACGCTTCCCAACAGAAAAAAAAAAAAATCATATTCCCGCATGCCACCTGCCTGGATGGGATGAAAAAAAAAAAATTGCCCTTAATTTTGGGTAGGATAGGATAAGGCTTGGAAGTAACCGACACAAACACGCGACACGCACACACGACTTAATATGATAGCGACGGCCGATACGTCATTTCTTAAAAATAGAGAATTTCAACACATTTCGGCGTTATATATTAAATATATTTATGTATATATATATATACATAAATAAATAATAATAATAAAAATAGCCTATAATTAATTTACATGAAAAATATTAAATAATATCATTCATTATTTTAATTTGTTGCAATAATACATAAAACTTAGAGGAAAAAACATTGTTTAAAGAAAAATGCTGAAATGATATTTTTAAATTTATTTATTTATCATATATAGCATTTTTTATTACTTCTTTCATAGTAAAAGACTTTTTTTAAAAAAAACTAAAACAATTCTAAAAAAAAAAAACAAAACTTAAAAAAAAAAATTGACCCCGTGCATGTATATTTATAGCATTTTTTATTACTTCTTTTTGTATATTTATATTTTGACTCATGCGTGTCAAAATCGAGTGTAATTCCGAACTCGCGTGTCGAAACATGTCAAAGAGTTGATCACGTGTTGGATTTTTCGACACTTGTTAACCACGATGTCGGAGCGTGTTGGGACGTGTCGGAGCATGTCGGAGTGTTGAACACAACACGAAAGCTCCCAAAGAAAGTGTCGGTCTACATGTAATTTTGATACCCTACTAAGAAGGATGCTCGAAAGGTAATCTCCACGGTCGGTGTACCAAGTGAAATGGAAAAGTCTTTTAACGATCTTTCTCAACCATTAACAAAAGGGAACATTTAAAGATCGGTCATGAAAGGATTCACAGACGCGCTTTACTTTTTCTCATTCAGTATCGTGCTTCCACGACTTTTCTTGGTAGGTCACGATCAATTTCTATTGTCTTGCTTCAAGGCAGCCTCAATCTCTTCATGATCTTAACCGAGATTGAATTCCCTAATCTCAGAATAACTTGTCTTAACAATGATTTTAGCCTTCGACAATTTTACGATGGATAGATAGAAATTTCTCTTATGTTTTCCTTTCCGCTAAATGTTCAGATCTGTAAGTTGCAAGACGATGTTTATTAATCAAAACAATAAGGGTGAGTATAGTTGTGAGCTGGTGTACTTTTTTGTATCTACTGATTATCTACTTCCTGTGTTTTTGATAAAAGGCAAAACAAGAAAAGAAGACACTCCATTTAACCAGCACCGGCACTAGAAACATCTTTGAAGATTGCTCTAGAGGATAATGGGAGATTTTATAGGACAATTAATTAGATCTCCTAAATCAACCTCTCTTTGGCTTGGATAGCACTTCAATCATCATGCATCTATTTCAATTTATAAGATTTTTTTGAACTATAGAAACATGAAAACTCTCATGTAATTGCTTGATAGTTAGAACCATCAACTCTTGCTTTAACTTAAGCTTCTACGCGTTGCAAGCATCAGCTTATTCTATTCACGTAGCCCAAAAAAAAATGATACAAATATCTTGTATATTTTGAAATTTTATCCAAATGGTCAGCCCTGATCATTGGTCACTTATGTAGATTTGATGACCGTTGGAGTGCCCAAATTGAAGACCTAGCTCATAGCATTAAAGTATGGTATTCCAAGATTATCTTCGTGAAAAATCATGGACTAATTCTCTCAACAGATTGATGAGATGATGTGATCAAAACCTGCTAATAATAGAAGATTAAGAGAAGGGCTAAACATGTGTTTTAAAAAAAAATAGTTTTGGATAAATATGCCATGAATGTAACAGTTTAGTATTTTTTTGTAAGACGGGATTTAATTTTGGATAAATATGTCATGTGAGTATTGGTTTGAAATTTCTAATTATTTTAATTGAACTATAGACAAATAGAAGTTTGGAACTAATTTCCTAGAGTCCACAACGAAATTTCCAAGAAGGAAGACAAATAGAAGTTTGGAACAAATTTCTTAGGGCCCGCAAGGAAATTTCCAAGAACGACGCTCAAAAGGTTATCCCCAAGGTTGGCATACCATGTGAAATGAAAAAGACTTTGACACTATTTGCCCAGCCATCGACAACAAGAAAAAGTTCAAAATCAGTCCTGAAAAGGAATCCCAACCGATCTTGCTTTTTCTCATCAATTGTCGTATATCTTTGACATTTCTTGGAAATCCAGAATTAACTGTTCTTTAAAAACCTTCGAATACCTACACACAAACAGAATATAGCTAAACAGAGGAATTAAAAACAAGAGGGCCGGGAAAATCGAAGGAGAAAGGAAATGGTATTAGTTAGTTCGATTATCAAGAGGAAAAATTGCAAGATGGCTTGTCATGTAATATGAAACTTCATTAAGGTTATTTTTGTA
This sequence comes from Eucalyptus globulus, assembly GCA_014182545.1. Taxonomy (NCBI): domain Eukaryota; kingdom Viridiplantae; phylum Streptophyta; class Magnoliopsida; order Myrtales; family Myrtaceae; genus Eucalyptus; species Eucalyptus globulus. The sequence goes on from CM024723.1 coordinate 35,415,021, forward strand.
TAGTTGTGAGCTGATGTACTTTTTGTCTTTCGCTTATTATCTGTTTCATGTGTTTTTCATAAAAGGGAAAACAAGAAAAGAAGATAACGCATTTAACCAACGCCGATCTATTAAATTGCGATGCATCTTTGAAGAGTTCTCTAAAGGATGATGAGAGATTGTAGAGGACAAGTAATCCGATCTCCTAAATCAATCTCTCTTTAACATGACAGCACTTCAATCAGTACTCGTCTATTCAAGTTCACATGATTTTTCCGAATTGTAGAAACATGAAAACGTTCTTGTAATTGCTTTATATTAAGAGTTATTAGCTCTAGCTCCTAATGTTACACCTAACTGTAGGAGCGATGGATCACAATCATCAGCTAATCCTAGTCGCCTCAGCTAGTCCGCACATGCCTTGGACTATAGTTGGATCATCAAAGATGGTTTGTATTATTGACTAAGCAACACCCATTTTCTCCGAAGACAGACCGACATGGCAAAGGTTGGGGGCAATTCATATTTGATGAGAGATTACTTTAATTGGTTATTTTCTCACTTTTTCGTTATTATTCCTCCATGGTTGAGAACTGCAGTAAATTGGTATATAACTTATGAAGGTGTAAGTGCAAAGTTAAAGCAAAATCTAATTGAAACTTTACTCATCATTCGATTTTTTTTCTCAAGCACAGAAATGAAATGTTACTATTTGAATCAATAAATTTGCATCTACCTTTTATTTTCTATTAGGTTTTCCCACTGATGAAAATTTCTGAATCTATCCCTAGTTTTCTCCATCGTAACACGAATATAAAGCAGCCAAGATAAATCCAAGGAAATCTCAATTCTAGAAGATGAAATTCACAAAACTAACCTCGAATTCTGAGGCCATAATACATTCAGAATTGGGCAAAATCGGAAAAGAAATGGTCCAGATAGGATTCAACCAGGTCGGCAGTTCCTTGAACGCCTCAAGCTGGTTCCGTCCAATGATCAGAACGGCTCGCTGACGCGATTACCCTTTGGACCGGTCGCTGGCATGGCGCAACAGTGGAACTAACGTAAGACGAATGCGAAGCGACTTTAACTATAGTAAAATTAGAGACTGACGAGTGTGGACACGAAGGGACACAAATTCAGGTGAGGCAGGTCGCTGTCAAGTGAAATTAAATCGAGATAGCCAGGTCGTCTATCACAAACTCATTTGTGAAAACACGAGAGAAGTTATTGTACTAAGCAAAAACATTTATATAGGTGAGAGAAACTGTGAGAGGGACACTTTGCAAATATTTAAAGGTGTGATTTATAGTTTGGGGGAGGATCTAATGCGTCGTATGGATAACGACTATTGAAGAGTCCGATGGTTACATGGTTTACAGTGAGATACCGGAGAAGAAGTCAAGTCTTGTACGACGGCAAGTTCTACACTTGAAACAAGACGATCATTGTGCTCAAGTGAAATTTGACCTATTTGGGCTATTAGAGCTTGAAAAGAGGAGCAGACACACCAACACTGGGCCTCTATAAATTTTTTAGCAGTTTCTCTTTCTCTTAACTCTTTTTTTTTTTTTTTTTTTGGTCGAAAACGGAAACATTTCATTAAGTACGCAAGGATAAGAGGCCCGATAAATGGGCTTCATTACATAAGAGGTCCAACAAAGTTTGTGGAGGGGATGAGACCCACGGTCGTAGGTAAGTAATTGTTAGGTGTGGCTTTAGCTACCCAATCTGCAACAAAATTGGCCTGTCTTGAACAATGGGCTATTTGAACTTTCGAAAAGGCCTTTAATATTTCCTTGCACTTGCTGATGATAGGCTGTACTTCCCAACTTAACTTCTGTGAACTGTTCATGGCTTTGACCAGTTGCAAACTATCCGACTCCAAAAGTATTACTCCGTGTCGTATTGGGAAGAGAAACTGGAGGGCTTCCCATAAAGCTAGGGTTTCTGCCATTAAGGGGGAAGAGGCCCTTATTTCCTTCGCAACTCCTCCCAACAACCTCCCCTCCGAATCACGGCTAATGCAAGCAATGGAGTTCTTCAACTCACCATGTACATATGTTCCATCTATATTTATCTTTAACACTCCTGCTTTCGGTGGAATCCATGTCTGGGGTGGATCAATCTCTGGGTTTGCAGATCTGCTTTTTGCGTGAGTTCTCCATACCTCAACTGCTCATGTCTCTGGGTTGCGACGGGGGTGGGTTCGCAGTAAGGCTCCCCGTGCCTGGCTTTGTAAATCAGCCGAGCTTTCTTCGTCCGGCGCACGATTCCATTGCCTCTGTTCATCATCCGTTCGGAGACCCTGTTCTCCATTCAGCTTGCGTGCACTTCTTCCCGGAGTAACTTCTTCACCCTGTTCCTCTACTGTATTTCGGGTTTGCAACTCGCCGTGCAGTCTTCTGGTCCCAGATCTACCCTCTACTGCTTATGGAATTTCCGATCTGCTGGTATCGTTAGGTCTCTGTTCATCCCTTTCAGCTTCTTGAGTTTCCGATTTGTTGATTGCGTGGGTTTTATGTCCATCATCTTCATGGGTCTCAGCAGGTCTTCTAATGTCATGTATTCTCTGTCTAGCAGCTTCGGTAGTCTCGGATCTCATCTCTCCTTGTCTTTCTCTGACCCCCGTACCCACAAAGCCGCCTCTCAGTTGAAGTAACACTCCATTTGCCTTACCCACACAGCTTTCGTCGGCGATCCCCTCTGTTTGGGGTCTATTTCTCAGCTCACCAAAGGGTCTCCGCATCCCAGATCCACTCGCTGCCCACCCATCTTCACCGGTATTTCGGAGTTCAGGGGTTTTATGCCAAGATTGTTTATCTCTACTTCTTGTTCTACTTTCATCCTCTCCTTCTCTCGGCAGCTCTCTCCTCCTCGGGCTCCACTCATGACTCAGCTGTGATGTTCTTTTGCCTCTCCACACTTCAATTCTATGTCTATTGACAGGTTGCAACACTTCCCTTAGTTCTGCATTCCCCTGTCTCGAGTCTTCATTTATCTTGCTAACCCCTATTTGGGCTTCTTGATTTGCAGATCCTTCGTCCACGGAATCACTTGAACCACCCTTCCTCGGCTTCCACTTGTTATAGCTTTTCAACATCGCTAGTGCTGAGTCAATGATAGCCAACGCCTCTGGTTGTGTGCCCCGAAAGATAGCCTGATTGCGGGCCTTCCACATATTCCACAGCGTAATAGCCACCAAGTGCATGTTTGTAGGTGTTGGTAGCTTTTTGAGGTTGCTAAACCATTCCTCTATCCTTGTCAGTCCCTGACTTGATATTTTTATCTTCAGCTCTGTATCCTCCCATATCTGTCTTGTCCACGAGCACAACAGGAAGAGATGTTCCACCGTTTCTCTCTCAGAATGGCATAATGGACACATTGGATTAGGTAATACTTTCCGTCGAAACAGGTTATCTTTTGTTGGGAGAGCATTTTGACATAGATTCCACATAAAAATTCTGATCTTGGGTGGAGTGTGCAAATTCCATATGTCTTTCCAAAGTGAGGGGGGAGGTTGAAACGAAGATGTAGCCTGTTTTACTTTACCCTGTTCGGTGTCCTCTTTGATGAAGTTGTATGCACTTTTCACTGTATATTTGTCTGCCTGTGTCCCAGTCCATACCAGCTGATCAGTTTCTGTTTGGGGCTTTATTGGGATGGTAAGAATTTCTTCCACTAATTGTTCATCAAAGTGTGCTACTATTGTCATGATATCCCACCTCCCCTGTTCTTTATTTATAAGTTCAGAGACAAGGGAAGGTTTATTAATATTCACTGGATCCTCAATAATACCCCGTAACAACCATTTATCTTCCCTAATTTTAATTTTAGATCCATCCCCTACCTTCCACTGGACTTTGGGAGCTATAGAATCTCTCCCTAAGACTAGGCTTCTCCATCCCCATGAAGGTCGTAGGCCCGATGCTGCATGCCAAAAGTCTATGTTTGGATAATATAATCCCTTGAATATTCTGCCCCATAGAGAATTTGGTTGTTGTGCCAGCCGCCAAGCCTGCTTCCCTAACATCGCTTTATTAAAAGAGATAAGATCTCTAAAACCCATTCCGCCTCTATCTTTTCTTGTTTTCAATATATCCCATTTCTTCCAATGAATGCCTGTTTTTTTTTCATTGGTCTTCCACCAAAAGGAAGCAATTTTTTGTTCAATAGCCTTGCAAATGGAAACCGGTATTTTAAAAACAGACATGGCATACTGGGGAAGCGCTTGAACCACCGTTTTCAACAAGACTTCTTTTCCAGCTTTTGAGAGCAGTTTCTCCTTCCAGCTTTCTAATTTAGAATTGATGCGCCCAATAATCCATGCGAACATTTGCTTTTTCGACTCTCCCCAGTCTGAAGGTATGCCTAGGTATTTACCAGTTTTGTCAATAATAGGAACCCTCAATTCCCTTGCCATATTTTCTTTCAAAGATTGAGGGCAACCCTTGCTGAAGTATATGTCAGATTTATTCAAGTTAATCTCCTGTCCAGCCCCTACACAGTACTGATTTAGAATCATGGCCAGATTTTGGCATTCTAGAATAGACCCCTTCATGAAAAAGATGGAATCATCGGCAAATAATAAGTGAGAGAGCGTAGGACATCTTCGATTAAGCCTAATGCCCTTAATACTTCCATGCTCCACAGCTTGCTTCATCAATGAGGATAAGACATTTGCTACAATAATAAAGAGATAAGGCGATAAGGGGTCCCCTTGCCTGAGTCCTCTTGAAGGTTGAAAGTATTGAAGAGGTTCTCCATTGAATTTAATACTAAATGTTGTTCGTAAAATTCTAAACGCAAGTGCACGTATCGAACAAGTAATATAATGATGAGATAAAGTATCGTCCCACGGAGATCGATGATTAATAAACCAATTAAATACTAAAATAGACTAATTCTAAAATTTATCTAACAAATCAAAATATAATTAAGAATGAATTAAAAACGAAATTTGTAGACTAAATGCAGTAAATCGATCAGATAAATATGTTAGAGCATCGATTTCACCATAACCACTATATATGAATTTCAGATTGTTGTGAATACAAGAACGATATCAAACATGTGATAGCAGAATTTCCTAATCTATTTACTATCCTATCTCTAGGTATAGCAAAACTACTCAGCTTATTAATCCACTATATCTCTATGTGAATTAAAATAAACATGAGTGCATTAAAAACTATGAATATTCTCGGTTTACAATGAGTCTTTTGGATCACCTTATCACTGAAAGCTACACAAATAACGCGGTATATTTCTATCCACGTTTAATTCATGGTTATATATTATAATGAGCAATTGCATATTATCACCTCTCGAGTCTCAAACATGCACATCAGATCATTCAAGTGGTGGCCAATCACTCAAAAGCAGTAAACGCAATAATATATAACTCACATGAATGAAATCAATTGTAAAACATAAAAATCATGAAGTTCATATCATCATGGTTAGGCTACATCGTAGCCTAACAAAAGAAAATTAGAACATAGTAGAATAAGAAATAAAAATAGAAATATAGATCAAACCCAGCATCTTGAATCAAAGGACAAGAATTCTATCACCACTTTTGTCTTCTCTTCAAAATACTTAAAAAAACTCTCAGAACAATGGAAAACGATCTAACCCCCCTCTAAACCCTAGCTGCTCTCTCTTCCTATTTATAGGAAATCTAAAATATCTACTTGTAGATAACATTAGGGAACAAAATCAAGAATTTCCTGATTTGATATCCATCTTCCATCGCTGCTTTTATTTGAATTCCTGATAATTGCCCTTCTTTTCCTTATCTTCTCCATATCTCATTATTCTGCATAAATAAGGAAAATTTAAATAATCAGAAGGAAATTCAAATATTTTCTCATAGATAATGCATTAATTGTTGCCTAAAATAGGTAAAGTAACTCTATTTTTATAGAGTTATCAAATGTGACCGTAGTGACACATTGCATAACCCATTTCACCCATGTCTCATCAAAACCAATCCTTAGTAAGCATGCCTCCAGAAAGTCCCATTCCACTCTATCATATGCCTTTTTCATATCTAATTTCAAAACTACCTGGAACATCTTTCTTTGGTTCCTTGTTCTAAGTTGATGTAGAACTTCCTGGACTATGAGAATGTTGTCCTAAATTAGCCGCCCACCCACAAAGGCACTTTGTTCTGGTGCTATAATTTCTGCTAGGAGAGGTTTGAGTCTATTAGCCAGCACTTTCGAGAGAATTTTGTATCCAAAGTTACACAAACTAATTGGACGATATTGGTCCAATCTCTCAGGGTTAGGAACTTTCGGGATAAGGGAAATGTGTGTTTGATTTAGGGCTGGTGAAATGTAATTAGTTCTGCAAAGTTTCTCCACCTCCTTGAAAATGTCCCATTTAATATCTTCCCAGTGATGGTGATAAAATAAACCATTGAGACCATCTGGGCCTGGTGCCTTAGTCGCTCCAAGCTGAAATGCAGCATCTGTGACTTCCTCTATAGTAACTTCAGCAAGTAGTCCCCTGTTCATATCTTTTGTTATCATTTCAGTTAATTGAGCAATCATCGGCGCAAAATTTCTGGGGCCTTGGGACTGATACAACTCTTTGAAGAATGTCACGGTATGTTCTCTCAATTGAGTCTGCTCCACCAGCCATGTATTTTCTGCATTTTGTAACATAGAAATCATGTTCCTCTGTCTTCTTTGTATAGTTGTTGCATGAAAGTATTTTGTGTTCTTGTCGCCCCATCTTAGCCAATTAATTCTAGATCGTAACCCCCAATACATTTCTTCTTGTCTCCCAAGCTCATCAATTTCTCCTTATAATCTTTTAAAATATGCCTTATTGAAGACCAGTGAAGTATTATTTGTAAGCCCCTCTAGTTCCTGCTTTAAGACACTGATTCTCTTCTTCCCATTCACAAAGTTCCTTTTGCTCCATTGAGAAAGCGCATTCTGGACAGCATGAAGTTTTCTGACTAAAGTGTTCCGATGCTGATTTGTAGTTTCCCAGGCCTTCAACACCACATCCCTACATTCTTCACTTTCTAGCCAAAAGGCCTCAAATCGGAAAAGTTGTTTCCTTCTTTTATGAATTGTTTTTAGAGACAAAATTAGAGGGCTGTGATCTGATCCTACTGCAGGAAGAGCAAAAACTTCAGCTTCAGGGTACATCAACCGCCATTCAATAGTACTTACCACTCTATCAAGTCTTTCTTTCACATATTCTTCCCCCTCCCTGTTATTTGCCCAAGTAAATGCGCACCCCTTACTATCAATATCCATTAGAGAGCATGCATCCAAGCATTCCCGAAAGGCTGTCATTCTATAATTTGCCGCTGGTCTCTTCCCCACTTTTTCCCAACAGAAACGCACTTCATTAAAATCTCCCAAGCACACCCAAGGTAGAGTATTGGTTGAGCTTATATGTCGCAAGCTTTCCCAAAGTTGTAACCTCTCCGAGTATGTATATGGCGCATGGACAAAAGTCATTCTCATTTTCTTACCCGGGACCTCCTCTTCACACTTTAAATTCACTAAGCTACCAGTCATTGATTCAATCTCCACTGAAATCCGATCCTCCCACATAAGAGCCAAACCTCCCGCCGTACCCACTGGATCAACTACTAAACAGTTCTGAAATTGAAGTCTTCTCCGAACTCTTTGCACAAACTCAGCCTGATTTTTTGTTTCCATAAGAAAAACCATAGAGGGCCTGAATTGAGCCATTAAGGCTCTCAACTCTCGAACTATCAAAGGTGTGCCCAACCCTTGATGTTCCAACTTAATATATTCATGGGTCACTTGGTGGCTTATTAGGGCTAGCCACCACAGCCCGTGTTTCCACATCTTCAGTCATCTGAATGGGAGTATCCAGAAGTTGAGTCTCATCTAACCAGTTTTGTGCCAGAGGTGATGTAATTTGAGTGCTGCCTTTTCTTTGTTTTTTGAAGGAGTGAGGTTTGAGTTGAGAGCTGATTTTCTTTTTGTTGTAATCTGAGGAAGTTGCTGTATGGGACTTTTTACAGTTGAAATCTTCCGGACCTGTGAGCATTAGTACTCTTTTCCCTGGGTTTTGCATGGTCTCCTCGTGTGTATTTATTTGAGTAGGTTCTCCCTGCTGAAAAGGCTAATTCATGATGGTAATAGGCTGGCCAACTTCCATAACTTCCGTTTGTCTTTGTTGTTCAGGAGTTTCAAGGACCACCTCTTCTGTATTTGCTGCTATTGGCACTTCATTATAAAACACCTTCCATAATGGGCTATGATCAGAAGTTTCTGCTTTCAACCAGCCTCCAAAGCACCCTCCCAGCTCCGTGAGGAATTTTCCTTCCTCATAAGGTATGTCTTTGCAATAAGTAGCATAATGCCCAAGTTTGCCACATGAGTAACAAAAGAAGGGCAATCTTTCATATTTAAAGTTCAGCCAAACGTTTTTATCCCCATGTCGCATTAATTGGCCAACTCGTAACTCAGCCTCCACATCTATCTCCACTTTTGCTTTCCCTATTTTCTGAAAGGCATGGCCTCTAGCATCTGTTTTAACCTCCAACACCTTCCCCATTGAGCTTGTTATTTTCTTTATCATATTTTCAGAGTTCCATTCTAGAGGAAGACCAAATATTCTAATCTAGAATGCACAGGTGTTAAACTCATAACAATGTGGCGGGGTATCCGACTCCCAAGCTTTTAACAGCAATAAATTATTTGCGAAAGACCAGGGACCTCCCGCAAGCACTCTATTTTTGTCCCCTTCATTACAAAAACTAAAGCTGATTTTATCATTTTCCAAAGGTTTAATCTCCACATTCTCTATTTTCCAGGACTTTTTCATTGCTGTTATGAGTGCTTGAAAATTAACACTAGGTTTCTTATATAGTTGCCCAACAAGGGAGAAACGACACTCATGGATTTTTTCCTTCGATATTTCCTCATCCAGAATAATTATATCATCCTCATACATTAGCTTACCCAATTTTTTGCAGAGATGGGTGAGCCGACCCACTACTTCTTCTTTCCCCGCCATGGCCTCTGAAGATCCCGTTCACTGCCCCCGATCTGAAAGAAGAAGCTGTACCCCGATCTGCGAAAAGAAGAACTCGAGCGAAGCTCTCTCCAATACAAGCGCCTGGATTTCGGTGGGACCTGCCACTGGGATTTGTTGACTGAAGAATTTCCCCAATCAAGAAGCGAACCCCTGGGAGGCGAAATGGAGAAATGAGGGATGGGGCATCGCTTGGAGTTAATGAAATGTCTCCTGGGATAACACGACTGGAATGAAACAGTGAAGGATGTGGGTTTCCATTGCTACACACACGGTAGAGAATGATCTTATGGTGGGTGATTAGGGTTTGAGGGGGTGAGGATGGGGGTTTCCATTGCTACACACTCGGTAGAGAAAAGCTCGTGAGAGAGTTGGAGAGGTTTGAATTTGCTTTCCACTATTTATATTGCTAATTCACTTTGCTTGTAGTAATAGAATTTTATTGGGGTAAGTTTTACATAATTAGTTTGTGTTTTCTCTAAAAATAAATTGATCCTAACTTTTGGTTGGTTTTTTGGGTCTAACAATTTGTGTCATAGTAGGCTCCTTGTTGTAAAGGTTTAAACTTTTGAGATAAAAGATGGATGCCAATAATTGTTGGAACTAGCTCGAACAGATTACTTGACCTGCTTCGTCTGATGGTGCTAATTATTCTCATTTGAAACATAGGATGGCAATGCTCATTCAATCAACGGACCACGAACTTCGGAGGTCATGCAATATGAAACCCTTGTACTAATGAAGATAGGGGAAACCCCTAGTGCTTCCAAAGATAAAATGAGTTCACGGCCGATGACGAGAGAAAGAGTATCATTGGACCCAAAGGTAAATCATGTTCTCTATCATGCAGTTGCCCCTGCTGAATTCAACCAAATTATGTCGTGTTAAATGGCCAAAGAAATTCGGAATCGATTAGTGGTCATGTATGAAGGGACTAATCGCGTGAAAAAGACGAAGATTTGCATGGTGCAACAAAATTATGTATTGTTCATGATGGTGGCCCATGAGAGCTGCAAGGATATGTTCGCTTACTTCATGGACATCATCAACGGCCTAGCCTCTCTTGATAAGGCTATTTCTAGTGATATATAGAGAAAAGAGTTATATCAGCCCTTAATCAAATTATACACCAATTTGGTTTTAAATTTTTTGATTGATCCTATATAGTCCTCAACTTTTAGATGAAATCTCAACTTAGTCCTCACAACCAAGTGTCATCTAAAATTGCTGACATGGCAGTTTAGCCATTACTGATTATCTTACATGTTATAATTGGCAATTTGGCATTAAATTTTCCGGATTTTTTGCTTTTATTTCTTTTATTTGTTTACATTCCTTGTTGCTGTTCATCTTCCAAATGAACTTATAACTTCTCTAAATGTCTTGGGCGTGCAAAATAGTTGCATTTTTTGCTCGATAAAGCATCACTTTCATTACTAAGGGGGAAAAGTGCCATGAGGATGCCCAAAATCATAACATAACAAAGACCAAAAAGAGTGGGGAGGTGGACTGACATGATAGAGTATCCTAATCCGTTAAATCCAAAAGTTCAATCATTAAAATCCGTAATAAGAATCATCACATCATAATATAAACTGTTTTTACGCAGCCACGCAGTGAGCACAAAGCGAACTATTCTTTCGCCGTTTACTAAAGAATACCGTGTGCGCACTGCATATAGTGCCGTATAAACTGTTCTTTGAGCAAGGCTTCGATCGGACTGTGTGAGGTTGTTGCTCCCCTCATCTTTGAACCTTGGGGAGAGGGGATTAAGTTGAAGTTATCGAGCAACAACCTCGCACTGCATTGCCTCTCCAACGGAGCTAAGAAGTCGGTGGAATAGGCCGTCCTCGCCGCCATGGGGCCCTCCGTGATCCTGATCCTCTTCCACCTTACACCTTGCGTGCCCTTCATAGCCTAAACCCTAATCCCTTCCCATTGCACACCAAGCTCTCCGCAACTCTGCATCACTTCAAGTTCAACATCATTTCACCGCATAAAGCCATTTTTCTTGATCTCCAAATCGGAAAACACTCCCTATGAAAAAGTCGATCACAATTTCTAGGTGATTGTGGAGTTGTGTGGGCTCGACGACCTCGTATATGAGGTTGTCGCAGCAGTCCTTCGCCCTGGCAACCGTCGTGAACAAGAAACAAAGAGAGACGGAGGTGGTGAAGACAACAAACAGTAGCTAGAAGGAAAGAAGAGAAAACAGAAAACAATTAGGAAAAGCCAAAAAACTAAGCAAAAGGGCATCATTTCGACTATAGTTAACCACTGTCAGATCATCATTTCAATGTTGCAACATTGAAAATATTCATATGGCCCAGAAACTAAATTGAGTACGTTTCAGAAGTCCAAGGACCATATTGAACAAATCAAATATTTAGAGATGACATTTAATATTGGACTAAAGTTCATGAACCACATTAAACAAATTTAAAATTTAGGAGCCACATTACACATGTGGTCAAAATTCAAGAACTATTTGTGTTATTTATCCATAATAATTCTATATCAATTTGATATACGGAACTCGTGCTGTGCGGATTGCTGCACAAATCAATAATGAAAAATGATATACAAACATTTGTGTGCAAAGAAACCTTCATGTTATCATATTTGCAGTTAGACTCTAGTGTTAACATAACATTAATAATTTTTTAGCAACTTATTAATGAAATAGCTAACTTGATTTTTTGATCTCTTTCTTCACTATGATTCAAGTGCACATAATTTATATATCTTTATTTTAGTAAACATATTTGCACACTAATGTAAATTGTTATGGTAGTAAGGTGGGAAATTTCTTTAATTTAAAGGAGTACAAGTAGAATAAATATGGAGAGAGGGGAGGGAGAGGAACAAAAAGGTATTAACCAGGTAGCATAATAAGTGCAAAGAAAATGATCAAACCCCTTTTAAATTAGATGCCATTAGAGAAGACATGGTTATCATATATTTATCTAGATACATAATACTACTCGAACACCCATTTTCTACTTTCGAGTTCATTTCTTTCACCTTTTTCCAGTTGCAAAAGCAATCGGAAGTAGATCTATTCATACAAGAAGTTAAAATCGCCAACCTAACTTCAGAAAAGCTTCAATTTTGTTATTTAATTAGGTTAAAAGAAATTCACAACACATGAATTTTACTGTTACCTTGGCATCGCATGTCAAACAAACGTAACAAAACGCCAATTTCCAAATTACGCCTTTCAATTTTTACGAAGGGACAGATTATGCCACCGCCGTATGCAGATTTGACGCATCAGCCTGATACGCGGCACATTTCTATTGGTTATGAAAGATTCCTGGGGAACAATAGCACAAGTAAATCCATTTTCCTTGCTCCTCTCCTCTCCTCTCCTCTCCCTAGCCGCGTCTTCGCCACCGCGACACAACCTCGACGCTGCCACTGCCGCCACAACCCTGCCTTGCCGCCATAGTCAACTTGACTCGAGCACAGTCACCCCACTCTCTACCTGGACAATCAGGCGCTCCAATGATGACAAGCCGCAAGCTATAGAGCCCGATTTGGCCTCGTTGACACCGGCTCGATCTTGAGAGGTTCTTGGGAGATAGAGAGGGGAATGGGGGGAAAGAGAGAGAAACACACAATGGTGGCGGTGATGGCGGCAAAGGCTGTGCAATCTCGGACCGGTTGCGATGTTGTGTTGGGCAGGCATTAGCCACGGTGAAGAGCAACCGCAGTTTGCGACGGTCATAAGCGTGGTGGCGTGATGCTAAAGCAGGTGAGGCAGAGATGACGAGTGACACAAATGGCCAATCTCTACATAATTACATGAAAATGGAAAATGAAAATTAGAAAGTGTTTTCAAGTTGAAAATATTATCCAAAGCCAAATTGCCCAATCTGCACATAATTTCATGAAAAGATCCAGGCCAAATGGTTGAGTACATAAACAAGGTTAACAAACAAATATATAAATTCAATGAGAAGAGTTAAAACATTCGTACGTTATCTGACAAAAACAAACCCTTGGACCCTATTACTGTACTAAAAACCAAATTATATGTTCAAGATAATTAATCTCTTGTGGCTGTGAAAATACGACAAATTGTTTGCTCATGTAATGTATAAGAACAGAGAAAATTCATTAGATTCCGCCACGTGGGACATGAGTATAACTCTTAATTTATTCATACTTAATTGACTATTTATACATATACATGAGTATAACTCCTAGTAACTCCATATTATTAAGAAAATTGACCCCTCCATGGTTGAACAAATTACTTAACAGTAGTACACTCCCACACCAGCAAAAGCCGGAAATAGGATGTTCTTGCATCATTAGAAATACTGCTACATTGCTCACTATTTTCATAGATCATTACTTTATTGCAAAAAGTAAGCTAGATCTGTAGAGATCAAGAGCTTCATAATATTTATAAGTCTTCTTCGTGTAGGAGATTGAATGAGCGAGAAGATATTGTCTAAAACTTATTATAATTAGGATTTCGTTGAAGAGTGCCTAGAATATTTGAACTGCGCATTTTCATTGCCTCTTTGTAGATCCTACCTCAATCATCATCGTAGAATGAGTTGGTCACATTTTTATGACAAATTCCTTGGCAGAAGTAAAATGCAAATTCCAAAACTTGATAAAGGAAGACACTTGAGTGTCAAAAGTTACCAAAGGTACACATATATGCCATTTAAAAAATTGGGATATTTCAGTGCCAACTCCGGTGATGGGTCTCGGAAATCCTACATAACATTTTTTTAATAATTTAACTTGCCTACGTGGCTCTTCAGAGAGCTAAGTTAGCTTAAACTCACCTAAAACGACTCTATATTCATAGTTGGCCAATGTAAAAGCCCTAAATCGGCCAAAACAACATCATCTCCTCAATTGCCCCAAACCTAAAACCCTAAATCAGCCAAAATCCCCATTGAAGCGCCTAAACCCTAATCTCAAATCCTAATTTCAATTTGCCCCAAATTCCACTGCTAAATATTAGAAATGGAGAGCATGATTTTTAGCAGCGGCTCAAATTACTTTCACCAAAGCGAAGGAGAAGACAAATGCTTTGTTATTGTGGTTATCGAGTCTAAGAAGAACATCATGGACTCGAATGAATCTTGGGAGAAGATTCTATGGATGTGCCAAATATAGAGAATGGTCAAAGTGCAAATACATCAAATAGGTCGATGTGAAGTTCTCTCACCGAGCCATAGAGGTGATATTGGACTTACTTGATGGACGACATCAACCTCCATCTAAGTTTGTGGACGACTTGGATGATGTTGACTCAATGCAAGCTAAAGTATCGCTGGCTAACCATTTAAAGAATGAAGTTTCAAGGACGAAAATGGAATATAAGTGCTATCAAGTGTTTATTGTGGTGTTGGTTTGTTGTCTAACCTACTTAATGATGAAATTTAAGGCACTTGAAGATGAAAAAAAGTTTCTCCAACTACCATAGTTGAAAATGAGTGACAAATGTAATTGTTTCGGGTCAAATGTAGGCTATTTTATTTGTGCTTATGTTTGTTACAAGATCATTGTGACTTTGTTGTTGTTTGCGCTATCATATGTATTATGGCTTACTTCTTATGCTTTAGGGGAGATCAAGAAAAGAGAATGAGTGAATGAGATGTTGCTTGTACTATGTTTTTACTTGTTCTTGAATATAAATCAACAAGAATGTGTATTGGTTCAAAGTGTTGTGGTGACTTCTTTGCTTGAACTGAATATAAACGAGCAAACATTAAATTGAATGAGTTACTTCTCTAGTTTGCTGCAAACCAACATACACATAGGATAGACATGAGTGATTATTCGATTGCATAAGTTGTATTTATTGATCACTTAAGTGCTTGTTGGGATGGAAAAAAGGATCACTGAAGTATCAAGTTATTATTAAAAGTAATCACTTAAACGTCACTCGTGTTTGAAAGTAAAAACTTAAGCATCAAATTTTTCAAAATGTAATCAGTTAAGTGCCAAATTTTGTAGCTTTTCTTAAATTGCACCAGCCACCAACCACTACCAGCCACCCCCACCAGCTATAAGCAACTACCAGCCACCACCACCAGTCACCACCATGACCACCAGCAACCATTATGTTGGTGGTGTGCTACTGTAAAAGGTGTTGGTGCAAGCCTTGTGCTAGCACCACTTGGTGCAAGATGTGCACATTGCACACTTGCACCAAATGCTTGCACAAACCCTTAACCACTAGGAGCCAACACCACCGCTAAGGGTGAGCATAGGTCCAAGGAACTTTGGACTAACCTTAGACTAGCCCAACCCTACTAGTCCTGGTCCAGCTCCTAGGAAGACTAGGTCGATCATTGGTCTTAGAATCCCTAGATCAACACTATGTGGGTTGGTTCTCTGTCTTAGGAGTTTAAAGTTGGTCCAACCCAAACCAACCTTGAATATATATATATATAATACTCTTATTGATAGGGCTAGTAAGAGCACCTAGAGGGGGGTGAATAGGTGTTAAAGAAGTTTTTGCAAGATTTAACAACTCAATTTGACTTTTGAGAATAATAAATTGAAGATGTAAAAGACTGTAAACAATTATATAAGACTATGAATTAAAGTAAAGAGTTTAGGGAAAGAAAATTGAAACGCAAGGTTTATAGTGGTTCGGCTTAGACTAAGCCTATGTCCACTCTTCCGCACTGACAGCCCACTGGCTGGATTTCACTATGAATCAAAAAGAGATTTGTACAGTCTCACGTCCTAGATTCCACAGTGTAGAGATTCTACTACACTTCCTCAAGGTCTCACAAGTATTTGATCTCACTTTTGAGTACAACTTAAACTCAGCGATTGAATTAGCAAAGAACTAGGAACTTTAGACTTTGGAATTTTTCTTTTATGCACACTCGAATAACTTGAGTGTCTTCCCTATATACTCCTCCATGCCACTATAACCATTGGCACCTTCCAAATGCGTTCTTTCAATCTACCCATTGAATAGAATCAATAAGGGAAATCTCGAGTTATTTAAGGAATGTGATGATAACCCACCAATCATGCTCGCCCATATAATCGGGATCAAAATTTCCATAAAGTAGAACCTTCCAAGTATACTTCGCCAATCAATAGATCTAATTATTCTAATTGATTTTGATAAAAATAATTGATCGCGAGATGTTATCTCCAGCTGTGAGATCTTCTTCAACCATACGAACCAAATCTTTAAAAATATATTCTCATCTGGATAAGTCTTATTCAGCGAATAAATATTTTCTCCGTCGGTCTGAAAGCTATCAGTGATGATAGACTTTAAATCTTGAGTCTGGAGGTCTTCAGACTTTGACGATAGAGTCTACAAGTCTTCAAACTAGACTAATGGAAATGTTTTGTCAACTTCAAAACAAATAAGTAAGTTTTCTCCAACACTTATATCTATTTTAAATACCATAACCTAACTTAAACAGTGTTACCCTAACTTAAATGGCATTAAATGTCATTAAACAGCATCAAACGGTGTCCTTCTCCTCCAGTACTCTTGTTCTCCTTTCTTTTTTATCCTTTTCTTTCTTCTTTGTCCTTTTCAATATTTACTTGAAAGAAACAGCTTTTCGCTCATGAGAAACCTCACCCTACTCACCACACGATGCTCACCCACTTGGCGCTCGCCATTTGTGCCACTCGCCACTCTTCACTAGTCTTGCTCGTCGCCAAGTAAATCAGAATGAAACAAAGCCCTAATTAGAAACCCTCTTTGCTTGTGAGTAACGCTTGCTGTTAACCGCTCACCTCACAGCTTGCTTTTGTTCACTCGCCCTTGTCTTGCGGCTTGTCTCTGTTGATAGATATGTAATTTGAAATAATAGGTTTGTCTTTTCAGGGAACACAAAAAAATGAAAAAAAAATTACCGATTGATACCTTAATGGAAATGGTTAGGATATGATAGGTCATTCATCTTTACCTTTATCTTTATGAATGTATGTATTAAAGAGTTCTATGTAATTATTAAACAAGGTTTCAAGTAAAACAATTCTAAAGACTCCCTTTGAGCTGTAGACAAGAAGGAAACCCAATTTACGACATTTGCATGTTTGGGGTTATTTAGCAAAAGTAAGAATTTACAATCCACTTGAAAAGAATTTAGATTTAAGAACGATTAGTAGTTACTTCATTGGTTATGGAGAGAAATCCAAAGGGTATAGATTTTACTATCTTAATCATAGTACGAGAATTGTTGAATATAAAAATACTTAGTTCATTGAAAATGGTGACATTAGTGGGAATGAAAGAATGCGTGATGGTTGCATTCAAGAAGTAAGGGTAGAACAATACCTAAAACTTCTATTGTTCCTAATATTAGAGTTCAACCCAACAATAATCAAGAACAACAAATGAATGATCAAACACTCCATAATAAAGATGTTAATATTGAACCTACAGTAGTTGAGCCACAAGAAAGAGCATTAAGAAGATCTCAACGAAAAAGGAGGTCGGCTATTTCTAATGATTATGTAGTTTATCTACAAGAGTCGGAAAATGACTTAAGAATTGAAAATGATCTAGGTTTAAAATGACAAGTCGAGATCTTGTTGATTGCCTAAAGGATGTAAAAGGAGAATTGAAAATGATCTAGGTTTATTTTCACAAGTCATAGAATATGAAAATTGTAATGAATGGTTTAATGCTATGAAAAAAGAGTTAAAATCTATGAGAAATTATGACTCTAATGAAATTGATACAATCCTCATTGAGAAGTTATTATTCTTCCGAAGAAGTGTGACTCTCATGAAAGTTAAAAGATGCTTTGATGGAAGGCACCTACTGATAGCATGTATAAATAATAGTCTAGTCCTCTCTCCACCCACAACATGAAAAATAACGTTGTATTCTATCCTCCATCAAATAGAATATATTAAAGAAAAGTGTGGGTTAAAGGAGAGAAATTATATTTCTTCATCTCTTTGGTTTTTCCGTGACAAATACTTTTGAGGGTTTTACTATGGATAAAGGTATGACTAGATCTCTCTTATCGTGAAAATCATGAAGATAAAAAATCTCCTATTTTATATTTCCGCATAAAAGAATTACGTTATCGCTTAAATTGCCCGTAGCTCTCCATCTCTCTTGTTGTGAAAATAATGAAGATCAAAGATCTCCTATACCACCGCCTGCGGTGCCTAGTTGGATAAGTGCTCCCATGATCCTTTGCGAGAGGAGAGGAGTTCAAATCCTGCTGGCTGCACGGGATCTTAAGTGCAACGTCGGGGTGGTGGGTCCTTCGCTAGCGTCGCCTCAAGGTTTATCCCCGTTACCCCGGGCCTGTCGGGCTGTCCGTGTTGGTATGGTGCCCGGGGTTCCCTAGGTCATTAAAAAAATCTCCTATTTTGTATTTCCGCATAAAGAATTATGTTATCGCTTATAATGCTGGCAGCTCAAATGCTTGAGTAGCCATGGCGATCGTGAGCTCAAGATCTACGACCTTTAAGATCTCACACTCATGGCCACTTAAGGTCTACCCTGGCCACCAGCTCAAAAAGCCATGATGGCCGCGAGTTTCAAGCTCGAGCTAAAGTGATCATGGTAGTTATGAGCTTCAAAGTAGATCTAGCAGCAAATCGCAAGCTTCGAGCTCAAACGGTTATGGGCCACTAGCTTCAAAGCCAGATTTGATTGTAGAGGCTGCAATCTTTGATCTCAAATGGACATGGCCGTGAGTTTGGAGCTCGAGTGGCCATGGTGGCCAAATTTGGCCATGGCAGCCACAAGCTTCGATGCCATATTTGATCATAGCAACTGCAAGCTTCAAGCTCAAGCAACCATGGCTGCTGTGAACTTCGAAGCCAGATTTGGCAATAGTGGTCACAAGGTTCAAGCTCAAATGACCATGGCCACTAGCTTTGAGCTCCAGCTCAAGCAACCATGGTGGCGGCAAGCTTCGAGCTCAAATGACCATGGTTGTGAGCTTCAAGCTTGAGCCATGGCTGCCACATGGCTTCTACTTAATGTTCCGATTATCCACATTAGTTTAAATCGATTGGAAAAAGTAGTGCCATAATAGAAGGATGAGCAATGACCCTTTTAAAAAGTATAGGGATGATTTTGGACAAAAAAAAAGATACAAGGACGGTATTGAATTTTGGGTAAGAATAAACGGACAATTGGTGCCATTTCACTGATTATTTATACAAATAAAATGCTTATGTATGAAATGGACTTAATTAAACAATCAAGAGGAGAATGAATAGGTTATTTTAGGATTTTTGAAACATTTTTCTTGCAAAACAATGCGTAGAGGATGAAACAATATTTGTAGACAAAATATGCTACGTATAGAAAATATCTTCTATCATCAGAAATGTAAAGAGTGATAGAAAGAAGAGACTACAAATCAATTTGTAGATGGATTCACAAGGTAAGCACCTCAAACTTCATTTCTATTCAGACGAAGGAAAAGAAAAAGAAGAAAAAAATTAAAATTAAAAAAAAATCACGTCAACCGATAGCTTGGCCATGCTATATAGAGCGGCTAGTGCTTACTAGACTGTCATATCAATGATTTCGGATTAAAATAAGCCAGATGATCTACATTAGAGAATTGTTAAAAGGTTAATGACTAAACTTATCTTCAAATTAAAAAGTTTAAGACTGAATTAGTCATTCTACAATAGGTTTATGAATTTTTTAATAATTTTCCTATCTAACAACAAGATTGGAATCCACTAATTATGATGGAATTGCCTCTCTAAGAGGAACTGAAGCTCACTCCATGAGTACCTTGACTTTACTCTACACGCAAAGCTCTCTAAACAATAATTACATCAACACTCTCTTAGAGAATTATGAGTACAGTCGCGACAATATATATAGCACAGAAGTAAAAGGGAAAAAAAAAAAAGCTTCGAAAGCGTTTTGATCTTCTTGGCCAACCTTCAACAATCGCTTTGATGCAATATAAAGCCCTTCAACAGTCACTTTCTCAGCCAACCCTCGTACATTCACGTTGGAGTCTTCATATAGGTCATGCAGCGCCTTGCCCAACGCTCTTGAGATCCAAGGTTTTTTTTTCGGTAAGGAGCAACTATGTGGTTGGAAAAGGAGTTTTCGAAGTTTTGGGCCAACTCCAAAGTTTTCTTTGAAGTATGAGACGGAGTAACTACCAATCAATTTAAAAACTAGGCTGATTGGAAACGAGGTACGCATGTAATATTGGTCATTTGCGAAAGCCAATGAAACTTGTGGTCCAAGGATTCATTTATGTGCGGGGAGGGTTAGACTTTCCACAACGCTTTTTCGGTACCACATTTTCCAATTACGTCCTCTAAATTCAATTCTCAAATAATTCCTAACATTCATTATGCGACTTTTGATATTTTTGGAGACGTCGTCAGGGAAATTCCTTTGTCATTTATGCTCTGGCATGACTTCATGTGCCATGTCCGTTTGTGCTTGAAAGTATGCAATAATGTGTAAAAATCTGCTTGAAAGTCTAATCTTTTTTGAAAGTTTTCTAGAAAATCATGATATCCATGAGGCTTCAGTTCACGATTGGGGGGCCTTAGTCTCGAACCAGTATGCCTGGATCGATTCTCGCGGCATTTGGATCTATGGGTTGATAGCGTTGCTTTCCCTATCCATCTTGATGGAGGCAGCCTTGCCTTAATCCAAGCTCCACGATGTTGCTGGCAACCAAAACACCTTCCCTTCGAGCTCGAGGGTCCCTCTTAACAATATCCATGTCGTCCATGAAACAAATCGTTTTTTTGTGGTTTGGCTTGGTTTCAACTTTTTTAAACCAAACCAAAACCGCGACACCGCATTGTATAAATGATTGATATTGCTAATTAATTTTATCATTTATACATGAAATAGCTATTTAAATAGGTTTGATTTTCACTTTGTGTGAATTTATGAATCGTTGTCAATGCAGAATGCTAATGGCTAAATTTTTTGAGATTGCACATTTTTTGCATCCTCATTTACGGCATTTAGATAGTACCAACATTTTGTTAGGAATAATGCATTCGCACCAAAGAAAACGTGAAACCTGACTACGAATTTCATTTAAATTAGTCCGCTTGTGAATTGAATTTGAGTGGATCCCAACACGCAAAATGTGCCATGAATTCATCTGAACTTCCGAGTCCAAGCCCGAACGACCCTGGCTCCCTTTCATGGGCTCGACCAAGAGGGAAATATGCGACAGACTTATCCGACCAGCACAAGTGAAAATGAATTATGCTGCACGTGTGAAAAGAAAGACGAAAGAAGAAAGGAAATAAAATCAAAAACATGCATGGATTTTTGTGTTAGTTCATGTTGATTGTTCCTCGTGTCTCAGCAAGCATAAACATGGAAATATAAATAATCTACATGATGTGATTCAATCTGAACACTTTAGACCTGTAACAGCGTAGAAAAGTATTTTTTTAATAAATATTTAATTTCGGCAATTAGTAAAGATGTACTCATCCACCCTTGATTTCGCATATTGTGGAATGGTTTTGCTTTAATTCTTAGCATTATATCGCTTTAGTTCTCTTTATTTTCTGGTGTTTATTAACTCGTTCCAACAAGAAGTTTAGGTTGAAATTCCAACGCAACATAGTGCAAATTTTCACGAAAATCTGGGTTTATATAACATATTGTTTTGGTATCTAGTTTCTAGTTCAAATTTATCTCAGCACTTAGTTATTTTTAGTTTAATTTTGTTTCACTATAATATATATTGAAGGGGTTAATGTGAAAAAGCAAAAAAATAGATAGATTTTATTTTTAAAAAAATACATCTAGGAGGATAATTTAGGAATCATGCATAATCATTCTAAACATTGCATTGCACTTTATATAGCATTACGTAGATTTTATTTCTTGATGTAATACTTCATTTTAGGAAAGTATTTATATATTCATGAGGTATCAGTTATTTACTTTCTGGTTTTAAGCCATAGTTTATTTTGGAGATTTTACTCTGAGTTTCTATTAATAGCTCAAGGGGCATGTCCCGGAACCTTATAACAAGGCTCGTATTAATTTTTTTCCCCTGATACGGGTTGGGTGCTTTATTTTCCTACCTTTTATTTGCTCTATTTTACTTGACTCTTAATTGGTTCATAAAAAGTTAGTGGTGACTCTCAATCAAACCAAATAATTAATTGAAACAAGTTGAGATTGATCGTGCCAAGAGCAAGCATCACCTCCCAAGAGGGGCCATTTGTGCTTGTTTGGTGATCTAGCAACTGCCTTGGGGATCTCGCTTTGGAAGTTTCGTGACATGGAATTTGGTTTTTTTCTCATAAAATTACAAATGATGAAGAGGAAAACTAAAGAAGAAAGAACGATTAAGCCAAATCAAACCCAAAAAAAAAAAAGGTCTGGCTTGGTTTGATCTTTAACTATAATACAGTCTAGCTTGGTTCCTCTTTTCTTCAAACTGTATTTATTATTGAAAATAAAACAAGTGATTAAATAAAATATACAAAATAAAAAAATAATTCAGATATCAAATTTATGTGCTGTGGTTGTGTGATCTACGTCCACGAGGAAAGGAGCACACAATTCCATTATAGATAAAATTACAATGCAACGAAGATTATAATTTTATTCAAGTTATTCAGATACCCTTGGTGTTTTTATCCCTTAAGTACAACTAATAACTCTATGTTTTTCACCCTCATAATTTCTTTCGAAATAATATCTCAATTTGCATATTAACACAAGATTTAATCAGCTTTAATTTTGACTAACTTCACGAAGAAAACTTTTTTGAATCAAACCCTTAAGAGGAAATTTTCAATCTCCTCTGTGCAGTCCTCGGAGCTCTCATTAAGAGCCCTTCCTCTTCGAATTTAAAGAGAAAATTCACTAAAAGAAAATAAAGAAGAAGAAAGGAAACAATGACTGGCCATCGTTAAAAGACACCATTACTACAACTTTCTTCGTCGTTTTCGTTTCCCTTCTGTACTGTCCGATGTCAGCAGTGGCCATTATCAGTCTGTCCTTTTCCCTTTCTTCGGCCAAGCAAAGTCGTCCTCTTATGGTCAAGACCAGCACGGTCTCTCTTTCTTTCCACGTCCAAAATCAGAATTTTCTTTTTTTTTAAATTCAAAAGTTCTTTTTTTTTTTTTTGGTCGAAAAAAATTCAAAAGTTCAAAGGCACCAAGAAGAAAGGCGAAAGGACGTGTGAAATGGTACATCTCCATAATTGTATTCAACCGACCAAAATACTGGTACATCTCCATTGTCCTCCATCTGATTTTTTATGAAAGCTACGGTGCTCTCAAGTTGCCTGTCCGTAACTTTCAATTAAATCTCATGGGTCACGCAATACAAAAATCCAAAATGATGTCTATCACTACCGGCAGTGGCATCGGACTTCGGGTGTTCAAATCAAGAATTTTGTCATTATATCTCACAATAAACAGCCTTTTCTCCTTTAATAATGTAATGTGCTTGCTCTTCTTTTGTAAATTTCTGAAGGAGGATGATATGGTGGAGAAGCTCTTTTCATTAATGAAATGTAATGTTATTATTGTTAAAATGTCCAAAAAAAAAAAAACAGCGGAAATTTGACTAACAATGAATCACTCACTTGAAATAAACGCATTTAACTTAAACTTTTCTTTAGGAATATTTTTTATTATGCATTTATATGGATAAATTCCGTTTTTATCTATATAAATATGTTTAACCATAGATATAGCTATAAACTAATTATAAATGATTTAAACGATTGAAAATCAGATTTTTTTAATTAAAAAAGTGGTCATAAATTCAAAAGTTCAAATGCACTAAGAAGAAACTCCAAAGAAATTGGGCTTGTGAAAAGGTAGACCTCCATAATTGCCCTTCATCTCATTTTCTCTGAAAGCCATCCACTTTATTGACCATAAATTGAAAGCTGCAATTGCTGTGAAGTTGTATGTTCGTCAGTTTCAATTGAATTACGTGAGTCACTCGGTACGAATGTCCAAAATGATGTCTCTCACTAAAGAAAGTGGCACCATACTTCAGGCATTCAAATCAAGAATTTCATTATTTATTTCTCATAATAAACATCTTTTCTCCTTTTCTAATGTTATGCGTTGGTTCTTCTTTTGTAAATTTTTCAAGAAGGATGATCTGGTGGAGAAGCTTTTCGCATTAAGAATGTAACAAAAGCTCTTCCCATTAACGAATGTAATGTCATTATTGTTTCTGAAATGTGCAATCTAACAAAAATATAAGAGCTGCGCATTCAAAATGAATTGAGGCTGATTCAAGATTTGATATATGTAAATTGTTTGTCAACATGGAAATTTGTCACCTTTTCTCAATTAATATTGTTTGTCATTGTGGCAGCTATGGGAATCTTATCACGTTGGTTGTTAATGAGATTGTGGTCAAGGTGAAGACAAGACAAAGGCAAGTGACCAAAGATTTAGTTGGAATGGAGGACCGAATAGAAACGATAGACAATTTATCAGACATCGCTTTTGACGGTATGCGGTTCATCGGAATCTATGGGTTGGGTAGCATCGGCAAAACAACACTCGCCAAGGTTATCTTTAACTAGCTATATCCTCGCTCTGGGAAAAACTGCAACTTTCTTGTTGACACAAGGGAAATGCTAAAAACCAAGGGCCTAGTCATGTCACAAGAAAAATTATTGTTCGATATATTTTATTGAAATGAACGATTTCTTTTTAGTGGATGACAATATTTTTTACTTCTAATTATTTATATTTCGACATCTAATTTATTTTTTCTTTCATAATATTCATGAAAATTGATTGTATGGGCCCTCTTATGATTTTATCTCTCAATTTAAGCTTGCAATAAGAAAACATAAAATTTAAAAAAAAAAGGGTAAAAGATGGAATCCATGCGAATTGTGTGGTTATTGGTTGACTGTCACTCCATCATTTGACAGAGGACGGTTAGCTAACTGCACCCTAAAAAAAGCGGTAGAGAGAAAATTGGTTATTCGTATAGATTTATTCATCCACCGTTGATTTTCGCGTAGTGTGGATTAGTTTGGCTCTAATTCATAGCATTAGAGGTAAAATAAAATTGGTTACATATGATGAAGAGGTAAAATAAAAGCAGAAAGAACCATTAAGCCGAATCAAGCCACATAAAATGGTTTAGCTTGGTTTGATCTTGACTATAATATGGTTTAATTTGGTTTCACTTTTCTTCAAACCATATTTATTGTTGGAAATAAAACAAGTGCTTGAATAAAAACGCAAGATAAGGAAATAAATCAAACACTAAATATACGTGGTTCGGTTATGTGACCTACGTCCACGAGGAAATGAAAACCATGAAATTACAATGCAATGGAGATTATAATAATACTTGAGTTACTCAAATATAATTTGTGTTTTTATCCCTCAAGTACGACTAATAACTATGTATTTAACCCTCACAATTTCTCTCGAAATAATATTTAAATCTCATAAAAGATTGACCTGAACATTAACACAAGATTTAATTGACTTCATTTTGTGTAATTTCACAGAGAAAAACTTTTTGAATCAAAACTTTTAAGAGGAAATTTTTAATCTCGTTGTGCAGTCCTCGGAGCTCTCATTAAGAGCTCTTCCTCTTCGTATTCACAGAGAAAATTCACTAGAAGCAAATAAAGAAGAAAGGAAACAACGAGCGGCCATCGTTAAATGACACCATTATTGCAACTTTCTTCGTCGTTTTCCTTCCCCTTTTTGTCTCGTATCAGCGGTGGCCATCATCATTCTCTCTTTTCCCTTTCTTCAGCTGACCAAAGTCGTCTCTTATGGTCAAGACCAGGGCGGTCTCTCTTTCTTTCGACGCTCAAAGCAACACCATGATGGGATGGCATCATGGTCATGGACAGGCCATCATTGCATTTCCTCTCACCACTCTTGATTAGTCCCTTTCGATCCGGTTTTAATTCGGCTCCGACTTGAGATATATTTCAATGTTTATATAATTAGGTTTGGCTGACGTCCAAACCACACTAATTATATCATGCTCGCATTCTAATAGTTTTCAATAAGACAATAAGTGTTGTAAAAGATTTGCTTTTCAATATAAAGGCACGTATATTGCAATATTTGTGGGGTTGAAGGTAATTAATTATTATAAAAAGTAAGTCTTTTAAGGGGAAGAGATCAAAACAAATACGTCATAGTGAGTAGTAAGCATACTGTTAGGTAGTGCTTAGGTGGAGCATTTTTGTGGTGAATGTGGCAAATCCAATCTCAATAGTTTGAAGGAAAATCTTCTAATTGTCCAAAGTCTCATATGTCATAATGAGAGATATTCTTTAGGAATATTTTGTTATTATACATTTATATAGATTGTGATTTTATCTATATAAATACGTTTAATTATAGATATAGCTATAGAATAATTAAAAATGATTTAAACATTTGAAAAATGGAGTTTTTTTTTTTAATTCAAAAGTTCAAAGGCACCAAGAAGAAAGGCGAAAGATATTGGGCGTGTGAAATGGTACATCTCCATAATTGTACATCTCGACCGACCAAAAAAAGTGGTACATCTCCATAATTGTCCTTCATCTGGTTTTTTCTGAAGCCATCAACTTCATTCACTATTAATTAAAAGCTGCAGCTTCTAGGGAGTTGCCTGTCTGTCACTTTCAATTAAATGTCGTGGGTCACGTGATACAAACGTCCAAAATGAGGTCTCTCAGTAACGAAAGTGGCATCGGACTTCTGGTGTTCAAATCAAGAATTTTGTCTTCATATCTTACAATAAACAGCCTTTTCTCCTTTTTCTTAATGTAATGGGCTTGTTCTTCTTTGTAAGGGCGCGTTTGGTTGTATTTACGTTTAAAAATTGTTAGGAAACGAGAAATAGAAAAAAGTATTTCATTAACGATTTCAACAAAACAACGCGTTTGGTAAAAACATTCGGGAATAAAAAATAAACATAAACATGTTTGGTAAATTTGGATAATTTTTTTATTTCTTTTATTTTTTATTATTTTTCTATTTTTTTTTTTTTTTCTTTTTTTTTTTTCTTCTTTTGCCAGCGGCGGCGTGGCGAGATCGGCCTCGCCTTGATCAGCGAGGCCGAGCCGCCTAGCGGCGGGCGAGGCGCGGCCTCGCCGGCCACCGCCGGGCGAGGCCGAGGCTCGCGGTGGCCGGGCGAGCTCGGCCTCGCCGAACCTGGCGAGATCGAGCTCGCCCAGGGCCGAGGTCGACCTCGCCATGGTCGGGCAAGCTCGAGCTCGCCAGATCCGGCGAGGCCGAGCTCGCCCGGCCGGCGAGCCTCGTAGATTCACCGCCGAGTCGGCGCCGCTCGGCGGTGGCTCGGCGAGGCCGAGGCTCGCCATGGTCGGGCGAGCTCGGCCTCGCCGTCGGGGCGAGATCGAGCTCGCCCGTGGGCGCGAGGTCGGCCTCGCCGTGATCGGGCGAGCTCGAGCTCGCCCGGGCGAGCGAGGTCGGCCTCGCGGATCTGGGCGAGCTCGAGCTCGCCCGGCCCATGGCGAGGCCGACCCTCGCCCGGCTACGGTGAGCCTCGGCCTCTGGGACTGGGCGAGCCTCGCGCGTGGCCGGGCGAGGCCGCGCCGGCCCTCGTCGGGTCGCCACCATGGCGAGGCGGCAGGGCCAAAAGAAAAAAGAACAAGAAAATAAGAAAAAAAAAAAAAAAGTATTTTACCGTTTGTGTTTGAAGCAAACACTTGAAAATTTGTGTTCTTGTTTTGTTTGTTTTTGTTTAAGGAACAAAAAAGCAAAAAGGAAAGAAACGCACACAAACGCGTTTCATTTTTTTTGTTAAAGAACAAAAAGACGAAATTTCTGTTCCTGGGAATAGAAACAGGGTGTTTCCATGCACACCCTAAATTTCTAAAGGAGGATGATATGGTGGAGAAGCTTTTCACATTAAGAATGTAATAAAAGCTCTTCCCATTAATGAATGTAATGTTATTATTGCTAAAATGTCCAATCCAAAAAAACAGTTGAAATTTGACGAACAACGAACTTCTCACTTGAAATAAATGCACTTAAACTTAAACTTTTCTATAGGAGTATTTTCTTATTATGCATATGTATAGATAAATTCCATTTGTATCTATATAAATATGTTTAACCATAGCTATAGAATAATTATAAATGATTTAAACATTTGAAATCAGATTTTCTTTTAAACATTAGAATCTTTTTTTAATCTTGAAAGAAATTAATGCTTGCTTTTATATGTTAGAAGCATATATTATAATTGGCAAAATTGATCCGCGAATCAAAGGAAGGAAAGTACGTGATATTCTCTATATTTTGCAAATATTGCTGTCTCTTTTACAAGAAATTGCTGGTGCCAAAAGAATCTTTCCATATGAAATTTGGAAAATTTGATCAAAAAAATCGTGAAGATTCGGCACCATTTTTGAAGGATCGAAAATTCTCCTCCAAGCGCAAAATTTGTGCAAATTATTAAAGGAGAAAGGAGAAACTCGAAAGGCATTGGGCATGCAAAAAGGTGCACCTCCATTATTGTCCTCCACCGTATTTTTCTTTTTCAAAAGCACAAAGTGAAAAGGACAAAGGAAGAAACTCGAAGGACATTGAGCGTGTAAAAAGGTGCATCTCCATTATCGTCCTTCGCCTTATTTTTCTTTTTTGAAGTCATCAACTTGATTTACTGTAAACTAGAAACAGCACCTGCTACGAAGTTGCCTATCCGCGTTTTGGATGGCAAATGGGATCGGATTCAAATATGTGAAATGTCATATTGCGAACTCAGAGACGAGGTGAGAGGGCTGACGTTGTTAAGTGCGAAGTGAGCTCCTATGGCAAAATCTGGGACAGGAACGAGCACCAGCAACGCATTAGGAGGTGAATACCAGGTTTTCCTGAGTTTTAGAGGGCCTGATACTCGTCTTTCATTCACCAATATCCTCCACGAAGCCTTGGTAGATGCCGGGATTCGTGTTTTCATCGATGACGTAGGGCTTCAACCTGGTGAAAAAATTAGCAACCTTCTGCAAGTGATTGACAATTGCAAGCTTTACATACCCATCTTCTCCAAAGATTATGCTTCAAGTCACTGGTGCCTTGACGAGCTTGCGAAAATGGTGGAGAACACCTCTAAACATAAAGAAGATGAGAAAGAGAAGGTCATATTGCCCATCTTTTACCACGTGAAACTTGATGATGTGAAGCTGAAAACTGAGTTGTACAAGGACGCCATATCGAATTTGGAGCAAAAGATGGAGGATCAAAAGCCAAAGTTTAGCTCCAAGGACATAGAGACGTGGCGGCAGGCTCTCAAAGAAGTTGGTGGCATCAAGGGATGGGAGGTGGAGAAACATTTAAGGTAACAATCTAACCATGATTGTGAAAATTATTTTGTATAATCGGGCTCCCATTTTTTTATTTAAATAAATATTCCAGTACATTAATTCATTAGATGTTTATATTTTGATTCTTCTACCCTTTTTGCCAGAAATTTTGATTCTTCTACCTGATATAAAGATCAAACATTTCTCTTCTATATTTTTGAACTTGATCGCGTTCCCCACCACCCGGTTGGTTAGTAGATGGTCAATATGCAAATTTGTCACGTTTGCTCAATTGAAACTGTTCAACTTTGTGGCAGCCCTCCAAAACTCATCCAGGCTATTGTTGACGAGGTTGTGGCCAAGCTCGAGACAAAACGGAGACGTGTAACCGAAGATTTCGTTGGAATGGAAGATCAAATAGCAAACATAAAGAAATTATTAGACATTGATTCTGATGATGTGCAGTTCATTGGAATCTACGGGATGGGCGGCATCGGTAAAACAACACTTGCCAAAACTATCTTCAACGAACTATGTCCTCGATTTGGCAGAAACTGCAGCTTTCTTGATGACGTGAGGGAGACGGCAAAAAGCAAGCACATAGTCAAGCTGCAAAAAAAATTATTGTCCGATATATCTTATTCTAGAGTGGCTCAGAATATTGCTAACATTGATCAAGGGATTGATATGATTGAAGCAACAATTTGCAACAAGAGGATGCTAATTGTATTGGATGATGTTGATGAGGCCAACCAGATCCTACAACTAATCGGAGAGAAATCTTTGCATCAAGGTAGTATAATACTTGTTACTACTAGGGACAAGAACGTTCTGACAAGTAGGAAATTTAAGTCTGAATTTAAGGATTATGAAATGATGGGGTTGGAAGGTAAAGATGCACTTAAACTTTTTAGTAGGCATGCCTTCAATGACGACTCTCCTCCAGCTGATTATTGCACTCTTTCAAAGCGCATTGTCTATACTACACATGGACTACCTTTAGCTCTTCAAGCAATTGGTTCATCGCTTTTTAAAAAAAGAGAGAGATATGGGAAGAGTGGCTAGAGAGGCTAAAGAAAACACCTCATAAGGATGTCTTGGCAAAGCTAAACTGATGCCTTAGATCGGAATGAAAAACAGATATTCCTTGATATTGCATGCTTTTTCGCTGGTGAGAATAAGACTAATCCAATGTACGTGTGGAAAGATTGTAATTTGTACCCAGAGGATGCCATGGATGTCCTCATTAACAGATGCATGATAAAGGAGTTAGACGATAATAGCCTTTGGATGCACGATCAATTTAGAGACCTTGGAAGGAAAATTGCCAGAGAAGAGCGTATCAGATTGTGGGATGAAGACGACATCATTCGCGAATTAAGATCAACGGAGGTAAAGTATGGCCTAAATTGAATAGAAAATTGCTTATACCCTCTTCTTAATTCAAGATTCACTTTTTGATTTGAGAGCTGCTCTTTTGTTTCATTTTCTCTTCTCTTCTACAAATTGGCAGATCAAAGAAAGCGTTCAAGCACTCAATTTGCCATGGAGTTATTATCACCGTGCTATTGTCACTTCTATCACTTCGGAGCAAATTAAACGGTTTCCACGTCTGCGGTTTCTTTGTTTGGATGGTGTAATCTACCAAGGTGACTTTACGGGCTGTCTTTCTAAGTTGAAATGGATCCGTTTGTGTTACTGTCGTCGTAATCAACGTTTGAAGGCAACCAATTTGTTGCATCTAGAAAACGTGGTTGTGGCCAATCTTTATGGGATAGAAATCACAAAAGATTTGTTAGATAGCCTAATCAAGGTATGCTAGTTTCCCTCTTAGTCTAATTTTCTCATTCAATGAAGGACAGAATTTTATGGATTTTTTATTTAATTTTCTCATTGGTAACCTGAATGCATATTTATTTCTTGTTTGTCCTGCTCTTTCATTGGCTTTTGTAGGGGGCAAGGAAATTGAAGGTTCTCACTATTGAGAATAGTACTTCGATGAGTGGGACACTAACCTTTTCTGAGTGCTCAAATTTAGAGAAGTTGAAATTTTCTATATTTGCTGCTTTGATGGAAAGTGATCGCTGGCTGAGGGACTCGAGTTTTAAGGATTGTTCGCAACTTAAAAAATTGCCTGAACAAATTGGAGAATTACAGAATTTGCGGCACATCTGTTTTGATGGTTGGGATCGCTTGATTAAACTTCTTGGCTCTGTTTCAAAATTAAAGTTGTTAACGAAGCTGGATGTAGATTGGATACCAATTCCAGAAATGCCCGATATGGCGGGCACGTTTTGTGTAACCCACAAACTGGACTTGGATTATTGTCATGAGATACAAGAGTGGCCAAAGCTCCCCATAAGATTGACCACTCTACGGGTGGAATCTATGTTGTTGCTAACTATTCCTAACCTCTCATACCTCACAAATCTAGTTGAGCTGGTCCTATCCAATCACTCTGAATATAGCAACGCATCAAATGTTATTCAAACTTGTGACTTGCGGTGGATCGGGATGCTGTCCAAACTGAGGAAGCTGTACCTTCGCTTTCCAAATGTCTGCAATGTCTGCGCACCAACTACACAGTTGGATTCGCTTTCTCTGCTGAAAGAACTTACTGTACATGGCATAGGCTTGCCAGCTTTCAAACAACTTCCTCCAAACTTGATAGATTTAGAGCTCTACGAAACTCGATGGAAACAAGTACACCTCGGTGGGCTTCCTCCATCGGAAAAGGAGACTCTATTCCTTTCAACGAGTTCGGGAAAATCGAGAGAAAGCAAGGTGTACCAGCAACTAGATGTTCAATTTCTAGATGTCTTAGAATCGTCGGAGAGATCACGTATTCAGGATTGCAAATCTTCTGAGAGGTTGGTTTGTCTGCCGGGGGAGCCGGGGTGCAGTGAACCACAAGCTCCCGAGTTGACTGATCATGGGAGGGAAGTCTTCCTTTTCCCAAGCTCCCAAAAGATGCTTGTAAAATTTATTCTGTCAGGGTTTGCCGAGGTACAGGATATTCAATTTGTTACTGCGTTTGAATCATTGGAAGAATTTTGTGTAAAAGATTGCTTTTCGTTAAAAAGCTTAGGTGGTTTATCAAACTCGAAGAACTTGAAGCGGTTAGAGATTGACCAGTGCCCGAGCCTGAAGGTTGTCGAGGGCATTGATGAATTAGAGTTTTTGGGTGACTTGGAAATTAAAGACTGCGGATCAGTGGGAAGGATTCTTGATCCACTGAGCTCAAAAATACCAGATAATTGCTCGATAGCCATACTAGATAGCGGGGAGTTCCCTGACTGTAGTACTTGTCGCTTCGGTTATAGGCCTGATCGTTGGAAGTCTTACAGAGAGAAGATTCTGAATGGAGCAAAGCAAGCGTGGAGCTTTGAAACTGAAACAACGGACTCTCAAACAGAAACAGGGGATTCTCTGCAGAATCTGAATGGAGCAAATCAAGCGTGGAACTCTGAAACTGAAACAACGGACTCTGAAACAGAAACAGGGGATTCTCCGCAGAAAACGGTGCGCGTTCTTTCTATTCATAGATCATCGTTGTTTCTTCTGCTTTGCTCGCTTTCTATTTCTGCTTTATTCTAGTGAAGAGAGACAGTGAACTGATTCTAAAACGCGCAACCAAGGAAAATCTTATTAAAATTCCCCATCTTACTGGGAATCTCCATATGTTGTGTGTGTCCACTTCGGTGGCGACGTTGGGTATCTTACCTCCCTCACCATCTATAACAAAAGGGCCTTTCTCAAGAGAAATTTAGTCCCAATAGATCTCAACTCACCTTATTGTTTCCTTCTGCAGGGCCAGAAAAATAAAGAGAAGAAAAGGAAGAAAGAGACAGAGTCGGCAAAAGAACAAGAAAAAAGAAAGGGGAAAAAGGGCCTGAAGTGGATTTTAGGACCGAAGCGGGTTGGTCGGTCTCAAATCGCGAATCGAATTAGGATTAGAGTTCTTATTCCTTTCTCCCGCTGCTCAATCAAATCGCTGTCGCTCGCTTCTCGGCGACTCCGCGCCCAATCCTTGCTCGCTCCTCGCAAGCTTAAGTCTGTCGTTCGCCGTCGTCTCTCCTTTCCCAGGTTCTGTCGTCCGCGAGCTTGAAGCTCGTCATTCGTGAGCTTCGAGTTCGATGTCCACGAGCTTCAAGTCCTTCTTCAGTGCCACTTTTCACTCTCGTGCACACTTTCTTCTTCAGTGCCGCTCAGCTGGAGGAATTTGGTGCCACATGAGGCTCGAACGGTTGCATTCATTAACTCCATGAGTGGCGGGAGTCGTGGGCCTGAACTCGAGCTCTGGATCACTAGCTAATCGCTGAAGAACAGGTAAGAAAGGTGCGGCAGTTGGTGTTCTTTTTTTCTTTTTTCTTTTTTTGGGGTGTTTTTTTGGTGTGGCAGTTGGTGTTTAGTTGAATGTAATCGTGTGATTTATTTTTGCATAGTTAAGCATGAGCTGTAGCTCTAGTTTCATATGCTAATAGTTGTATAAGGGTCTGTATGCCTAGCCTAGTTATGTTGCTATGCTTTTGTGAACTGCTCGATTGAGCGTAATCCTGTGCACAGGATATTAAGCATCTTCTCGTGAAGAGTTTGTCTGTAAGTACATTCTAAAGTTTGGTTAATGGTCGCTTTAATAAGTATCCACTGTCTCTTTATTACCTGTGATGAGCTCTTGATGATTGAAAATGAAGCAGCCAGTGCTTCTCTTCTTGCTTCATCATGCAGAATTAAAATGGGCAGTTGTGGTTTCCATTGGTAATTTGAGGTCCTACTGCATGGTTGGACAGGTCAAATTTACTACGTGATCGACTGGACAATTGGCTAGACAAAATACACACGGTTCTGTTATCTGTTGAAGTAGAAACACCAAATCTTGTCACGTCATGATTGCTCTCACGTTCCTGTTCTCCCTTTTGCACATATCTTCTAATTTGAATTGAAAGAAGTGAGAAAAATGAGCCACTTAGGAAGGTGCTTGGTCAGGCTCTTTTGCATCTTAATTTACTTGCTTGGTGCTTTATTGTTTTATGCCCAATTCTCCTCCTGAATCAGCAATTCCTTCCTTCCGACTTTCTCACGTCTAAGATGAGTCCTAAGGAATGTCTTGAAACTGTGGCAGCTCGGTTTTATCCTTTGGATGTGTACATTGGAACATAATTAGAAGACCACCATGTGTTTAAGCAGATACATGAGTTTCTAAGCACCAATCAGAAACTAGAAACCAGCGAAAGAGCTCCAGCATGAGGTTATGACATACTTGCTAGATTGGGTTGGGTTGCTAGATTTGCTCTATATTATTCAAGGGTAGGACATTGGACTGGAGAAACTTTCGTTATTGCTTAGCTAGGGGAGGAAAGAACTGCAATTCTTTTGAGGCCCTCCGTGACTGCTTATGAGAATGCAATTTTCGATTGTCGCTCATTGCGGGTCTTACGCGTTTGAAGTGTGCTTCCTTGCTCAGTTAGCAAAGCATTCTAGGATTTAAGCGGTTCTCTTAATCTCATGATTACTACTTTACTAAGTCCTGAGGTTATTCAGATTGGGATACTTGCCGTCAATTGTGGACCTGCTGTGTCCCCGAATGTAGACTTCTTGAACTGCACATTGTAGGATCCTAGGAATTGCAAAGAAAAATTATTTGAAACAGATGATTTATGAAATTCATTAAGTATGCCTTGACGTCGAGTTTACATTCTCAAAATATACTGTCACCAAGATTAAACCGTATTTAATTTATATGAGACTATAGTCTTACCGATCCTAAGGAGATCATTGTCTTGTGAAGATCGTAGCTTAATAATATCTTAGGCGACTCTGAAGTTTCTTTACCTTTTGTGATGGTACGGCGAGATTCTGGAATCTTAGTTGGCATTTTGGCGACAAATAGTCCCTTGTAGATATAGCTATTAGACCGAATGATTTTCTCCAACTATTAAATACTACCACGTAGATTAGTTGAGAGAGCAAGGACATTAGTGCGTTGTCTTAGGATATCTTAGACGTCAGTGGTTCACACAGTGATTATACCATCAAGATGGAAGCCAAGGCTGTTTGCAATGGTATCATTTCAGGTGAGACCCTGCACCGGGAATGCAACCAAACCCGCCATCCAAAGTTTGGCAACTCACTATATATCTGACAGCATTCTCCACATTTATCGAATCCAACCGTTTTAGTATCGCAAGACAGCATATAGCACAATGAGAGAATCTTCGAAGGGAAAAAGTGGTGAAGGGATGTCAATTATTTAAGAAACATCCTCAAGAAGCACAAAAATAATAATTGATCAAAGATGAGGACAAGACACCGAGCATCAACTTCTCTCCATATATCCCCAGAGAAAGATTCATCTTCGTTCAGGCACAACAATGTATAACATTTGATACCAGAGATAATCCAACAGTAGCAACTTCAATCTCCATAGAGCCCCCCTCATCAATGTCTGGTTAGCAATATACACGCTATAAAATTCCATAACATAACGTAATCTGACCTTTTACATGCAAAACAGAGTCTAAGGTAAGTTCATCAAGGAACCTGTGAATCTAAGACACATTATTCCAAAGAATACAATCTGTCCCTTTATTGATGTCGAGAACACCTAACTTGTCATAAAGGGCCGGTACTTGCACAGCTCTGAGTGCATACAGCAGATGCAGATCATGTCCAATATTTGGCAACAAAGCCACCTGCACAAGCAGCCCTAAGTGTCATTCGCACTTTGTTTTTTAGAGTCAAGTTTTAGAATATAAATAAATAAAGCCACACTAGTCACTCCTAAGACACGGTTGTCATTGTAATAGATGGAACTTGTTACTCCTAAACTAATATCTTAAGCATACTGTCAAATAACAAATGTTTGATTATATGTGGAGTGGAGGTTCTGTCAGCCGCATGTTTTTGGTAGGTAATCACGAAAAGGAAGCCGAGAGACAAATAAATACAAACCAGACAGATGCTGGCATTGCAGGATCCAAGAAACAACTTCATTTGAATCCACAGTGCCAAGTTTTCCAAGAAGATCTAGAGTGGTCTATCCCCAACATGCTCCATTCAATCTCAAGTGCTCCATAACCAGTGACTCAAAACTATCCTTTTTCTGAGTGCAAGATCAAACCCAAAAACTCAAATCAGTAAACTCCGAAATGCTGAATGTAGCAGATCCAGATAAACCAAGTCATTTTCAGTAACTGGCAGGAAGTGGACAAGAGAACAAGAAGAGAATTGTAAAAATTTCATACCTACCTTTTCAACAAACAGTATGTACTTGACATGTTCATCGCCAGCGAGCTCGCCATCTTCCAGTAAGACGCCACATATCAATGAACATGGAATCAAATCTTAAGCATGCCCCATAAGAACTCAGCAATTTAAGCGCAAAAAGTATACAATAACAAAATTTCGTGAGGTCATCAAGGATCGTAATGATCCTAAAAATTGAACAGATTGTGTTCCACTTTGTTTTGACCAATCACATGCATATTAACATGGACAAAAGGGAATAAAGCACATCTCTCTTTCCAATTGAAGAAGATGGGTCCATGCTCAAATTGCTGGCATTCCCAATTTCTGACTCAAGCACAAAATAATCACCAGTTCAAAGAAAGCACGCCATTTAGACAGACAAACAAGCACGTCCAACGGAAGTAATTCCACGGACACCCATCAGCAATTACGGCTGGAACAAACCTACGGCACAACATTTCTGAAATCTTCATCTCACCTTCTTACACTACTATCTATCTCGATCACCACAAGAGATCTCCGACATTTTCTTGCTACCCGAGCTAGAAACCATCCAGCCCCAGGTCGAAGATGATCCAATCAGCAAGAAACAGTCGCGACATCAACGAAAACTAGCTTAAAAAAGCAAAATAGATATCAAATTGAAGAACAAAAGCGGCGGCGTAACGATTAGTAGTGAAAAACGCTCACAGAAGCTCCCCGAAGACCTTAGATGAAAACGAAGATGAGTAGCGGAAACGAAGGTTTGAGCTCGATTTAGAACCAAAAATGCTCTTCGAGTCGACTGAAAGATGAGACTTTCTTTCGTCAGTATGAGGGACGAAGGTTTCATTTAGCCCAAGAGAATTTTTGGGCCAACGAAAACTGGGCCCAATTACCCATTTTCTTCGGCTAAATATTATTTCGTTATCTTCTTGTTTCACGAGAAATAAATGATTGGAAATATCAAAAAATATTATTTATATCACTTCCAATTACTTGTATCACTTATAAAAATAAATGATAGAGTATTTTTTTTTTATCATTCACTAAAAATTTTTAGACATAAATTATTATTAATAATGAAAACATTATTTATTGAGAAATATTTTCAAGAGATAAAAATGTAATCATTTTTTGGAAAATTTTTTCAAATCATTTATTTTTCGTGAAACAAATGAAGCATGATTATTATCGAATTCTTCACTTGAATTTATTGACGTCAACTAAATTTGACTGGCTGCATTTGGTCATAGGAAATAATATTTAACATAATATGATTAAATGAAACTTTATATTATTGTTAAGCCTGCCGTCAGTGTAAAAGAAAAATGGAGAGAGCTTTGGTTAAATTTCTTAATCGACAAGTCTCTCTACCGGGCAGTATTTCTTAAGAGCCTAGCATTTGGTTGCGTTGAACTTTAATTTAGTCAGTCGATATTTCATTCAATTTCCTCGAAGCTCTGTATTAACATAGTCTAGGATAAACACAACACTAATATAACCTGATATTATTGCTGTAAAAGTGCCTTTGATGTCGGTTTTAGTATGTTTCGAAAAAATGCCCCATCAAAACAAAATGTTACGTAATAAAAGAGACAATACTGTAAACACACATGTTTTAGTGGCTTGAAACTTAGGCTTGTCAGGTTACTCCATGGATCTCAACTTCCACCATTTATGGTTTGCAAGAAAACTAAAGAAGATATAGGAAACTGATCTCTCCATTTCTAGAGGGTGTTTGTCCTTAGAGAGTGAATCATGATACTGCTCTAGATATATAAACTCTTTGGTAGCTGCTGTTATTAGTTAGAGATGAGCGGTCTTGCCTCCGACAAGATCAAATCTATTCGTGCAAATACAAGACAGCATTATGCGGGATGCTTTATCCATGTCATATTGCTGAAGATAGAGTGATGTTCACTAGAATTGCATCTGGTTGCTTTACCCAGACTGATGCTTTATCCTTGTCATTGGATCCGAGATAAATTAGATGAGAAACTTTTCTTACTTGAGAAAGTCTACACCGATGATAATGGATCTAATATGATGAGTAAAATCTTGCCAATGGTGAAACTTGATTCTTGTATTGATAACACTGGCATAATGAAACTTCTTCATAAGGTGAAGGGGAAGTTTGTTGGGTTGGGTCCACCTCTTGTGGGGCTCATCTCATCATCTTAAATAAAATAAAAAAGAAAAAGAATAGATAGGGCTGAATGTTCTTGATTTAGAAGAGAGGGAAGAGCAATTCGTTGTTATAGAGAAAAAGAGGGAAAGAGCTTTGCTTTGAAGAAGAGAAGAGGCAGTCTAAATTCAATAGTGAAACTTTGTCGGAATTGGCCAAAATTTCATATGCTGTTCGTGAGTCCATGATCTACAAGTTGATCGGTTGTGTTTGTTAAAATCTTCTCCAAATTGTCTCTTAATTTTGTCTAGTAGCGGTTAGATCTTTCTTGCTTCTTTATGTTAATCCACTTTTGTGGTGATAATATTTTGTTTAGGTGAAAGAGCCTCTAACTGTGTTATTTGAGATGAACTATTATGTATTATGCTATTCTTGGTGATTAGTGGAAGATTTTGACTGGTCTCGTGATTTTTTCTGTATTGTGTTTTTCACGTAAAATTTTACAGGTGTTGGTTTTCCCTTGCTTTAATATTCAGCACTATCTTCACTGCTTTAGGGTTAATATTGCTGGAATATTGTGATTAGTTGTTATTGGGGTTAATTTAATATTAGTTGGATTGATTTTTGGGGAAAATATTCATCATGAATGGGCATAAGCAATAAATTGTTGCCATTTCTATGTTACAGAATAGGAATGCTTGTTTGTCTACCGCAGATAAAGAATGGTGTAGCAATGAGTTCGTGAGTTCCTTTGGCGTCTAGTAATCGGAAGTATAGTTGCAAATGGGTGGCTTTTTTATTGAAAAATATGCCCCGCCCGATCAACTTCAGGCCCGGTTGAAGGGTTGGGGCCTAAACAAGTCCTCTTGGATAGGCATCAATTTAGTTTTGGGCTGGGTTTGGCCCGAAATATGACTGACTTAAAAAATGAGGAAAAAAAAAAAAAAAGACAGAAGAATTTCCAGCCATCTCCAATCTCTTCAAAGTTGTTGGAAATCGACGCAACACTGTTGAGAAAGCCACAGGCGGCCGAAGGCGAGCCTCCCATTTTCGAGCCATCATTTTCCCGGTACTGTGAAGTAACCTATCCATAACTTTCAATTCAATCCCGTGAGTCACGTGATCCAATTGTCCAAAATAATGTCTCGCACTAACGAAAGTGGCATCGGGCTTCGGGCATTCAAATCAAAAACTTCTTCGTGTATCCTTTTCTCTTTTTTTAATGTCACTTATATGCTCTTGGTAATTTTTCATCTCTTATGTATAATTAATAACTCTGTCTTTAACCCTCATAATTTCTTTCGAAATAATTCCTCAATCTCATACAATATTAAGACAAGATTTAATTGGCTTCATTTTGTGTAATTTGACGAAGAGAACCTTTCTGAATCAAACCCTTTAAGAGGAAATCTTCAATCCCCTCTGTGCAGTCCTCGGAGCGCTCCTCTTTTCGAATTCAGACAGAAGTTACTAGAGCCAAATAAAGAGGAAGAAAGGAAACGATGAGTGGCCATCCTTAAAAGACAGCATTATTGCAACTTTCTTCGTCGTTTTTCCTTACCCTTTTGTCCCATCATCAATCTCTCTTTTCCCTTTCTTCAGCTGAGCAAAGTCGTCCCTCGTGGTCCAGACCATCATAGTCTCCCTTTCTTTCCACGCTCAAAGCAACGACACGATGGGATGGTATCATTGCTATGGACGGGCCCTCATTGCATTTCCTCTCACCACTCTTGAATAGAGGTCGAGCGTCCATAATTTTCCTCCGATCTGATTTGTCAGGCTCTGGCTCGAGAAATATCTCCACATTTACATAATTGATTTGGCTGATGGCCCTGACTACACACGTTCACATTCTAATAGTTCTCAATAAGGAAATAAGTGTTATAAAAGATTTTCTTTTTAAATATAAAAGCACGTTTATGACAATATTTGAGTGGTTAAAAGTAATTAATAATTATAAAAGGTATGTCTTTAAGGCAAAGAGATCAAACAAATATTTCATAGTAAATATATGCTTAGGTGGAGCACTTTTTTTATAGTGAATGCAGCGAATCCAATCTCAATGATACGAAGAAATATCTTCTAATTATCCATAATCCCATGTGTCATGATGAAAGGGATTCTTTAGACTTTTTTATTATGCATTTATATAGATAAATTGTGATCTTATCTATATAAACATGTTTAACCATAGATATAGCTATAGAGTAATTATAAATGATTTAAACGTTTGAAAATCAGATTTTTATTTAATTCAAAAGTTCAAAGGCACCGAGAAGAAACTCAAAAGAAATTGGGCCTTCATAAAAATAAAAAATAAAAAAGTACGCCTTCATAATTGTCCTCTATCTCATTTTTCCGAAAGCCATTGACTTTATTGACTTTATTGCCTATCCGTAATTTTCAATTAAATCCCGTGAGTCACGCGATACAAGTGTCCAAAATGATGTCCTGCACTAACGAAAGTGGCATCGGGCTTTGGGCATTCAAATCAAGAATTTCTTCGTGGGTCCTTTTCTCCTTTTCTAACGACGCACACTTGTTCTTCTTTTGTAAATTTTTGAAGGAGGATGATCTTGTGGAGAAGCTTTTCACATTCTTAATGTAATAAAACTCTTCCCATTAATGAACGTAATGTTTTTGTTTCTAAAATGTGCAATGCAAAAGAATGACTGAAATTTGGCAAACAAGAGCTGCGAATTTGAAATCAATTGAGGTAGATTCGGGCTTTGATATATGTGGCTTTGTCCACGTGCAAATTTGTCTCCTTTTCTCATTTGAAATTGACTGACTTTGTGGCAGCCACGGGAATCTTATCAAGTCGATTGTAAATGAGATTGTGGTTAGGCTCAATGCAAGACAAAGACAAGTGACCGAAGATTTAGTTAGAACGGATGATTGAATAGCAGCCATAAACACTGTATAAGACATTAGTTTTGGTATTGTGCAGTTCACTGGAATCTACAGGGTGGGCAGCATCGATAAATCAGAACCCGCCAAAGGATATCTTCAACCAGCTATATCCTCACTTTTGGAAAAACTGCAACTTTCTTGATGACGTGAGGGTAACGCCAAAAACAAAGGGCTTAGTCCAACTGCAAGAAAAATTACTGTCGAATATCTCTTATTCTAGAGTGACTAGTGAAATTGATAACATTGATG
This sequence comes from Eucalyptus globulus, assembly GCA_014182545.1. NCBI lineage: Eukaryota > Viridiplantae > Streptophyta > Magnoliopsida > Myrtales > Myrtaceae > Eucalyptus > Eucalyptus globulus. The sequence goes on from CM024723.1 coordinate 35,456,787, forward strand.
AATGCTAATTGTCTTGGATGATGTCAATGAGGGCAACCATATCCAAAAACTAATCAAAGTGAATTCTTTGTATCTTGGTACTAGGATTCTTTTTGCCACAAGGGAGAAGAGCGTTTCGAACATCAGGGGACGAAAGTATCAACGCAAGGATTATGAATTGGTGTGTTGAGCAACGCAGACAGACTTAAACTTATGATTATGCATTTAAATATATAAATTGCGATTATATCTAAATGTATTTAACCATAGATATAGCTATAGAATAATTATAAATGATTTAAACGTGTGAAAATCGGATTTTTTTCAATTCAAAAGTTCAGAAGCACCAAGAAGAAACTCGAAAGAATTTGGGCGTGTAAAAGGTACACCTCCATAATTGTCTTCCATCTCACTTTTTCTGAAGCCATCAACTTTATTTACTATAAATTGAAAGCTGCAGCTGATGTGAAGTTAGCTGTCCATAATTGTTAATTAAATCAGGTTAGTCATGTGATACAGACGTCCAGAATGATATCTGTTACAAACAAAAGTGGCGTTTAAATTCAGGTGTTCAAATCAATATTTTCATCATATACAACTTACAATAAACATCCTCTTCTTCTTTTCTAATGAAACGAACTTGTTCTTCTTTTATAAATTTCTAAAGGAGGATGATCTGGTGGAGAAACTTTTCACAATATGAATGTAATAAAATTCTTCATATTAATGAATGTGATGTTATTGTTTCTACAATGTGCAATGCAAATGAATTCGAAATAAATGAGGAAGATTTGGGCTTTGATATACGTAAATGGTTTGTCCACATGCAAATGTGTCACTTTTCTCAATAGAAACTGCTTGACTTTGTGGCAGCTATGGAATCTTGTCAAGTCAGTTGTTAATGAGACTCTGGTTTGGCTCAAGACAAGACAAAGACCGGTGATCAAAAGATGTAGTTGGATTGGAGGATCAAATAGCAACCATAAACAATTTATTAGACATCGATTATAGTGTTGTACGATTCACTGGGATCTCTGGAATGGGAGTATTGATAAAACAACACCTTCCAAGGTTATCTTTAAATAACTATACCCTCACTTTGGGATAAATTACAGCTTTCATGACGACGTGATGGAAATGCTGAAAACCAAGGGCTTAGTCCAACTAATAGAAAAATTATTGTCTGATATCTCTTATTCTAGAGCGACTTGTGATATTGATAATATTGATAGAAGCTAATTGTATTGGATGATGTTGATAAAGGTAACCATATCCAAAAAACTAGTCATGGTGAATTCTTTGTATTCCGATACTAGATACTTTTTGCCACAAGGGAGAAGAGCATTTCGAATATTAGGGCACTTAAGTTTAAATTAAAGGTAAGTCCTTAAGGCGAATAGATTAAAAAAAATATTTCATAGTGAGTAGCAAGTATATACTTAGGTAGAGCTTAAGTGGAGCATTTTTGGCAGTGAATGCAGCAAATCCAATTTCAATAGTTTGAAGGAAAAATTTCTAGTCATCCATAGTCCCATGGGTCGATTCTTTAGTAATATATTGTTATTATGCTTTTATATAGATAAAAAGATAAATTGTGATTTTATCTATATATTTAATCATAGATATAGTTCTAGAATAATTATAAATGATTTAAACATTTGAAAATCAATTCAAAAGTTCAAAGGTACCAACAAGAAATTAGAAAGAAATTGGGCATGTGAAAAGGTACACCTCCATTATTGTCCTCCATCTCTTTTTTTCTAAAGCCATCAACTTTATTGACTATAAATTGAAAGCTGCAGCTGTTGTGAAGTTGCTTGTCCATAACTTTCAATTGAATCCCGTGAGTCACGCAAAACAAACGTCCAAAATAATTTCTCTCCCTGACGAAAGTGGCATCGGGCTTCGGGCATTCAGATCAAGAATTTTTTTCTTTTATATCTTATAACAAGCATCTTTTTCTCGTTTTCTAATGTCATGCACTTGTTCTTCTTGTAAATTTATGAAGGAGGATGATCTAGTGGAGAAACTTTTCACATTAAGAATGCAATATAAGCTCTTCCCATTAATGAATGTAATGTTATCGTTGCTAAAATGTCAAATCCAAAACAACAGCTGCAATTTGACGGAAGCACTCCAAATAAACGCACTTGAATTTTTTAGTAAGCATGCCTTCGATGACAACTCTCCTCCGGCCAATTACTCCACCCTTTCAAAAGGCATTGTTTCTACTGTAGATGGACTATCTTTAGCTCTTGAAGCAATAGGTCCAAAAACTAATCATATGATAACATTGATTTCCGCATGCCTAAAACCATTTAACTTATTAAAGTTGTATGCAACACACGTGATTAATTAAAAGGTAAAAATGTGATTTTGATGAATGGCATTTTAGCATCTTTTGGGTTTCTTGAAATATGGTATCGCATGATCTTCCAATTTACTAAAAAGTAAGCATGCACGTGTTTTATGTATTCCAATCATTTGAGGCAATGATTTGAAAGCATAGGATGTACGTCCTCGTAGCGTTTCCATAAGGTGTTGCCAGGTTGTATGAAGTAGTGCGTCAACGATAGTTATGGTATCTGATTGCCATATCTTTGGAAGGATTGCTGTTTTATACATAATTTGTGCAAAGTTGGGTTCATATAAACCGTCATGAATGCATTGTGCGTATTTTGAATGCTGTTCTTGAAATAACATTTTGTTCAGATTTGATCACGGTGTCTTTACTCATTACCCGGAGTGTCTTGCTGGCCATCCTGTGGATGAAGCTGACCTAATGTACATGGATGGAGTGATTTATCTGTACAAATCATCCTTTCGAACACTTCTGCACCAATTTAGTAGAAAAGTCAAAGCAGCAAATGACGCCACGAGAAACATATATATAAAGAAAACATGACAAAAAATAAATAATTACGGCTAGGCTCCATCTGATCTTTATTACTGCTACTATGACCATTAAAATTCCAAAGGATAAAATTCATAGGGATTTTCAATTTCGCATGAAAATTTTATTAAGAGATGCAATATGAAAATGATTTATGTTAAATCATGCTAGTTAAAGAATGTATAACTAACAAATGTTGTAAGGATCTATGTCAAATTTTCATTGTTAGAAGGATCTTAGAAGAAACTGGTCGAATAGATGCTTCGAATCACGTCTTTATGATTAGAGCTAATGTTAAGCAGGTGATAGGATAATTTTATCATCAACCATGAGTTTAAGCTTGTTATTGATCAATATCTTAAGAAAATAAAAGATAAGTTTTTATGCATTTATTCATGAATGCCTATATGGAATGTCTTTAAGTTTGGTTTCAATTTTCTTCGAACCATATTTTCCAACAAACAAGTGATAGGATACGAATGAGACGTCAAATTTACGTGGTTAAGTAGATAGAGCAGTACAAGATTTTACTATATAAGATTACAACTACAAGTGAGTCACTCTAATAATCTACATATTTTCCGATCACCAATTACATCAATAACTCAAACATCACTGTATTTAGTCTTCATAATTTCTGTTGAAACAATATCTCAACTTCACACAGGAATGACGTAACTATTAATATAAGATTCAACTAGTTTCAACGCAAAGATATTTGCCGTAATTTCACAAAGGAAACTCTATTAATCAAATCTCAAGAGGAACTCTTGGCACAAATCCACCGGTAGGCAACTGCGTTGATTGAGAGTCCCTCCCTCATCGCTGAGGTCGAGAGTTCAAAAAGTGGGGGGCCACGGTAGTGGGTCCTATGCTAGTCTCTCCCGAAGTATTGACGTTTGGCCGTAGGCGCCGCCTGAGCGTTGTAGGGGCCGTGGGACCCCAAATAGCGTAAGCAAAAGGGGTCTGGCAGATCCTTGGTTACCAAAAAAAAAAAAAAAAAAAACTCTTGGCAGACTTTCCAATATGCTCTGTGCTGCCTTCAAGGTTCTCTTTTACATTAATAGCTCTTCATCTTCATATTTAAAGAGGAAATTCCGCAGAAGGAAATAAAGATGAAGAAAGGAAATAACGAGTGGCCAACATGAAAAGACACGTCATTGTAACTTTCCTTTGTCTTTTTCCTTTTCTTCCGCTAAGCAAAGTCACCTCTTATGGTCAATACAATCATGGTTTCCTTCCCTTTTCCACGCTCAAAGCAACACCATGATGAGTAGTATCATGGCCATTGACAGGCCATCATTGCATTTCCTCACCTAGAGGTGCGTTTGGGAGTAGCTTCTCAAGCCTACTTTGAAGCCCCAAATATCCTTGGACTAAAGATGGGGTGTTTGGCAAAAAATGTTCAAACCCCATTTGTAAAATGCCAGCCTTTATAAGGTTGAAAGCGCAAGGCAGGTTGGGGGTTGCCTTGGGCTTTCAGCATGCCAAGAATGCTGAGCGAGGGGTTAAATTTTTTTTTTTCTTTCCAAATTATCCTCGTTGGTTTTTCGCTTTTCCGGTTTTGCCCTCACTATTCATCATCATCTTCTTCTTCTTCTTCTCCACGAGCGGTCGCTAGCGAAGGGCAGGCAATCGCGGGCAGGCAGTCGTCGGCGAACGTCACCTAGACGACCAACGCCAGGGGGTGGCGCGACCGACGCTAGGGGGTGGCGCGATAGACGCGCCATCCGGGGGTTGACAAGGTCGCAGAGGACCTTGCCGCCCGATCTAGGTCGCGCAACCTCACCACCCCCGGTCTCCGGGTCGCGGCGGCGTTGCGCAACCTCTGCGACGTCGCCGCCCTAGATCCGGGCGGTGAGGTCGCGTGACCCTACTTGACCTAGATTCGGGCGGCGAGGTCCTCCCGCGACCTTGACGCCCGATCTAGGTCGAGGTGGGGTTGTCGAACGTCGAGGCAGCGTCGCACGACCTCGCTGCCCCAGATCCAGGGTCGCCGGAGGTCGCGGCGGCGTCATACGACCTCGGGTGGCCTTTGCTGGTGGTTTTTGGGGGTCGGTGAGGTCGCCGGAGGTCGCCGGACCCCGAGAGGCCTTTGTTGGTGGTCTTCGGGAGTCTCTCAACCCGGGCAACCCTCCCTAGTTGTCTCTGGGGTTGCCTGAGTCAGATGTCGGCTGCTAGCGACAAATTTTGATCGCTAGCGGCCGCCTGACCTTGCCGGTCAATTTTTTATTTATTTTTCTTTTGATAATTTTTTTTATCGCAAAAGTCTTTTGTAAATGTAATTCCCCCAAACACCATTTTGCTCGAAGGTACTTCACAATGGACTATTAAATTATAATTTACCAAACACAATTTGCATTCTAAAAAGTCCCTTCAACCTCTGATACCATTTATGGACCTAGACTTAGAACCAGGGAAGGAGAGTAAATTTCCTGCAAGTATGCATCCCACAGTGGGCGAACAACTCCCGTTCAAGCCCTTCAGGGATAGCCTTTTAGCAAAAAACCACTCAACCCTTTAGTTCAGAGCCTAGAGACACCCAATGATGCCAGGATGGAAACGTTTCTAACCTACCCAATCTACATTTCTTGGAGGATCCTACCAGGCTGGAGAAGAAGAGGAATTTAGAAAGGCATGGAGAGGTTTTTCACAAAGCACACACTTTACTTTAGAGGACTCTGCCCAACACATTACACCCTCCTTGCCTTATATAGGCAAAATGAGGTCACAAACCAACAAACAAGGACCGAGCTCATGGGTCCGGATACAAACAAAGGCACCGGAAATTTCCGGGAGGAAATTATTCGCACACTATGAACAGTAATTGTACTGTGAATAGTACTTTCCCTAGCCTAGTGCTACAGTAAAAGTGAACAGTGACTTGCTACAGTGAAATTGTACGGACTTAGCGGTCTCGTCCGTCACGAGCATTATAGCTACAAACTGAGTCATCTGAGCTGTCTTCTAGGAGATGTGCCTTGTATTTCTGTTCATGGGCTTCAAGGTCTTCAGGTGAGAGGATTTGATTTAGCCTTCTTGATGAGGATGCTTGTTCATGAGCCCAATGGGATGCTTCTTCTTTTGCCCAGTTTGTATTTTCACTTGTAGTGTTGGCAGGAATGCTTGGCTGAGGCCAATTAGATGGCTGTGCATAAAAGGATGTGTCCGTATTCTGGAATAAGGACAAAGGTCCCTGTTCGTAGGGATTCTGGGACAGAGGACCTCCAAAGCGTGCATAGGGTCTTGAGTAGACTGAATAATGTCTTCTTCGCTTGTCATTTCATGCTCTTGGGACAATGCAGCTTGTCTGTATTGCCTGAGTGCTTCCTTAGATTCTGGTGCTAGGTCATAATGATCCCACGTAGTGGGTACATTATTCCAAACATCTTCAGGAATGGTCTTGTTTTCTTGGCATAAGATTCTCTAGAGTTCTCGGTATTCGTGTTCACAAAATCTAACAGATCTTGGATAAGATTTGTGAATCCGAGCTTCTCGGCTGTTCAAGTGAGGTTTATAGGATGTGGTTCCTATATCCAGTGGGGCATCGAGAATATTGCCATTATTTCTGAAAAAATACCATGGTCGTCTGAAAAACAGGATGGTATAGACGTCAGGATTTGGTGTCATGGTTCTCAGTTCCTTTTCCAAGAGGTTGTTTCCAATAACTAGGAGAATATAACCAGTTAAGAAAGTCTAAGAGATTCTTATCGCTTTCTTTTTCAACATTTCTTCCAAGTAAGGATATCCTCGTGAGGTTGGCGATGAACCTTCTGGTTGGAATTTCAATGGTTATCCAGTACTTATTGGTTAAGTACCATAATAACGTTTTGAGCTGATCAGGAAAATCATCTTCCTTCCAGATAAGAGGATGAATGAATGGATAATTCATATTTAACCCAAAAGGATAAAGAATCGAACCTCCATTGAATCTGAATAGATCTGTGTGACATTGCCACATGAGGTTGTCCATGTTTTCAGCAAGACTATCATTCTGGATTTGTTGAATAATCTCCTGGGGATATTTCCAACTTGGCAAATCTTTGATTTTCTCGATCTTGTATTTCACACCATAATTGAGCATATGAAAAGCAGGCTTTTGATAGACATGTTGATCTCAGCCTGGAGCCTTTGGTTTTGAAAGGAAATCAGCAAGCACATTCTTTTTTTCCAGGAATGTGTTTGGTTTCAAAAGAGTATTTTGAGAACTATTCAGCCCATCGAAGTAGTTGAGAATTTGGAATCTGCTTCTGTTTAAACTTGATCATCCGAGGGAAAGATGTCATGTCTAATTCTACCAGAAGTGATGGCCGATGAGATGAAATTCAAATTTTTTTATTCCATTTTTTATTGCCAAGATTTCTTTGAAGGTGGAATGGTAGTGCATTTCAGATTGAGAAAACTTTCCACTTTTGTAAGTACAAAGATGTCTCTTACCATCAATTTCTTCAAAGAGGATGGCTGCCCAGTATTCATCACTGGCGTCAGTCTGAAGAATTCTTTTTCGTGTTGATGGTATCTGTAATGGTGGGAGATTCTGCATAATCTCCTTAAGCTTAGCGACTGCTTTAGTCGGAGTTTTTCCCCAAGGTGGGGGATTCTTTTTCAGCATAGATTGCAAAGGAATTAGGAGCTTTGCAATGTTTGGGACAAAATCCCTGAGATAATTGATTATCCTAAGAAATTGCTGAACTTGTTTTGTTGTGAAGTTTTCTTCAGGAAACTTCAATAATCTTGAGCAATGTGTGGCCCTGGATAGTATGTACCTTTGTTAAGATGCATACCAAGAAATTCGATTTCTGTTTGGGCGATATTCATCTTTCTTTGGGAAAGCATGATGCCATGCTTCTTTACGATTTCTGCAAATTGCTCAAGGAGTTGACAGTGTGACTGTTCATCAAGACTGTAGAGTAGGATGTCATCAATGTATACGGCTGCACTTGACAAAATTGGTTGAAAAATACGACACATGGCCTTCTGGAAAAGGGATGGTGCTACCTTTAGACCAAAAGGAAGAACTTTCCACTGGAAGTGCTGGTTCGGGATACAGTAATCCTGTTTTGGATCTGTCCGTCTTCGGGATGGATGCTCGGTTGCCAAAACCGGCTTTGAGGTCGAATTTGGAATAAATGTGGGCTTTGGTTAGACTAGTAAAAAGAGAATCTCTAGATGGTAAAGGGAATTTATCATCTTGGAGAAAAATGTTGAGAGGTTGATAGTTGATTACCAGTCTCATTTTCCCCTGTTTTGTTCAGCACGCTTATTGACATAAAAGGCTTCACAAGCCCATTGAGAATTGGAGATTTTAATAAGGCCTTGCTGCAATAGTTCTGAGCATTCCCTTTGAGCTAAAACCAAGTGTTCTGGCTTCATTCCCATATGACTCGCCTTGGTTGGATTTATGTCTTCATTCTTTTTTAAAGGAAGGCGAACAAAGAATTCCGGGTTTTCCCATAAAGGATGAGAACACTTGTGAGCGAATTCTGAATGGGATTCTAAGCAAGATTCTAGCAACTTTTGCATGATTGGATCTAGTAGACTCATTTGAATGGAAAAGAGTCTCTGAATATTGACGAACTCAGAGAATTGGTCTTTATATCTAAGACATTTTCCAGGAATGATGCGGAGTTGAGAGATTTGAGTCATGATATCCCACCCAATTATCAGGTCTTTATTGGGGAGGCTTGATCCAAAGATCTTTGTGGCTATGAAACATTGAGGAAAAAACTGGACAGTTATTGGAGTAGTTCTGACATTCGTGGAGAAAGTATCTCCTGAAGCAGAATTGAGATATCGGATGTAAGGAGTCCAGAATTCTTCAGGAAGAACTTTAGTGTCAAATATTGAACAACTTGTTCCTGTGTCAATGAGAGCAATAACAGTGATGGGTTTGGCAAACTTTGAAGTGAGAATTTTTTTAAGGAAATGGGGACAATGAGTTTGACTTGAGAATATGTCAAGATTTGGTTCTGAAGATGTGGGGGATATTTGGAAAATATCTTCAGACTCTGAGTCTGACTCAGTCTCACTGGAAGTTTGGTAAGAGGGAATGACACAAAGAGTTTGTTAAGATGGTTCTTCGTCAGCAGAGAATAATGATTCAATATCATCATTTTCAAGAGAAATGCCTGTTTCATTCTCAATGTGATGAATTAGACGATTCGACCTTTTCTTGCTCGAGGACAATTTTTGGCAAAATGTCATTTCGGTTGCGTATGTAGCAACGATTTGATTTTTGTGGCCGGTGCGATCCTTTCTTTTGCGTAGGTATTGCAATTTTTTTTTTCTGGAAATGTTTGGAGCCATGTTTGGATTTGTCTATCCAAAACTTCTTGTAATGTCTCTTTTTCCGAGAGAACTTACCACAAGTACCATCACAGTCTTGCTTGGAACATTTGATTTTTAACTACCGGCGAGAGCAAGCCGATTCAAGGCGTTCGTCGACCGTGATGTATGTACGAACCATCTCGGCGCTTTAAGCATAATTCTTCTAGGCATAGATGGACTTCTTGCTGTATTTCTCCCAAGGGAATATCTTGTACTCTCCTTTGTTTTCCAAAGAAAGATCTTTCAACCATCCGGGATAGTTCTTTAGGGATGGAAGTAAGGAAAACATGCTTCAGATTTGGATCGGCTCCGATCGATAAAAAGCTGAAGCATTACTCGATAATGCTTATCAAGATGTTTCTTTCCGGAGGGAGCAGCATTTTCTTTCGAAGAATTCTCTCCTTTTCATCTCTATGAAATCAATGGGTTTTCCCACAAAGACATGATATAAGAGAGTGATAGCATGGCCGAAATTAGGTGACATCAGAAAATGAATCTGGTCTTGTTCTGAAATTGATTGCCACCAAAGTTTGAGGCTTCCTGTGAATCTTGTAACAAAGTTGTAAAGGACATCATTCATATCATGGTTGGTGATAGACTGAGTATTCAACCAAGTATGAAAGTCTTCAAGTCTTTCTGGCCATTTATGATAAGGAATATCATCGATGGTGAAGAATTGTTTTGATGCTATGGACACATGCCGAGCAGGATTGCTTGTTTGACCATTTTCTGGGTCAGAATAGTTTGATTCCATTTCATCATCTGGAGGATCAGCCATGAATATTGATGAAGTTACTGGTGCCATAGGGAGAGAATCAACTGTAGGAATCGAAAAAGATGAAGAGGAGGAAAGAGATACTGAATCTGATTCAGTCTCAGGAGTAGTTTGCTCGACTGGAAACAGGGACTGTTTTTCTGGAATGGCAGAATCAGGCTATTGGGTAGTAGGATCAGGTTCCCGAGTACCCAAATCTTTTAGAAAAGATGCTAATGGATTAGATAACATCATCCGATCTGGCCTTTCTTTGATAACAATCGAACTTGATTCTGTGGGCGGCATTTTTTCTTTTCCTTTGTCCTTCTGCAGGGCCTTGAGACGATTTCGTATTTCTGCCATATATGGTTCTCTTCTGTAGGGATCTTCTGGAATAGTGGCAAAAATAGACGTCTGTGGTGGTGGTGGTAAATACCCGGTTCTAACAAAAGGTGCCAATGGATCGAAAGGTCTGAACTTTCATTCTTCAAGAAGTTGGATTTGCTTCTTGAGCTTTTTTATTTCTAGCTTTGGACTTTCAAGATAATGATACCCAAGATGTCGTCCTGATTCCAAGGCGTGAAGTCTTTTCTGGAACTCAGAAAGTATCTTTTTGGTACTTTCATCATACCTTCGGATATCTTGTTGCACATTTCCAATTGGAATCAATTGCCTTAAAGGCATTGTTTTGTGCTAACAGAGTCTCTGATTGCCAATTTAGAACAGCTTCTAAGATAGATTATCTTTATGAAGTCTCTCTTAGCGATGAAACCAAGATTTATGAAACCCAACTTCCTCTCATGAACCCCTACTCCGCTTTTGCTAAACCAAACTCATCATTCTCACCTATCCGCTCCATCCGCCAACTTATTCACCAAACCCCAAAGCAAGTAAAGGAGTATGTCCAGTCCTTCAAATTTGATCAGCACCCCATTCCTGCTACTGAAAATGAGTACTTTGTTACTCTTCAGATCCCCCCAGAGTTTCCCAGACAATGTACTCAACAAGGATACACCCATGTCCATTATGGCGCTGTTCGTCTTGCTCTTACCTTTCATGGTCGTAAAGGTTTGCTAGTTGTGGCAAGGATCGCGTTACTAGATACCAGGTTTTTACAATACCAGCATGCATGCATCGATACTGTTCAAACTACTCTGTACGCTGGAACGGTCTTTGTGACTTTGTATCCAAACTTCAATATCACTCTTTCAGACCCCCAGCTACTCTCTTTTCTGAAAGTTCAAGTCCAGCTCACTGGAGCCCCTCAAACTGCTGACTCTGTAGCTGCAACCCTACATTACCAGATGGTTTATCGAGTGCAGAACCATGCTCTTGACCTTAACTTCAACAATGGTAATGAAGATGCATTGTTCATCTCTATGCAGAATGATCATGCGTCCTGCATCCATGTTCCCAGACAGATCCCAAAGGATACGTTGGCCAAGCTCCTTCCAGAGACTTGGATCACCAATTACGAAAAGCTACACCAGCATAACAAGCCTTTTCAATCTACGGACTCAGAGTTCGTACGAAAAAAAGATGGAATTGTTTCCATCAAATTTAGCAAGGAAAAGGAAGAAAGTCCTTCTATCTTTCAGACCCTCTTCATGATTGAACCATGTGTTCCTGAATCAATTTCCGAGCCAGATCCAAAAAAGCTTGTTAGACACTTCAATGGTGATGGACATCCTGTCCATTACTATAAAGACAATTATGGTCATTATTTTTGGGATCCTTTTTGCAAATGTTCCTACTGTACAAATTCTCTTGACGAGGTAGACCCTCTTGCAAGACCTCCATCTCGACGGAAAAGGCCAAAGGATAAGGTATATCAAAGGTACTTAAACGGAGATTCCTCCGTTGATACTCTCAGTGAGTGTGATAAATACCAGTTCATGGTTTCTTATGCACCATCTCCACCACCAGAGTTCAGTACCACATCCCAAGCCTCACTAGATCCACCAAAATCACCCCCACCATCTCCTCCTCAGAAAAAACAAGTTCTCTCTCCGTTTTATAAGCCAATCCTGAAATGGGCTAAGAAGCATTCTTATCCGCTTGAAGCTCCAGCAGACACACCACCCACTTCTTCCATTGCCATGTTCCATGATGCTGATTTTCCCCCTCTTGTTAGAGAAAATTCTAATCTATCATTTCCTACTCCCGATGAATTCATTGATCCATAAAACAGATATCATCATGCTCTAAAAATAGCAACCCCCACTGATGTGGATGAACATGGGAGACAGAGAAAGACTCCTGCTGCTAGAGCTGTTCTAAATTGGCAATCAGAGACTCTGTTAGCACAAAACAATGCCTTTAAGGCAATTGATTCCAAAATTGGAAATGTGCAACAAGATATCCGAAGGTATGATGAAAGTACCAAAAAGATACTTTCTGAGTTCCAGAAAAGACTTCACGCCTTGGAATCAGGATGACATCTTGGGTATTATTATCTTGAAAGTCCAAAGCCAGAAATAAAAAAGCTCAAGAAGTAAATCCAACTTCTTGAAGAAGGAAGGTTCAGACCTTTCGATCCATTGGCACCTTCTGTTAGAACCGGGTATTTACCACCACCACCACAGACGTCTATTTTTGCCACTATTCCAAAAGATCCCTACAGAAGAGAACCAGATATGGCAGAAATACGAAATCGTCTCAAGGCCCTGCAGAAGGACAAAGGAAAAGAAAAAATGCCGCCCACAGAATCAAGTTCGATTGTTATCAGAGAAAGGCCAGATCATATGATGTTATCTAATCCATTAGAATCTTTCCTAAAATATTTGGGTACTCAGGAACCTGATCCTACTACCCAACAGCCTGATCCTGCCATTCCAGAAAAACAGTCCCTGTTTCCAGTCGAGCAAACTACTCTTGAGACTGAATCAGATTCAGTATCTCTTTCCTCTGCTTCATCTTTTTCGATTCCTACAGTTGATTCTCCCTATGGCACCAGTAACTTCATCAATATTCATGGCTGATCCTCCAGATGATGAAATGGAATCAAACTATTCTGACCCAGAAAATGGTCAGACAAGCAATCCTGCTCAGCATGTGTCCATAGCATCAAAACAATTCTTCACCATCGATGATATTCATTATCATAAAATGCCAGAAAGACTTGAAGACTTTCATACTTGGTTGAATACTCAGTCTATCACCAACCATGATATGAATGATGTCCTTTACAACTTTGTTACGAGATTCACAGGAAGCCTCAAACTTTGGTGGCAATCAATTTCAAAACAAGACCAGATTCATTTTCTAATGTCACCTAATTTCGGCTATGCCATCACTCTCTTATATCATGTCTTTGTGGGAAAACCCACTGATTTCATAGAGATGAAAAGGAGAGAATTCTTCGAAAGAAAATGCTGCTCCCTCCAGAAGAAACATCTTGATAAGCATTATCGAGTAATGCTTCAGCTTTTTTATCAGATCGGAGCTAATCCAAATATGAAGCATGTTTTCCTTACTTCCATCCCTAAAGAACTATCCCAGATGGTTGAAAGATCTTTCTTTGGAAAACAAAGGAGAGTACAAGATATTCCCTTGGGAGAAATACAGCAAGAAGTCCATCTATGCCTAGAAGAATTATGCTTAAAGCGCTAGATGGTTCGTACATACATCACAGACGACAAACGCCTTGAATCAGCTTGCTCTCGCCAGAAGTTAAAAATCAAATGTTCCAAGCAAGACTGTGATGGTACTTGTGGTAAGTTCTCTCGGAAAAAGAGACATTACAAGAAGGTTTGGATAGACAAATCCAAACATGGCTCCAAACATTTCCGGAAAAAGAAGAAATTGCGATACCTACGCAAAAGAAAGGATCGCACAGGCCATAAAAAATCAAATCGTTGCTACATCTGCAACCAGAAAGGACATTTTGCCAAAAATTGTCCTCGAGCAAGAAAATGTCAGAATCGTCTAATTCATCACATTGAGAATGAAACAGGCATTTCTCTTGAAAATGAGTATATTGAATCCTTATTCTCTGCTGGCGAAAAACCATCTGAACAAATTCTTTGTGTCATTCCCTCTTACCAAACTTCCGGTGAGGCGAGTCGACTCGCCCGAAGATATTTTCCACATATCCCCCACATCTTCAGAACCAAATCTTGACATATTCTCAAGTCAAACTCATTGTCCCCATTTCCCTGTAAAAATTCTCACTTCAAAGTTTGCTAAACCCATCACTGTTATTGCTCTCATTGACACAGGAGCAAGTCGTTCAATATTTGACACCAAAGTTCTTCCTGAAGAATTCTGGACTCCTTACATCCGATATTTTAATTCTGCTTCAGGAGATACTTTCTCCACGAATTGCAGAACTACTTCAGTAACTATCCAGTTTTTTCCTCAGTGGTTCATAGCCACAAAGATCTTTGGATCAAGCCTCCCCAATAAAGACCTGATAATTGGGTGGGATATCATGACTCAAATCTCTCAATTCCGCATCATTCCTGGAAAATGTCTTAGATATAAAGACCAATTCTCGAGTTCGTCAATATTCGGAGACTCTTTTCCATTCAAATGAGTCTACTAGATCCAATCATGCAAAAGTTGCTAGAATCTTGCTTAGAATCCCATTTAGAATTCGCTCACAAGTGTTCCATCCTTTATGGGAAAACCCGTAATTCTTTGTTCGCCTTCCTTTAAAAAAGAATGAAGACATAAATCCAACCAAGGCGAGTCATATGGGAATGAAGCTAGAACACTTGGTTTTAGCTCAAAGGGAATGCTCAAAACTATTGCAGCAAGGCCTTATTGAAATCTCCAATTCTCAATGGGCTTGCGAAGCCTTTTATGTCAATAAGCGTGCTGAACAAAACAGGGGAAAAATGAGATTGGTAATCAACTATCAACCTCTCAACCTTTTTCTCAAAGATGATAAATTCCCTTTACCATCAAGAGATTCTCTTTTTACTGGTCTAACCAAAGCCCACATATATTCCAAATTCGACCTCAAAGCCGAATTTTGGCAACTGAGCATCCATCCTGAAGACAGATCCAAAACATGATTCTGTATCCCGAACCAGCACTTCCAGTGGAAAGTTCTTCCTTTTGGTCTAAAGGTAGCACCATCCCTTTCCGTAAGGCCATGTGTCGTATTTTTCAACCAATTTTGTCAAGTGCAGCCGTATACATTGATGACATCCTCCGCTCTGATCCCCCGATGAACATTCACACTTTGTCAACTCCTTGAGCAATTTGCAGAAATCGTAAAGAAGCATGGCATCATGCTTTCCCAAAGAAAGATGAATATCGCCTAGACAGAAATCGAATTTCTTGGTATGCATCTTAACAAAGGTACATACTATCCAGGGCCACACATTGCTCAAGAATTATTGAAGTTTCCTGAAGAAAACTTCACAACAAAACAAGTTCAGCAATTTCTTGGGATAATCAATTATCTCAGGGATTTTGTCCCAAACATTGCAAAGCTCCTAATTCCTTTGCAATCTATGCTGAAAAAGAATCCCCCACCTTGGGGAAAAACTCCGACTAAAGCAAGTCGCTAAGGTAGCGCATGCAAACGTTTTGTTCGGGGAAGAGTTTTTTTTCAGAAATGGTTCTTTTCTATTTTCGCTCTCCGGGGAACAATTTCTGAGTAAAAGAACCCGTTTGATAACGACACAAAATTTCTACGGGAATAGAAAAAGAATAGAAATGCGTTTGATAACGCAACAATTTCTTTTTGTATTTTTTCATTTTTAATCTTCCGACGGATTGCCGCCGCCTCCCGCCGCCGGTCGCCGTAGGCAGCCCGCCGGCCACCGCTGCCGCACGACCGCCGGCCGCCCGCCGTCACCGCGGGCGCCGCCGGGCCCATCGGCCGCCCCCTCCCGCGGCCGCCTAGAATCCCCACCTTTGGGAAAACTCCGACTAAAAGCGATCGCTAAGGATGGGCTTCCGGCGGCGCCTAGCGGTGACGGTCGGCGGCGGGCGGTCGTGCGGCAGCGGTGGCTGGCGGGCCGGCTACGGCGACCAGCGGACGGAGGCGGCGGCTGGCGGGCGGCAGCGCGGCATCAAGGCGGAGACGGCTGCCGCGGCGGGCAGCGGCGGGGCGGCGTCCAGCCCGGGCAGCGGCGGCGGGCGACCGGCAGCGGGCCGGGGCGTCAGCGGCGTCGGCGGACCGGCGACTGGCGGCCGGCGACCGGCGGCAGCGACGTCCGGTGACCGACGGGCGGCAAGCGTCCGGCGACCGGCGGCGGGCGCCAGTCGGCGGGGCGGGCCGGCGGCGGCGCGGGTGACGGCGCGCGCAACCGGCGGCGGCGGCCGCGGCGGCGGCGCCCGGCGGCGGCGGGCGGTGGCTCCCGGGCGGTTGACGGTGGTCGCGGCAATAAAAGGAAATAAAAGAAAATTAAAAAAAGAAAATCAGCTTATTTCTAGCAATTGTTCAGGAACAAGAAGCAACTTTTTGCTTCTTGTTTCTGTTCCCAAACCATTCCGGGCTAAGTTTTTGTTCGGGAACAAAAAAACAATGTGGCGTTAGCAAACAGGTTTCTGTTTTTTTTGTTAGGGGAACAAAAGAAGAAGAAACCAAGAGAAACAGAAACGTTTGCATGCACACCTAAGCTTAAGGAGATTATGCAGAATCTCCCACCATTACAGATACCATCAACAGGAAAAAGAATTCTTCAAACTGACGCCAGTGATGAATACTGGGTAGCCATCCTCTTTGAAGAAATTGATGGTAAGAGACATCTTTGTACTTACAAAAGTGGAAAGTTTTCTCAATATGAAATGCACTACCATTCCACCTTCAAAGAAATCTTGGCAGTAAAAAATGGAATAAAAAGTTTGAATTTCATCTCATCGGCCATCACTTCCTGGTAGAATTAGACATGACATCTTTCCCTCGGATGACCAAGTTTAAGAAGTAGATTCCAAATTCTCAAGCTGCTTCGATGGGCTAAATGGTTCTCAAAATACTCTTTTGAAACCAAACACATTCCTGGAAAAAAGAATGTGCTTGCTGATTTCCTTTCAAGACCAAAGGCTCCAGTTGAGATCAACATGTATATCAAAAGCCTGCTTTTCATATGCTCAATTATGGTGTGAAATACAAGATCGAGAAAATCAATTTGCCAAGTTGGAAATATCCCCAGGAGATTATTCAACAAATCCAGAATGATAGTCTTGCTGAAAACATGGACAACCTCATGTGGCAATGTCACACAGATCTATTCAGATTCAATGGAGGTTCGATTCTTTATCCTTTTGGGTTAAATATGAATTATCCATTCATTCATCCTCTTATCTGGAAGGAAGATGATTTTCCTTATTAGCTCAAAACGTTATTATGGTACTTAACCAATAAGTACCCGATAGCCATTGAAATTCCAACCAGAAGGTTCATCGCCAACCTCACGAGGATATCCTTACTTGGAAGAAATGTTGAAAAAGAAAGCGATAAGAATCTCTTAGACTTTCTTAACTGGTTCTATTCTCCTACTTATTGGAAACAACTCTTGGAAAAGGAACTGAGAACCATGACACCAAATCCTGAAGTCCATACCATCCTATTTTTCAGACGACCATGGTATTTTTTCAGAAATAATGGCAATATTCTCGATGCCCCACTGGATATAGGAACCACATCCTATAAACCTCACTTGAATAGCCAAGAAGCTCGGATTCACAAATCTTATCCAAGATCTGTTAGATTTTGTGAACACGAATACCGAGAACTCCAGAGAATCTTATGTCAGGAAAACAAGACAATTCCTGAAGATGTTTGGAATAATGTACCCACTACGTGGGATCATTATGACCTAGCACCAGAAGCTAAGGAAGCACTCAGGCAATACAGACAAGCTACATCATCCCAAGAGCATGAAATGACAAGCGAAGAAGACATTGTTCAGTCTACTCAAGACCCCTATGCACGCTTTGGAGGTCATTTGTCCCAGAATCCCTACGAACAGGAACCTTTGTCCTTATTCTAGAACATAGACACATCCTTTTATGCACAACCATCTAATTGGCCTCAACCAAGCATTCCTGCCAACACTACAAGTGAAAATACAAACTGGGCAAAAGAAGAAGCATCCCATTGGGCTCATGAACAAGCATCCTCATCAAGAAGGCTGAATCAAATCCTCTCACCTGAAGACCTTGAAGCCCTTGAACAAAAATACGAGGCACATCTCCTAGAAGACAGCTCAGATGACTCAGTTTGTAGCTACAATGCTCGTGACGGACGGGACCGCTAAGTCCGTACAATTTCATTATAGCAAGTCACTGTTCACTTTTACTGTAGCACTAGGCTAGGGAAGGTACTGTTCACAGTATAGTTACTGTTCATAGTGTGCGAATAATTTCCTCCTGGAAATTTCCGGTGCCTTTGTTTGTATCCGGACCCATGAGCTCGGTCCTTGTTTGTTGGTTTGTGACCTCATTTTGCCTATATAAGGCAAGGAGGGTGTAATGTGTTGGGTAGAGTCCCCTGAAGTAAAGTGTATGCTTTGTGAAAAACCTCTCCATGCCTTTCTAAATTCCTTTTCTTCTCCAGCCTGGTAGGATCCTCTAAGAAATGCAGCTTGGGTAGGTTAGAAACGTTTAAATCCTGGCATCATTAGGTGTCTCTAGGCTCTGAACTAAAGGGTTGAGTGGTTTTCTGCTAAAAGGCTGTCCCTGAAGGGCTTGAACGGGAGTTGTTCGCCCACTGTGGGCATTTTCCCAATGATTTTCCTTAAAAGTCCAACCAAACGCACCTGTAGTCCATTTGCGCAAAAGTCAAAGATTTGAGCAATCATTTGCTTTATAATACAAAGTCACATTTTATGATAATATTTAAGAGGTTAAAATTAATTATAATAAAAGGTAAGTCTTTTAAGGTGATGAGATCAAAACAAATATTTGGCAGTGAGCAGGACGCATATGCTTGGTAGTGTTTAGATGGAGCATTTTTTGCAGCGAATGCGGCAAATCCAATTCTCAGTAATATGAGGGAGATTTTTCTAATTATGCAGAGTCCTATTAAGAATATTTTGTTATTATCCATTTACATAGATAAATTGTGAATTTACATTACTAGATCAGGATTTTAAATATGTCCAACTATAGATATGTCTATAGAATAATAATTGTTTGAAAAACAAAAAAATTTTAAATCCAAAAGCTCAAAAGCAAAGAGTGAAAAAGCACGAAGAATAAACTAGAAAGAAATTGGGCGTGTTAAAAGGTACATATCTATACTTGTCCTCCACCTTATTAATTGTAGACCCACCAACTTTATTGACTATAAATTGGAAGTTGCACTGAAGTTGCCTGTACGCGTTTAACTTTTGATTAAACCTCATGAGCGACGCAATACAAATGTCTCTATAATAAACAGCCTTTTCTACTTTTTCTAATGTAACGCAATAGTTCTCCTTTTGTGAATTCCCGAGGGAGGATCATCTGGTGGAGAAAGTTTTTCACATTGAGGATGTAGTATAGGCTTTTCACATTAGAGAACAGCAAGGCTTTGTGCGAATTTGCCTAGAAAAAATATTTCAGTAGTGTCTATTAAGAGAGAGAGGGTTGACCCTGCTAAGTGTGAAGTAAGCTCCTATGGCGAGCTCAAAAACCGGAACGAGCACTAACGATACATTTGGAGGTCAGTATGAGGTGTTCCTGAATTTTAGAGGGCTTGACACTCGTCATGGATTCACCAACTGCCTCAAACATGCCTTGGTAGATGCCGGGATTTGTGTTTTCTTTGATGATGAGGCAATTCGACTAGGTGAAAGACTTAGCGACATCCTTCTGCAAGCGATCAATGATTCCAAGCTGTACATACCCATCTTCTCCAAAAGGTATGCGTCAAGTCATTGGTGCCTCCGTGAGCTTGCCAAGATAATAGAGAACTCTAAATCGAACGAAAATGGGAAGGTCATGTTGCCCATCTTCTATGATGTGGAACCCGATGATGTGAAGTTGAAAACCCCCGTAACCGGGGTCGGGGTGTACGGCGAAGCACTGTCACAGTTGGCGGAAGAGAAGAAGCAAAACACAGAGGAGAAGAAGTACAACTCAGAGGACGTGAAGACATGGCGGCAAGCTCTCAAAGAAGTTGGTGACACCAAGGGATTCAAGCTGAAGGATTTTTCAGGGTAACAATCTAACTATGACTGAAAATTATTTTGTACAATCGGGCCATAGTCCTTATAAAAATTCTTTAATTATATTCCAACTCTAATTTCTTTAAATTTTAACAGAAAGTTTAAACTCCGTTTTATCAAATGTTCCAAATTTTTTAACAATTATCTTGTACAATCGGGCCATAGTTCTTTTTATTTTTGAATCACGAGATTTCCAAATTTTTCTAACATAAAGGGTTAATATAATTTCATTTTTCCACCTATTTTCCATTGTATAAAAAAATTTGGCTTTGCTTCATCTTTTTATACTAATTTGATCCATATATGTATTAAGATTCCTATGGTATGCTAGCGAACTTGATTAAGGAATTGTTGCCTCTGCGAGGTTCTTTTCCACGCTGAAAAAATTAAGCAAATCGACTATTACAGTAATTCATCCTACATCTATATTTTGATTCTTGTATCCTTTTTTTGCCAGAAATTTGGGATAAGTACACTAATGGTGCCATAAGTTGTGTACGGCGCTCACTTTGGTGTCAAAAGTTTCCATCGGATCATTTAAGTGCCAAAAAATTTGAAAAACGCTCACTTTGGTGCCAACGCCGATCTAATCGGCCGGAAATCTGACGTGGCCTTTTTATTAATTTTTTATGCTGATGTGGCTCGCCGGAGTTTCCATTGGATCACTTAGGCCTTTAAACGACGTCGTTTTAGCATCCTAACACCAAAACGACGCCGTTTTGTGTCTTTCCCCCAAATTCAAAACCCTAAATCCCCAAACGACACCGTTTTGTGTCATCTTCTTCCCCAAATAGATCTAGCAACACCAATAGCGTCGAACTAGCAACACCAACAGCGCAGAACTAGCAACACCAGTAATTTTTCAGAAAAGAAACCATGCATTCGCCTCCGCCCTCACCCAGTAGTTTTCCCCCATTTTCAATCACCTTATCAACCTTTCAAATCCCTGAATCTCAGCCCCACCACTGCCTTTTCCCAAGGAATATCATTGGGTGCAGAGGAAATGCGAGCTCGAAGAATCTCCAGAAGCACGAGCAATCTGGCCAATGGTAGCCGTGAAGATCTGGAACGCGACGGAGGTTGTCGGCGAAGCCAGCTGCTACGAAGGTGGCGGCTGTGGCCCCGCCATCCCCTCCTCCGCCCTCATCGTCAACACCTCCCTCTCTCTCGGGATTTTCTGTTCGTTTTTTTTTCGTCTTGTTGTGGCAAGCAACTACAATGGAGGTCGAGGATGGCAGCTGAGCGACGGTGGCCGAGGGACGGTGGCCAAGTGATGGTGGCTGAGGGACAGCGGCCGAGCGACGGCGGACGAGCAATGGCGGACAAAAAAAACCCTAATTTCAATCTCCAAATAAAATTAAAAAAAACAGCGTCGTTTTTATGAGGCTATCCACGTAGGACAGCAAAACGACGTCATTTTCTTAAGGAAGACGGAAAACGACGTGGTTTAAAAGGCTTCTCGATTTTTTTTTTAAAATATAAAGCCACGTAATCATTTTGGCCGGAATCTGTCGTCGATGGCACCAAAGTGATCGTTTTTCCTCCGATTTGGCACTTAAGTGATCCGGCGGAAACTTTTGGCACTAAAGTGAGTGCCGTACACAACTTATGGCACCATTAGTGTACTTATCCCCAGAAATTTTGATTGTTCCACTTGATATAAAGATCAAGCATTTCTCTTTCTCTATTTCTTTAACTTAAACTTGTAATGGATGTTCAAATTTGTAATTTATCATGCTCCTGAAGCTTTGGGGGTAACGCTGAATTTTAATATATCCTATACTTGATCGCATTCCCGCCGGTTACGTGGTATATGGTTGGTTAACATGCAAATTTGTCACCTTTTCTAAATTGAAATTGTTTAACTTTGTAGCAACGATGGGGATCTTCTCAAGGCGGTTGTTGACGAGGTTCTGGACAGGCTACAGACAAGACAAAGACAGGAGCCTAAAAATTTAGTTGGCATGAAGGATTGTATGGCAGCCATAGACAAATTATTAGACATCGACTCAATGATGTGCGGCTCATTGTAATCTATGGGATGGGCGGCATTGGTAAGACAACACTCGCCAATATTATCTTTAACAATCTACGTCATCGCTTTGGGAAAAATTGCAGCTTTCTTGGTGATGTGAGGGAAACGGCGAAAGAAAAAGAAGGGTTGGTCAAGCTACAAAAAAAATTATTGTCTGATATCTCTTATTTTAAAGCGGATCAAAATATCGAAAGTACTTATCATGGGATGAATAGAATTGGAGAAACAATTTGCAACAAGAAGATGCTAATTGTATTGGATGATGTTGATGAGGCCAACCAGATCCTACAACTAATCGGAGAGAAATATTTGCATCAAGGTAGTAGAATACTTGTTACTACTAGGGACAAGAATGTTCTGACTAACACGAAACTTAAGTATGAATTTAAGGATTATGAGATGATGGGGTTGATCGGTAAAGATGCACTTAAACTTTTTAGTAGGCCTGCCTTCAATGAAGACTCTCCTCCAGCTGATTATTGCGCTTTTTCAAAGGGCATTGTCGATACTACATGTGGACTACCTTTAGCTCTTCAAGCAATTGGTTCATCACTTTTTGGGAAAAAGAGAGAGCTATGGGAAGAGTGGCTAGAGAGGCTACAAAAAACACCTCATGAGGATGTCTTGGCAAAGCTTAAGATTAGCTATGATGCCTTACATCAGAATGAAAAACAGATATTCCTTGATATTGCATGCTTTTTCGCTGGTAAGAGTAAGACTAATCCAATGTACGTGTGGAAAGCTTGTAATTTGTACCCAGTGGATGCCATCGATGTCCTCATTAACAGATGCATGATAAAGGAGTTAGACAATAATAGCCTTTGGATGCATGATCAATTTAGAGACCTTGGAAGGAAAATTGCCAGAGAAAAGCGTATCGGATTGTGGGATGAAGACGACATCATTTGCGAATTAAGATCAAGAAAGGTAAAGAATGGCCTAATTTGAAAAGAAAATTGCTTATGCCCACTTCTTAATTGAGGATTCTTGTTTTTGATTTGGAAGATACTCTCCTATTTCGTTTTTTCTTCTCTTCTATGAAATAAAATAGTGGAATATTGACAAATTCCTGCTTCTCCTCCTCAATGTCATTGGCAGAACAAGGAAAGCTTTGAAGCACTCAGTTTCTCAGCACCGTGGGATTGTAAAACTATCACTTCGGAGCAAATTAAGTGGTTCCCGCATTTGCGGATTCTTCGGTTGTATGAGGTAATCTGCCAAGGTGACTTTACGGGCTGTCTTTCCGATTTGAGATGGATCGATTTGAGTTACGCTTATACTGATTATACCCATGTCCACTCTAATAAACGTTTGGAGGCAACCAATCTGTTGCATCTAGAAAACGCAGTTGTGGTGAATCTTAGTGGGCTTGATATCACAAAAGATGTGCTTCAGAGCCTAATCGAGGTATGCCAGTTTCCCTCTGAGTCTAATTTTCTCATTCAATGAAGGACAAAATATGATGGATTTGTAATCTAATTTTCTCGTTGGTAGCCTACATCCATAGTTATTTCGTTTTGGTCCTGATGTTTCATTGGCTTTTGTAGGGGCAAGGAAATTGAAGGTTCTCACTATTAGGTACAATGAGTTGATAAATGGGACACCAACTTTTCGTGAGGACTCAGTTTTAGAGGAGTTGGCTATTTCTTCATTTTGGTCTTTGATGCGAATTGACCACTCTATTGGGAAGCTAAAGTGGCTGACTCACTTGAAAATTAAATCTTGTTACAGACTGAGAAAATTGCCTGAACAGATTGGAAAGCTACAGAATCTGCAACATCTCTCTCTTAAAAGTTGTCATGACCTAATTGAACTCCCCAACTCAGTTTCAAAATTAGAGAAGTTAATGAAACTGGATGTATCTAGCACGAATATTTCAAGATTACCGAATTCCATTGATAGACTACGAAACCTGTTATTTATCAATGCATCATGCACACAAATTGAAGAGCTGCCCAGTACAATGAGCAAGCTTTGTCAACTCAAAACACTAGACTTGAGGTTTTATAAGATACAAGAGTTACCGAAACTCCCCAGAAGTTTGACCACTCTTAAATTGGCATCTGAGTTGTTGCTTACTGTCCCTGACCTCTCATACCTTACTAATCTAGCTGAACTGTTCCTATCTGGTCGTTATGAACATAGACACCCAGCATATGAATTCCAAACTGGCCATAGACACCCATCAAATGAATTCCAAACTGGCGACTTGGGGTGGATTGGGAGTTTAACCAAAGTGAGCAAGCTGCACATTTGCTTTACAAATGTCCGCGCACCAACTACAGAGTTGGGTTCCCTTTCTCTACTGAAAGAACTTACTCTATACGGACTAGACTTGCCAACTTTCAAACACCTCCCGTCAAATTTGATAGTTTTAGAGCTCTACGAAACTCGAGGGATACAAGTACACCTCGATGGGCTTCCTCCATCGGAAAAGGAGACTCCATTCCTTCCAACAAGTTTGGGAAAACCGAAAGAAAACAAGGTGTCCAGGCAACTTGATGTTCAATTTCTCGATGTCTTAGAATCGTCAGAAAGATCATGTATTCAGGACTGCAGATCTTCCGAGAGTTTGGTTTGTCAGCCGGAGGAGCCGGGGTGCAGTGGACTACAAGATCCCAAGTTGATTGATCATTGGAGGGGAGCGATCCTTTTCCCAAGCTCCCAAAAGATGCTTGTAAAATTTCTTCTGTCAGGGTTCCCCGAGGTGCAGGATATTCAATTTGTTACTGCGTTCGAATCATTGGAAGAATTTTATGTTAAAGAGTGCTTTTCGTTAAAAAGCTTAGGCGGTTTGTCAAACTCGAAGAACTTGAAGCGGTTACAAATTCACCAGTGCCCGAGCCTGCAGGTTGTTGAGGGCATTGAAGAACTAGGGTTTTTGGGTGAATTGGAAATTTGGGGGTGCAGATCAATGGGAAGGATTCTTGATTCATCGAGCTCCAAAATACCAGATAATTGCTCGATACTCATAACAGGTAGCGGGGAGTTACCCGACTGTCGTGATCCTTACGGTGGTGGAAGTTTGACCGTTGGGACTGTTACAGAGAGAAGATTCTGAATGGAGCAGAACAAGCGTGGAGCTCTGAAACTGAAATAGTGTACTCTGAAACAGAAACAATGTACTCCGAAATAGAAACAGTGGACTCTGAAACAGAAACAGAAGATTCTCCGCAGAAAACGGTGCGCCTTCTTTCTATTCATAGATGATACGTTTTTTCTTCTGCTTTGCTTGCTTTCTATTTCTGCTTTAGTCTAGTGAAGAGAGACAATAAACTGATTCTAAAACGTGCAACCAAGAAAAATCTTATTAAAATTCCCCATCTTACTAGGAATCTCCATATGTTGTGTGTGTCCACTTCGGTGGCGAGGTTGGGGATCTTACATCCCTCACCATCCATAACAAAAGGGCCTTTCTCAAGAGAAATTTAGTCCCAGGAGACCTCAACTCACCTTATTATTTCTTTCTGCAGAACCGGGAAAACAAAGGGATGAAAAGGAAGAGAGAGACAGAGTCGGCACAAGAACAAGGAGAAAGCAAGAGGGGAAAATTTGAAATGAAAGGATTGGTTCGGTTGTTTGAGAAAAAAACTCAAGATTTAAAAAATATTTTTCAAAAGATAATTGCTTATATTTTTTACAAAAATAAATGAATGAAAATATATTTATCATCAAGAATATAACTAGGCAAAAATTATTGATATTAAAGAAAATATTTTTTGTCTGTTAATTTTTGTAACAGATATGACCAATCATCTTTTAAATAATGTTTTTCCAAATTTTGAGTTTTATGTTAAATAAATGCATCTTTAAAGTGAAGCCATTTTCTCGAAAAAATGACCTAAATGAGTAAATCAGTCTCAAATAAAGATTCCAGCTCGTCAGTTGGTGGCCCATATTTTTCGGCAGCTAAAACAAGAGTAATTTTGTCCAAATCTGTAATTGGGTAAAAAATTGAAGAAAATCCCGAATTGAATTGGGATTAGAGTTCTTTTTCACGTTTTCTTCTTCTTGTCTCCCGCTGCTCAAGCAAATCGCTGTCGCTCGATCCTAGGTGACTTTGCGCCCAATCCTCGTCGCTACTCATTTGCTCCTCCCAAGCTTCAGTCCGTCGTTCGCTGCCATCTCTCCTTTCCCAGGTTCCGTTGTCCGCAAGCTTCAAGTCCTTAGTCCGCGAGGCTTCAAGTCCTTCTCCCGTGCCACTTTTCACTATAGCGCACATTTTCTTCTTCAGTACCGCTCAGCTGGGGGAATTTGGGCATTCATTAACTCCATCGGTGGCGGGAGTCATGGGCCTGAACTCAAGCTCTGGATCACCAGTTAATCGTTGAAGAACAGGTGCGAGTGGTGTGGCAGCTGGTGTTTAGTTGAATGTAATCGTGTGATTTATCTTTGTGTTGTTAAGCATGAGCTCGAGCTCTAGCTCTAGCTTCATATGGTAATAGTTGCATAAGGGTCTGCTTTCTTGCAATTGTTTGACTATTTGAAAGCCTGGTCTTGTTTTGTTGCTATGCTTCTCTGGACTGCTCGATTGATTGTAATCATGTGCCGGCGTGTTGTGCATTTGTTAGTTGGCTGTTACAAGAATTGCGTGTATTTGGTGAGCTGACCTAAGATTAGAGAGCTTAAAAATTCGGGAAACAGCTTTGATGGAGAACGGCAATGTAAACGTTTAAAGTCGGCTATCTGACGATTGAACCTTTCCCATGAATGTTATTGCAGAGTGCACAAAACTTTTTACACATGAAGAGCTTGTCTATATGTATATTCTAAGGTTTGGATAATGGTTGCATTAATGAGTACCCACTCTCTTTATTACCTGTGAGGAACTCTTAATGATTGGGAATGAAGCAAACAATGCTCCTATTCTTGGTTCATCTTACAGAATAAAGTGGGATATCCAGTTTTTTTTTTTTTCCATATTTTGGGCAATTGTATTTTCCATTGGCAATTTGAGGTCTGCTGCATACCATTGAAGGGACTAGAAGTTTGGGGGTTGGTTGCACAGAATGTGCCTGAAGTGACTGCTGTGAACATGCGCACTATTAAGAGACTTTGCTAGTAATAATCAAAAAATATTTTATACAACTAGTGGTGGCTAATGTGAATCAGCATTTCTTTTTATTCTTTTCACGTTGATGCTAAGTTTATAATTTCAGGGGTGTAAAAGATGATTACTTTGAGGTACTCATGCTTGTAGACAGACCACCGCTATTTCTAGTTTTAAGGATAGAAGAGCTTCAGATATGCATCAGTGTGCTGCTGCTAAAAATCTAGGGTACAATTTCCTTTTTTGGGTATGCCATCATGGCAAATACTTGGATGGTGTAAATGATTGCACCTTCTCTGCTCAGGCATACGTAAAGGAAAACCGATATTCAAGCATTTACCTGATTTTACAATAGTCTAACCATTAGAATCTCAACTCAGGTTCACCTTATTGAGGGCATAGTCGATGGGACAGTATATGTTTCATTGGTGCATCCATGAGTTTTGGGATTCCACAGGTCAAATTACTGTGTGATGGACGGAACAATTCGCTGGGCAAAGTATACATGGATTTGTTATTTGGACAAAGTATGCATGGATTTGTTATTTGTTGAAGCAGAAACACCAGATCTTGTCACTTCATGATACTCCATGTTCCCGTTGTTTGTTTGCGACAATCTTCTGATTTGAACTAAAGAAGAGAGAAAAATGACCCACTTTGTATCAAGGTTCTTGGTCAAGCAATTGTGCATCTCAATTTACTTCCTTGGTGCTTCATTGTTTTATGCCTAATTCTCCTTCGGAATCAGTGTTTCCAACTTTCTCACGTCTAAGATGAGGCCTAAGGAACGTCTTAAAACTGTGGTCACTTGGTTTTATCCTTTGGATGTGGTCCCTGGAACATTTGCTGCTTTCTTTTCCTCAGTTGAGTCCATTTGATCCACCATCATGTGGATTGACGAATGCTGTGGGAGAATTTTTGTAGCTTTTATGACTTCGGAATGAATATATTTAAATGAATGCACTCCCCCTTCAAAGCTGATTTGTGGGGGTTGCTTCCCTGTGTACTGATGCATTGAATGGTAACTTCAATGTGCCCATCGCTTATAGCCACACAAGCTTTGTGTGGCTATATGAGAAACGACCAATGCTGGGAATATAGAACTGACTTGAAGAAATGTGACTAGTTGAGTAGTTAAATATTGTTCATTTGTTAAATATTTGGCTTTAGTTTGTCAGATTATTTTGCAAATCAATTTGGTATATCAGCCTTTGGACTCTTGGATTACTGTAAAATAAGTTAAATTGACGATGCACCTATAAGAACAAAATAAGTCGCTCAACCTTCTTGGTAGTTGTCTGCTATCAAACCAAGAGTCCCACCATACGGATCACTGTGAGTCTCAGTAATTTCTCAGGATGCTGTGTAACCCTGTAGCTATCTGCCTTAATGTTGAAGGTGAGATTCTTAATTGCTTGAATGGGCAAGATCTTGTCCATTATCTGTTGCATTCAGCAACAAAAGAAACCATTTGGAATACGATTGA
The DNA here is from genome assembly GCA_014182545.1 of Eucalyptus globulus. Taxonomy (NCBI): domain Eukaryota; kingdom Viridiplantae; phylum Streptophyta; class Magnoliopsida; order Myrtales; family Myrtaceae; genus Eucalyptus; species Eucalyptus globulus. Next base: position 35,485,423 of record CM024723.1, read on the forward strand.
TTATCATCTTTTGACCATTCCCTTTCAAACCATTGACCAGTTGAAACTATCTTTACAATCAGGAAGCTTGAATGTAGAGTTAGTATCAAAAACAAGCATTTGATCTTGCAGAAAGCATGACTTGCCCTGCCAGTATCTTTTTAGCATAATGTCTCACCGTGCTCATCTAAATCTAGATTCCTCAAAATAGGGACATCAAATGGAAGTATACTGGCTATTTGGCTCCTTTTCCTTCTTACCAGTAACAGTAATTCTCTTAGTCCATTGGGGAGAGTGGCTGCAAAATCCAAGTCAGTACTGAAAAATATCAACAAGGATTGCAGAATAAACATTTGCAACATCCCCATATCAATAAGCTCAATATACTTTGCAATCATCTTACCACAATCCTAACACTAACCAGTATCTATATCAAAATTTGGCTGCTAAACAGCACATACTCAAAGCCCCAAATTTGACATTTTTCAAGCTACTGAATCTTACATGTGATGGAAAACACAGATTAAAGTATTTCGAGGCCCTTTACTAAATCTACCCACCAATGCTGCTCCATAAAAGAAAATGGCAAGTGCATGATCGAAGGTTGGTTGAACATGATATGGAAGCTGGGAAAGGAGACAATAGACTCAAGCTCGCGAAGCCACAAGGATTGGGCGAGGCATGGGCGAGAACAATAAACCATACAACTTTAGGTTAAAGACCAGCAGATTAGCATAAACAATCACAATCGGTAGGAGTTGTTGCTAAAAGCAGGGTCCTTTTGTTGCTAAAACAGACTTCTATTTGGTCTGTTGCTCCTAAAAGTAACTCACCTATACTTGAAGGAAGCTGCAAAAAGTTCTGTCCATTCTTAAGCGACATACTTGACAAGTGATTTGCAATGGATAAGACAGTTCATTTGTGGTGTGATCATGGCACCCTCATGGCATTTGTAGGGGGTGTTTATTCTCAGAGAGTGATTCATGATACTGCTCTAGATATATCAACTCTCTGGTAGCTACTGTTACTAGTCGGAGATGAGTGGTCTTGCCTCCAACAAGATCAGATCTATTGGTGCAAATACAAGGCAGCATTATGTGGGACGCTTTAGCGTTGTCATATTGCTGACGATCAGAGTGATGTTCACTGGAATTGCATATGGTTGTTTTACTTGGACTGAGTCTTGGAACCTGGTTAGAGAAAGAAGGCCAAAGGATGTATGTCATAAACTGATTTGGGTTAAATCCGAACACTTCTAAGTTCTGTTTCGGCCCTTGATTAGCAATCTTGAATGGGTTGCAGCCCTTTGGGAGGATGAAAAAATGGGGCTTCTGCAGTTGACCGATGTGGCTTGTGCTCAGCTGCTCTTGAATCTAGATAACATATGCTTTTTGAGTGTGCTTTCCGATAGGCTATCAGGTGCTCCTTTCTAGAACTGATGGGTATAAGTAAGCCTGTTGGAGCTTGGGACAGGGAATTCGCTTGATTGTTGCAAAATCTGATAGAGCGATTCGCATGGTAATGTTTTGCTGCGAAAGTTTGTATCCTAGCTATGTAAAGGGATAGGAATGCTTGTTTGTCTACCGTAGATAAATAATCTTGTGGGAAATGGCATATCATAATGTGAGCTCGCAAGCTGCTTTTCAAGTTGCTTTTCATTTAAAAGCAGCCCCGACCCGATTACATCAGGCCTAAACAAGTCCTACGGGCACGGCATAAATTATTTTGAGCTCGTCTGGTTCGATCTAGGCCAGGCCCCAAATATGACTAACTTAAATGACGAGAGAAAAAGATGCGAAGAATCTATAGTCATCTTCGGTCTCCACAAATCATCATCAATAAAGCCATCAAAGGTTGGAGGAGAGCCTCCCAATTTGAGCTATCACCACCTTGCCCAGATGCTGCTGCTGTCGCCGCTTCGAAAGGCAAAGCCGATCAAGGGAGCTTCTATTGGGAAAGATTCCAACCTCTGTCCTCGCTCCATTGATCAAACTCGAACACGACCGCTAGTTGCTTGAGGGCAGCCCGCAGTGACGTGGTTGCACCAAATTTCCTTTAGGAACAAAATTTAACTTTTCTCATCTTTGGTTTTTCACGAATAGCACGTAGGAGCCATGTGGCCATCGTGATCCTTAACGGTCACATAAACATTTTCATTTTTTTCCCCTTGATGGAAGGTCCAATTGGAGCGAACACATCATAGTTTAAGAATTTGATTGCAAAAAAGAAAGATTCAGAGGCAACATTGCACAAACATTAAGAATTTTCAATAGCTTTATTCCATAATAAGATGATAACTTGTGAACGATAAGTAGTAAGTTTTTGGGATTTGTTGTCTAAACCTTGGCATCGCTATAAAACATTTCTCTCAATGCCTAAGAGATAATAATATCTCACGTACGTTGACGTCATTTTATTATGTGGAGGGCACAATCTGCAATCATTGGTCTGATTAGGTCAATAATACAAACTTTAGGCAAAGCAATAATTAAAGATACGTTTGCACTCGAACAGAATCGTCAGAAAGATCACATATTCAAGACTGCGGATCTTCCGAGAGTTTGGTTTGTCAGCCGGAGGAGCCGGGGTGCAATGAACTACAAGCTGCCGAGTCGATTGATCACTGGAGGGGAAAGATCCTTTTCCCAACATCCCAAAAGATGCTTACGAAATTGTGTCTGTCGGGGTTCCCAGAGGTACAGGCTATTAATTTTGATTCTCTGTTGGAATCATTGGAAGAACTTACTATTAATAAGTGCTCTTCATTAGAAAGCTTGCGCGGTTTGTCAAACTCGAAGTACTTGAGGTCGTTAGAGATTGAACAGTGCTCGAGCCTGATGGTTGTCGACGGCATTGATGAATTAGAGTTTTTGTATGAGTTGCATATTGAATACTGCAGATCAGTGGAAAAGATTCTTAATCCATTGAGCTCAAAAATACCAGATAATTGCACGATACTCATAATAGGTAGCGGGAAGTTACCCGACTGTCGTATTAGTCCCGACTATTCCGACGATGTGATGGTGGACGATTGGAAGTCTTATAGAGAGAAGATTCGGAATGGAGCAATGCTAGCGTGGAGCTCTGTAATTGAAACAGCGGACTCTGAAACTGAAACATGGGATTCTATGCAGAAAACGGACTCTGAAACTGGAACAGGGGATTCTATGCAGAAAACGGTACGCCTTCTTTCTATTCATAGATCGTCGCTATTTATTCTGCTTTCCTTGCTTTCTATTTCTGCTTTATTCTAGTGGAGAGAGACAATGAACTGATTCTAAAACGTGCAACCAAGGACAATCTTATTAAAATTCCCCAACTTTCTGGGAATCTCCATATGCTGTGCGTGCCCGCGCGCATCAACTTCGGTGGTGAGGTTGGAGATATTACATCATTCACCATGTATAACAAAAGGGCCTTTATTAAGAGAAATTTAGGAGCAAGAGACCTCAACTCACCTTATTATTTCCTTCTGCAGGGCCGGGAAAATAAAGAGAAGAAAAGGAAGAGAAAGACAGAGTCGGCAAAACAACAAGGAAGGAGAAAGAGGAGAAAACTTCAAAAAAAAACTTGGGTGCGTTTGTTTCACCCTATTATTTCCCTGTGCAGAACTAGGAAAATGAAGAGAAGAAAAGAGAGAGCAAGACAGTCGGCAAAAGAACTGGCAAAAAAAAAAAAGAAGGAAAAAGTGCTTGAAGTGGATTTTAGGACCGAGGTGGCTAAGTCGGTCTCAAATTGCGACTCGAATTGGGATTAAAGTTCTTCTTTTCTCCCCCCGCTGCTCAAGCAAATCGCTGTGGCTCGCTCCTCTGTGACTCCACGCCCAATCCTCGCTTGCTCCTTGCAAGCTTAAGTCTGTCGATCACTGTCGCCTCTCCTTTCCCAGGTTCCATTGTCCGCGAGCTTGAAGCTCGTATTCCATGAGCTTCAAGTTTCATGTCCGTGAGCTTCAAGTCCTTCTCCAGTGCCACTTTTCACTCTCGTACACATTTTCTTCTTCGGTGCTGCTCAGCGGAGGAATTTAGTGCATTCATTAACTTCATCAGTGGCGGGAGTCATGGGCCTGAACTCAAGATCTGGATCACTAGCTAATCGCTGAAGAACAGGTAAGAATGGTTTGGCAGTTGGTGTTTTCTTTTTTTGGTCAGAGTGGCAGTTGGTGCTTAGTTGAATGTAATCGTGTGGCTTATCTTTGCGTAGAGCATGAGCTCGAGCTTCATATGGTAATATTTGTATAAGGGTCTGCCTTCTTGCATTTGTCTGACTGTTTGAATGCCTAGTCTAGTTATGTTGCTATGCTTTTGTGGACTGCTTGATTGAGTGTAATCATGTGCAGAGGATGTTGTGCATCTTGTCATGAAGAGTTTATCTATAAGTATATTCTAAGGTTTGGATAATCGTCGCTTTAATGAGTATCCACAGTCTGTTTATTACCTGTGAGGAGCTCTTGATGATTCAAATGAAGCAAACAGTGCTTCTCTTCTCGATTCATCATGGAGAATTAAAATGGGATATCCTTTTTTTTTTTTTTTTTTGGGCAGTTGTGGTTTCCATTGGTAATTTGAAGTCTGCTGCATATGGTTGGGGATTCCACAGGTCAAATTTACTACCTGGCCGACTAGACAATTGGCTAGACAAAATACACACGGCTTTGTCATCTATTGAAGCAGGAACACCAAATCTTGTCGCTTCAGGATTACTCCCACGTTCCAGTTCTCCGTTTTGCAAATATCTTCTTATTTGAATTGAAAGAAGATAGAAAAGTGAGCCACTTCGTGGCAAGGTGCTTGGTCAGGCTCTTGTGCTTCTTAATTTACTTGCTTGGTGCTTCATTGTTTTATGCCTAATTATCCACTGAAGTCATCAATTCCTTCCTACTTTCACACGTCTAAGATGAATCCTAAGGAATGTCTTAAAACTGTGGCGACTTGGTTTTATCCTTTGGATGTGTTCATTGAGCATAATGAGAAGACCACCATGTATTTAAGCAAATACATGACTTACTATGCACCAATCAGAAATTAGAAACCAGCGAAAGAGCTCAGCATGAGGTTATGACAAACTTGCTAGATTTGGTTGGGTTTCTACATTTGCTCTATATTATTCAAGGGTAGGACAATGAACTGGAGAAACTTTCGTTATTGCTTAGCTAGGAGAGGATAGAACTGCAATTTATTGGGTCCTTCGTGGCTGCTTATGAGAAGGCATTTTTCAATTGTTGCTCATTGCGGGTTTTACGCGTTTGAAGTGTGCTTACTTTCTTAGTTAGCAAAGCATTCTACGATTTAAGCGGTTCTGTTAATCTCCTGATTACTACTTTACTAAGTCCGGAGGTTATTCGGATTGGAATACTTACCATCAATTGTGGACCTGCTGTGTCCCCGTATATAGACTACTTGTAACTGCTCATTGTAGGATCCTAGGAATTGCAAAGAAAAATTATTCGAAACAGATGATTAATTAAATTCAATAAGTATGACTTGAGGTCAAGTTTACATTCTCGAAATATATCGCCAAGATTAAACTGTATTCAATTTATATGAGACTATAGTCTTACCGATCCTAAGGAGATCATTGTCTTGTAAGATCGTAGCTTAATAATATTTTAGGCAACTCTGAAGTTTCTTTTCCTTTTGTGATAGTACGGCGAGATCTGGAATCTTAGTTGGCATTTTGGCGACAAATAGTTCCTTGTAGATATAGCTAGACCAGATGGTTTTCTCCAACTGTTAACTACTACTAGCTAGATTAGTTGAGAGAGCAAGGACATTAGTGCGTTGTCTTAGGATATCTTAGATAGACATCAGTGGTGCACACAGTGATTATACCGTCAAGATGGAAGGGAAGGCTGTTTGCAATTGTATCATTTCAGGTGAGACCCTGCACCGGGAATGCAACCAAACCCGCTATCCATAGTTTTGCAACTCACTATATATCTGACAGCATTCTCCACATTTATCGAATCCAACTGTTTTAGTATCGCAAAACAGCATATAGCAAAATGAGAGAACCTTCGAAGGGAAAAAAAGGATTGGGGGGATGTCAATTATTTAAGAAACATCCTCAAGAAGCACAAAAATTATAACTGATCCAAGATGAGGACAAGATACCGACTGTAAACTTCTCCCCATACATCCCCAGAGAAAGATCCATCTTCGTTTCGCACTGCTCTGATGTCTGACTCATGGTTCACACACGACAATGTAGAACATTTGATACCAGAGATTATCCGACAGTAGCAACTTCAATCTCCATAGAGAGAGCCCCCCTCATCAATGTCTGGCTAGCAATATACACACTGTAAAGTAACTGTAACCAAAATTCCATAACATGACACAATCTGACCCTTAAGGGCAAAACAGAGCCTAAGGTAAGTGTGTCACTCATGATGTTGAAAACTTAAAAACATAAAACAACACCAAGGAACTTGCATCGATGGTAAGAGTTTGCAAATCTAGGACCCTTTATTCCAAAGGATATAATCTGTCACCTTATTGATGTCAAGAAAATCTAACTTGTCAAAAAGGGCCGAAGTTTTGCGCGGCAATGAGTGTATACGGCAGATACAGAAAACGTCTAATGTTTCCACCAAATCCGCCAGCACAATCAGCCCTAAGTGACATTCACATTTTGTTCTTTAGAGTGAAGTTTCACAAAATAAATAAATAAAGCAACACTAATCACTTCTAAGATGCCGTCATTATTGTAACAGATGGAATTATTAATCCCAAGCTAAAATCTTAATCATCCTGTCAAATAAGAAATATTTGATTGAATGTGGAATGGAGGTTCTGTTAGCCGCATGTTTTTCGTGGGTAATCGCAAAAAAGAAGCTGAGAGACAAATAAATACAAATGAGACTCGTGCTGGCATTGCAGGATCCAAGAAACAACTTCATTTGAATCCACACTGCCAAGTTTTCCAAGAAGATCTAGAATTGTCAATCCCCAATATGCTCCATTCAATCTCTAGCACTCCAAAACCACCGACTTTTTTTTTTCTGAGTGCTATATCAACCCAAAAACTCAAATCAGTATACTCCGAAATGCTGAATGATAGATCCAGATAGACAAGTCATTCTCAGTAACTGGCAGAAAAGTGGACAAGAGAACAAGAAGGGGATTGTTAAAATTTCATCCCTACCTTTTCATCAGACAATATGTACTTGACATGTTTATCGCCAGCGAGCTCTCCCATCAGTCAATAAGAGACTACATATCAATGAACATGGAATCAAATCTCACACATGCCACATAAGAACTTAGCAACTCAAGCGCAAAAAGTATACAATTACGAAATTTCGTGAGGTCATCAAGGATCATAATGATCCTATAAATTTAACAACAGATTATGTTCAACTTCCTTTTGAACAATCACATGCACATTAACATGGAAAAAAGGGAATTAAGCACATCTCTCTTCCCAGTTGGAGAAGATAGGTCCATGTTCAAATTGCTCGCATTCCCATTTTCTGCCTCGAGCACAAAATAATCTCCAGTTCAAAGAAAGCACGCCATTTCGACATACGAACAAGCATGTCCAACGAAAGTAATTCCACGGACACCCGTCGGCAATTACGGCTCGAACGCAACTACGGCACAACATTTCTTAAATCTTCATCTCACCTTCTTACACTACTATTTATTAGAGTCACCACAAGAGATCTCCGACATTTTCTAGCTACCCGAGCCAGAAACCAGCCAGGCCCAGGTCAAAGACGATCTAATCAGCGAGAAACAGTCGCTACTTCAACGGAAACTAGCTTTAAAAAGCAAAATAGATATCAAATTGAAGAACAGAAGCGGCGGCGTGACGATTAGTAGTGCAAAACGCTCGCAGAAGCTCCCCGAAGACCTTAGCAGTCGATCGATCGAAGGTGAATTAGAGCGAAAACGAAGGTTTGAGCTCGATTCAGAACCAAAAATGCTCTTCAAGTCGACCGAAAGATGAAACTTTATTTCGTTTTTCTGAGGAACGTAGGTTTTAATAAGCCCATAAAGCTTTTTGGGCCGACGAAAAATGGGCCTAATTGTCCATTTTCTTCTCCTGAATTTTTTTTTATCCTCTATTTATTTTGCGGAAAATGAATAATTTGAAAAATATTTTTCAAAAATATTACTTACATTGTTTACAAAAATGAATGATTGGGAAATGTTTTTATCGTTCACCAAAATGTTTAAACATAAATTATTATTAATAATGAAAATATTATTTATTAACTAATTATTTCGAACGATACAAGGATCATTTTTTAAAAAATGGTTTCGGGATCATTTATTTTTCGTGAAACAAACACGACATAATTATTGTCAAATGCTTCACCTGAAATTGACCAGCTGCATTTGGCACCACAAAATAATATCTAACCTAATATGATTAAAGGAAACTTTATATTATTATTGGGCCCGTCGTCACTATGGAAAAGAAAAACGGAGAGAGCTTTGGTTAAATTTCTTAATCAAGTCTCTACCGGGCAGTATTTCTTAAGAGCTTAGCATTTGATTGCGTTGAACTTTAATTTAGTCGATCGATATTTCATTAAATTCCCTCTAAGCTATGCACCCATGTAGTCTCGGACAAACACAACCCTGCTATAACCTAATATCATGGCTGCAAAAGTGCCTTTGAAGTCAGTTTAGTATGTTTCGAAAAAATTCCCTATCAAAACAAAAGATTAGATAATAAAAGAGACAATACTGTAGACACACTTGTTTTAGCAGCTTGAAATTTAGGCTTGTCAGATTACTCCATTGATCTCAACCTCCATCATTTATGGTTTGCAAGCAAACTAAACAAGACATAGGGGAACTGATATCTCCATTTCAATATTGTATTTTCACCATTTGAAAAGGGATATTAAACACAGGTACAAACTTGTTGTAACACGACCCTTAGTTTTATAATATGTGAAGGTGGTTTAGGCTTGAAGAAGCTACAAACACAAATCAAGATTGCGCTCTCAGGAATTTGTAGAAGTTGTTGCTAGGAGCAGAGTCCGTTTTGGTTACTGTAATTATTTCTTACTTGCTGTAACAGATTTATGTATGGTCTGTTACTACTAAAAGTTAGGTCCATTCTTAGGTGACATGCGATTGGCGATAGACAAGGCACTTCATCTGTGGTGTCATCGAGGCACCCTCTTGGCATTTTTAGAGGGCGTTTATCCTCAAAGAGCGATTCATGTTATGCCCTAGATATATCAACTCTTTGGTAGTTGCTGTTATTAGTTAGAGATGAGTGGTCTTGTCTCTAACAAGATCAGATCTATTCATGCAAATACAAGACAGCTTTATGCAGGACGCTTTAATCCTTGTCATATTGCTGAAGATAAGATTGATGTTCACTAAAAATGCATCTGGTTGCTTTACCCAAGACTGATGCTTTATCCTTGTCATTGGATCCAAGAAAAATTAAAAAGAAAATTTTCTTACTTGAGAAAGTCTACACCGATGATAATGGATATGATATGATGACTTAAACCTTGCTTATCGTGAAACTTAATTCTTGTACAGATAAAGTGGGTATGATGGAACTTCCCTTGTGAGGCAGAGGGGGAGATTTGCTGGGCTGGATCCACCTCTTGCGAGCCCCATGTCATCATCTTAAATTCAAAAAGAAAAGAAAAAAAAGATAGGACTGAATGTTCTTGATTTAGAAGATAGAGAAGAGCAATTCAATGTTACAAAGAGAAGGAGGCGGAGAGCTTTGCTTTGAAAAAGAGAAGAGGCAGTTCGGATTCAATAGTGTAACTTTGTTGGAATTGGCGGAAAGTTCGGTATGCTATACGTGAGTCCAAGATCTACAAGTTGATTGATTCTGTTTGTTAAAATCTTCTCCAAATTGTCTCTTAATTTTCTCTGCTGCGGTTAGATCTTTCTTGCATCTTTGTATTAATTCACCTTTGCTGTGATGATGTTTTGCTAATGTGAAGAGCCTCTAGCTGTGTTATTAGAGATAAACTAGTATGTATTTTGCTATTATTAATGATTAGTGGAAGATTTTGACTGGCCCAATGATTTTTCATGTACTGAGTTTTTCACGTAAAATATGTGGGTGTTGGTTTTGCCTTGCTTTAATATTCAGCACCATATTCACTGCTTTAGGGTTAATATTGTTGGAATATCGTGACCGGTTGCTACTGGGGTTAATTTAATATTAGTTGGCTGATTTTTGGGAAAAAAATTGATCCTGAAGAGGCATAAGCAATAAATTGTTGCCATTTCCATGTTACAGAATAGGATTGCTTGTTTGTCTATCGCAAATAAAGAATGGTGTAGCAATGAGTTCGCGAGTTCCTTTGGTGTCTAGTAATTGGAAGTACAGTTGCAAATGGGTGGCTTTTTTATTGAAAAATATGTCCCACCCGATCAACTTCAGGCCCGGTTGAAAGGTTCGGGACTAAACAAGTCCTCTTGGATTGGCATTAATTTAATTTTGGGCTGGGTTAGGCCCAAAATATGACTGACTTAAAATATGAGAGAAAAAGACACGAAGAATTTCTAGTCATCTCCGATATCCACAACGCTGTTGGAAATCAACGCAACACCGTTGAGAAAGCCACGGGCGGCTGAAGACGAGCCTTCCAATTTCCGAGCCATCACCACCTCACCCTAGATGCCACCGCTCTCTGCTTCAAAAGTCGAAGCCAATTGGGCGGGCTTCTATTGAAAAGTGTTCCGACCTTTGTCCTTACTCCCCTCATCAAACTCGAACACTATCGACAAATTGCCTGTGGGCTTGGGCTCAAGATGGTGTTGTCGCTCCAAATTTTCTTCGATGAAGAAAATTTACTTTTTTTGTTTCTTTAATCTTTCTGATAAGAACACAAGAGCCACATTGAGTCAACTTGGCATTTAACGGTCACATAAGCATTTTTTTTTTCATCTTTAATGTAAGATCCAATGTGAATGGATAAATCATAGTTCAAGAATTTGATTGCAAAAAAAAAAAAAAAGTCAAAGACAACATTGCACAAAATTCTAAAGCTTAAGGATTTCTGGTAGCAATACGCCATATCAAGAAGATAACTTGCAAAAGAAAAGTGGGAAGTTTTTGGCATTGATCATCTAAACTTTAGCATCACTATGAAACATTTCTCTCAATGCCTAAGAGATGGATTATATCTCATGTATATTGTGTCATTTTACTACGTGGAGGGCACAATCATTGGTTTGATTACATCAATAATACAAAGTTTAGGCAAAGCAATAATTAAAGACATGGTCGGACTTGAACGCAACTTTATGATAAAGCAAGCCTCCTTCCCAATTTTCTCATTCCCTCATTTTTCAAATGCAAAACTGTAATGTTCTAGTAAATTTGATATCGATCTCGCATATCGTATTATGTTGTGATTACAAGTGAACTGTGATATGGGTCAAATCATGTATTTACCATTTCTGTAAGGAATTCGATAAATAGAAAAAAGAAGACTCACTTTTCCAACTTTTTATTTTTTTGGTTTTTTTTTTGGTGTGGCAGTTGGTGTTTAGTTGAATGTACTCGTGTGATTTATCTTTGCGCAGTTAAGAATGAGCTCGAGCTCTAGCTCTAGCTTCATATGGTAATAGCTGTATAAGGGTATGCTTTCTTGCATTTGTTTGACTACCCGTATGCCTAGTCTAGTTATGTTGCTATGCTTTTGTGGACTGCTCGATTGAGTGGAATCATGTGCCAGCGCGTTGTGCATCTGCTAGTAGGGGTATTACAAGAATTATGTCTATTTGGTGAGCTGACTTGCAATTAGAAAAATTCAAAATTCTAGAAACAGCTTAGATGGAGAACCACGATTTAAACGTTTGCAATCGACCATTTGAGAATCGAACCATTCCCATGAATGTTATTATAAAGCACACAAAACTTTCTACAACGGGATGTTAAGCATATTCTCGTGAAGAGTTTATCTGTAAGTATATTCTAAGGTTTGGATAATGATCGCATTAATGAGTATCCATTGTCTCATTATTACTTGTGAGGAGCTCTCAATGATTTAAAATGAAGCAAACAATGCTTCTCTTCTTGGTTCATCATACAAAATTAAAATGGGATATCCAGGTATATATATTCAACAACTGTATTTTTCATTGGTAATTTGAGGTTTGTTGCTTATGGCTGGGGATTTCACAGGTCAAATTTACTACTTGACCGACTGGACAATTGGCTAAACAAAATACACAAAATACACACGGCTTTGTTATCTATTGAAGCAAGAACACCAATTGTTATCACTTCACGATGGCTCCTACATTCTTGTTCTCTATTTTGCAAATATCTTCTTATTTGAATTGAAAGAAGAGAGAAAAATGAGCCGCTTTGTAGCAAGGTACTCGGTCAGGCTCTTGTGCATCTTAATTTACTTGCTTGGTGCTTCATTGTTTTATGCCTAATTCTTCGGGAAAAAGTACAAAAAAAATCCTAAACCTATTGCATTGATACCAATTTAGTCATAAACTTTTCAATCGGGCCAATTTAATCCTAAACATTTTTACATTTATACAAATTCAGTCCATCCGGCCAATTTTGGCCGGGGAAAGCCGATGCCAACATGGACGTCGACTGGTGATCGGACGCTAATGTAGTAATTTTTAAATATTTTTTTTGAATTTTTTGAATTTTATTATTATTATCATTTTCTTTTCTTTTTCTTTTTCCTTTTCTTTTATCCCTCCTTCCTCCTTAGACTGTCCTTGCGGCGGCCGGCAAGCCTCCGGCGCCGGCAAGGGTTGTGGCCCTTGCCCGGCCTTGCCCAGGGCCGCGGGCGAGGTGGCTTCACCCCGATCTGGGTGAGGCCAGCCTCGCCATGGCCTTGCTACGAGCAAAGGTGGCCTTGCCCACAAACAGGGCCAACGCGGCCCTCGCCAAGCCTTGCCGCAGGTGAAGGTGGCCATCGCTAGCACATCGGCCTGGCGATGGCCGCCTTTGCCGGCGACAAGGCTAGGGCAAGGCTGGCCTCACCCAGATCTAGGCAAAGCCACCTCACCTGCGGCCCTACACGAGGCCAAGCGAGGGCCACAACACTCGCCGGGCCCCGACCCTCGCCGATGGCTAGCGAGGGCTTAGTGGCCCTCGCCTAGTGGCCGGTGAGCCTTCGACCTAGAAGCCCTTGCCTCCGCTTTGGCGATGGCCGCCATCGCCTTGCTAGTCGCAGGCGAGGCCACCTTTGCCAGCAGTAAGGCCAGGGCAAGGCTGGCCTTGCCTAGGTCCGGGCAAAGCCGCCTCACCGGCGGCTTTGGGAGAGGCCGGGCAAGGGCCGTGACCCTCGCCGGGCGGGCGAGGGCTTCACGGCCCTCGCCCGGTGGCTGGTGAGCCTCACCGGAGGCTCACAAGCTTGCCGAAACAATCCAAGGAGGAAGAATGGAGAAAAGAAAAGGAAAAAAAAAAAGGAAAAAATTCAAAAAAATTCAAAAAAATATTTAAAAATTGCCACATCAGCATTTGGCCACCGATCGACGTTCACGTCAGTGCTGGCTTGCCAAAATTGGCCAAACAGACTTAATTGGTACAAATGTAAAAATGTTTATGACTAAATTGATTCAATTGAAAAGTTTATGATTGAATTGGTATCAATGCGATATGTTTAGGACTTTTTTGGTACTTTATTGTTTTACTTGCTTGGTGCTTCATTGTTTTATGCCTAATTCTCCTCCAGAATCAGTATACTTTCTCACGTCTAAGATGAGTCCTAAGGAATGTCTTAAAATTGTGGCAACTCGGTTTTATCCTTTGGATGTTCATTGGAACATAATTAGAAGACCACCATGTATTTAAGCAAATGCATGACTTACTAGGCACCAATCAGAAATTAGAAACCAGCGAAAGAGCTCCGGCGTAAGGTTATGCCATACTTTGCCCTGCATGAGACTTTGCACCAGGAGTGCAACCAAACCGCCATCCAAAGTTTTGGAACTCACCATATAACTTACAGCCTTCTCCACATTTATTGAATCCAACCATTTCAGTATCGCAAGACAGCATATAGCACAACAAGAGAACCTTCAAAGGAAATAAAAAAAAGGTGAAAGGGATGTCAATTATTTAAGAAACATCCTGAAGAAGCACAAAAATTATAATTGATCAAAGACGAGGACAAAACACCGAGTATGGACTTCTCCCCCTATATCCCCAGAGAAAGATTCATCTTTGTTCTGCAGTTGCCCTGATGTCTGAATCATTGTTCAGGCACAACAATGTAAAACATTTGATACTAGAGATTATCCAACAGTAGTAACTTCAATCTCCATAGTGACAGGCCCCTCGTCAATGTTTGGCTAGCAATACACACACTATAAAGTAACTATGATCAAAATTCCATAACATATCTCTTACATGCAAAACAGAGCCTAAGGCAATTTTGTCACTCTCATTATATTGTAAACTTCAAAATATAGAACAACATCAAGGAACTTACGCTGATTGTAAGAGTTTGCAAATCTAGGATACTTTATTCCAGAGGATACAATATGTCACCTTATTGATGTCAATAACATTTAAATTATCAAAAAGGGCCAAAAATTTGCACGGCACTAAGCGTAAACAGCAGATGCGGATCATGTCCAGTATTCTTACCAAAGCCACCTGCACAAGCAGTTCTAAGTGTCATTCGCACTCCTAAGATGTGGTCATCATTGTAATAGATGGAATATATCAATCCCAAGCTAAAATCTTAATCATACTGTCAAATAAGAAATATTTGATTGACCGTGGAGTGGAAGTTTTGTAGGCCGAATGTTTTCCGTGGGTAACCACGAAAAAGAAGCGGATTGACAAATAAATACAAACTAGACTCGTGCTGAGATTGCAGGATCCATGAAACAACTTCATTTGAATCCACAGTGCCAAGTTTTTCAAGCAGATCTAGATTGGTTATCCCCATGTTGACACCTGAGTTTTTTGTCTGAGTTTTTGTCGATGTTTTATATATCCTTTAAACCCATTCGCCCCACCTAGCTTTGTTTTTTCTTTTTAGGCCCACTCTTCTAACGAAAGCGAGCGTGACCGAAGGAGCGTCTGTGAGCGGAGGGAGGCGCAACGAGCAAGTGAGGAGAGCAACTTGAAGCTTCTAGAATCTTGAGCTAGCAGTAGAAATAACGGGAATGACTCGCCTGAGGCGGCGAGGAGGGCGTGAGGAGGAGGCTCAAGATTATGTCGTTCTCTGCCGTTCGCCACCGTCTGTTGGCGATCACTGCCTTTGATTCCGGCGGCGTGCGGTGAAACTAGGTAAACTTTCACTCGATTCTGATGAGTTCACGAAGAATTTAGAAGCTGAGACCGTTTTGCAATGAGTTATGTTGATTTAACAGTTGATGCGTCTTGTTTAAGTCGAATGTAACGCTGAAATTGCTTATGGAGTTCATAATCAAGTGTATATTACGTGTTTGATGTTTTTGCCTAATTGAATTATGTAAACCTAGCTCGTAAAACTGAATCTCAAAGCTACATTGATACGCGGTTTCTCTGTGGATGGTGAAGAACACGTCTAACACCTGGTTTTGCTCTGTTTCGTGTCTTGATCCGTACATCGCCGAGCCTACACCATCGCTGGACGTCCATTTCCTTCCGCCATAGTTACCTTCCCTTGCTGGCGAGTCCCCTATGGTTTAACGCCGTTCGAGTCAGCATCTCTCTCTATTATTAAGTGCATTTGTGTTTGTTGGATTGCTGGAATATTTAGTGTCGAAAATGCAGTTTAGCTGTGGATTTTTTGTAAAATTTTGTGGCCGCCGCAGCAGGCAGCCGGTGGTAGTTACTGTCGGCGTTAGGCCGACGGCGGTCGGTAGTCAAGATAGTAGTGGCGTCGAGTGTTCTTTGTTCGGCTGGAGTTGCAGGCGCAAAGGGGGTCGTCGTTGAAGGAGGCTGGAGGTTGAAGATGACCAGCAGAAAAAGACAATAAAAGGAAAAGAAAAAGGAGGAAAAAAAAAAAAAAAAAAAGAAAGAAAAACGCAGAAAATAGAAGAATGGGAAACGGGCTGGGTTTGTTCATGGTGGGCCTCAGTTTGCCTGTTGTGGGCTGGAAATATTGGGCTGAGAATAGAAGTTGGAAGTGTGTTTATTTTTAAATGAAATCTTCGTGGGCCATTTTAGTTAATTCCGAGTGGCCCTTAAGGCTGGCCCAGTTTTAGTCAAACCCGAACCGATAGGGTCCGGGTCGGTTCATTCGGGTAGGGTCTCTTGACTCGGTCCAAGTTCCTTTTTTCTTAATATTAAAATTCATAATAAAAGTATTATTAAAAATCATAAATAAATAAAGTAGAGTCTGATTGTCTTCAGACTGAAGTAGAGTCTGAGTGTCTTCAAACTAAAGTAGAGTCTGAGTGTCTTCAAACTAAAATAGACTTTACAATCTGGACAACAGTCTGAACATATTCTGCTTCTGAACATATTTAGCCTAAAGGTCTTAACACAGTCTGAATAAGTTTAGCTTCAATATAGAATATGTCTTCTGGTTCTTCCAAATATAGATTTTGATAAAATCATTTACACATTCTATCATCTGCATAGTCTGTCACTCAATAACTAAATATATTAGTAGCCTTTGATTTATTTTGTCATTTTTAAAACATCATAAGGGATTTCCCTAACAACTCTTTCTTTTCATATTTAAATAGGCAGTACTAGGAAAATATGAAGAGAGGAAACAACGAGTGGCCATCGTGAGAAGACAAACCATTGCAGCTTTTCCTCGTGTTTTCCCCTTTTGACCCGTAGCAGCTGAGAAAAGTTTTTTTTTTTTTTTTTGGTCGAAAAAAGCCGAGCAAAGTCATCTTGGTCAAGACCATTCTCCCTTTCTTTCTTTCTTTCCACGCTCTAAGCAACACCATTGGGATGGCATCATGGCCATTGACAGGCCATCATGGCATTTCCTCTCACCATTCTTGAACAGTGATCGAGCATTCATAATTCTTGTTTGATTGATTTTTATTTAACAGTCTTAAACTCCTGCCATATTCTAATATTTATATAATTTATTTGGTTTGGTTTCACGTCTGTAACATTCCAACCGTACCTTGCTAACCTTCTAACAATTGTCAATAAGTGTTGTGAAAGTTTTGTACAATCATTTGTTTTCATGGTGAGTAGTAAGTATATGATTAGGTGGAGCATTTTTTTGTAAAGAAAGCAACAAATCCAATCTTTGTAATTCGAAGGAGATATTTTTACTTGTTCATAGTGCCATGTGTCATAACGAGAGATGATTCTTTAAAAAATATTTTGTTATTATGTGCTTATATAGACAAATTGTGAATTACAATATTGGATTGGGATTTTATATACGTCCAACTATGGAAATAGCTATAAATAAACATTAATTGTTTAATTGTTTGAGAATAAAAAAATTTCTAATCCAAAAGTTAGAAAGCACAAAATGAAAAGCACCAAGAAGAAACTAGAAATAAATTGGACGCGTGGAAAGATGCACCTCCATTATTGTCCTCCACTTTATTTTTTCTAAAGCCATCAACTTTATTGACTATGAATTGGAAGCTGCACCTGCTGAGAAATTGCCTGTATGCGTTTTTAGGGCAAATGGGACCTGACACAAATATGTGTCCTCCACTTTATTTTTCTAAAACCATCAACTTTATTGACTATGAATTGGAAGCTGCATCTGCTGAGAAATTGCCTGTATGCGTTTTTTTTTATGGCAAATGGGACCAGACTCAAATATGTGAAAGGTAACATTTTTTCAAGAACGATCTCACGGACTTCGACAAAAAAAAATGATCTTACGACCGAGTTTCCAAAAGGCATTGGTAGAATATACATCCACACATAATATTTAAGCGGTCCCCTGGAAGTCTCGAAACTCTTGCTGTGACTAACATTAAAGTGCCCGACCTGCGTTTCAGAACCACAAAACATCTTCAGCTTTGTGTAAAATTGCCTATACACGAGTGAATGGGCTAGATGGTAAGCTCCTATGGCAAACTCAGAGACGGGAACGAGCACCAGCAATACATCCACAAGTGTGTATCAAGTTTTCTTGAGTTTTAGAGGCACCGATACTCGCGGTGGATTTACCAGCAGCCTCTACCATGCCTTGATAGATGCTGGGATTTATGTTTTCATCGATGATGAGGAACTTCGACCGGGGGAAACAATTAGTGGCAGCCTTTTGCAAGCGATCAATGACTCTAAGCTTTATATACCCATCTTCTCCAAAGACTATACTTCAAGTCATTGGTGCCTCCGTGAACTTGCGAAGATGGTGGAGAACACCTCCAAATCTAAAGAAGATGGGAAGAAGGTCATATTGCCCATCTTCTACGATGTGGAACCAAAAGATGTGAAGTTGAAAACCATGTTGTATAACGACGCCATATCGAATTTGGAGCACAAGGAGGAGGATCAGAAGAAGTTCAGCTCCGAGGATATAAAGATGTGGCGGTCGGCTCTCAAAGAAGTTGCTGCCATGAAGGGATGGGAGCTGGAGAAATTTTCAGGGTAACATTCCAACCATGATTATGAAAATTATTTTTGTAAAATTGGACCACAGTTCTTATAAAAATTCATTAATTATATTCTAACTCCAATTTCCCTTATTATAAATAGAAAGTTTCAAATAGTTCTTTTAATTTTTTTTAAATCACGAGATTTCCAAATTTTTTCGGACTTAATAGGGTTATTATAATTTCGTTTTTCACCTATTTTCCATTGTCTAAAAAAGTTGTCTTTGCTTCATCTTTTTTATACTAATTTGATCCGTGTATGTATTAAGATTCCTATTGTATGCTAGAGAACTTGATTCAGAAACTGTTGCCTTTACAAAGTTCTTTTCCATGTTGAAAGACATAAGTAAATCTACTATTACAGTATTTCATAATAGGTTTATATTTTGATTCTTCTATTCTTCTACCTCTTTTACAAGAATTGTTTATTCTTCTACTTGATATAAAGATCAAGTATTTCTCTTCCTCTATTCCTTTAACTTAAATTTGTTTAATTCATCAAAGTATTTCTCTTCCTCTGTCCCTTAAACTTGTGTAATTCATCATGTTCCTAAAGTTTTCGGGGTAATGTTGAATATTTATATATCTAAACCTTGATCGCGTTCCTATCCAATTTCTTAGTAGATGGTTGGTCAACATGCATATTCGTCACCTTTTCTCAATTGAAGTTGTTCAACTTTGTGGCAGCCATGGGGATCTTATCAAGTTGGTCGTTAACGAGGTTGTGATCAACCTCAAGACTAAAGAAAGAGAATTGACTGCAGATTTAATTGGAATGAAGGATCGGATAGCAACCATAAACAATTTATTGGACATAGACTCCGATGTTGTGCGGCTCATTGGAATCTATGGAATGGGTGGCATCGGTAAAACAACACTCGCCAAAATTATCTTCAACCAACATTGTCCTCGATTCGGCAAACACTGCAGCTTTCTTGATGACGTGAGGGAAACGGCAGACACCAAGGGTTTAGACAAGTTGCAAACCAAATTATTGTCTGATATCTCTCATTCTAGGGGGGGCTCATACAATTGATAACATTGACAATGGGATCAATATGACAATTTGCAATAAGAAGGTGCTAATTGTATTGGATGATGTTGCTAAGGCCACCCAGATCCAAAAACTAATTGGAAAGCAACCTCTGTATCCAGGTACTAGAATACTTGTTACTACTAGGGACAAGAGTGTTCTGAATATCAAGAGATTTAACTATGAATTTGAGAAATATGAAATGGTGCGATTGAGTGAGGAAGAGGCGCTTGTACTTTTTAGTCGGCATGCCTTCAATGTTGACTATCCTCCAAATGATTACTACACTCTTTCAAGAAATATTGTCTCTACTATAGATGGACTACCATTAGCTCTTGAAGCAATAGGTTCATCGCTTTATGGGAAAAGGAGAAAAACATGGGAAGAGTGGCTAAAGAAGCTAAAGAAAACACTTCATAAGAATGTCTCAGCAAAGCTACAGATTAGCTATGATGACTTAGAGCCTCGCGAAAAAGAGATATTCCTCAACATTGCATGTTTTTTAGTTGGTGAGAATAAGACTAATCCAATGTACATGTGGGAAGACTGTGACTTTTGCCCAGAGGATGCCATCGAGGTCCTTATTAACAGATACATGATAAAGGAGTTAGACAATCATAGCCTTTGGATGCACGATCAATTTAGAGATCTTGGAAGGAAAATTGCCAAAGAGTATTGTACCAGATTGTGGGATGAAGAAGACATCATTGATGAATTAAAATCAACAGAGGTAAAGTATGGTTAAATTTGAATAGAAAATTGCTTATACCCTCTTATTAATTGATGATTCACGTTTTTGATTTGGGAGCTACTCATTTGTTTTGTTTTTTCTTCTCTTTTACCAAATAAAATATTGGGATATTGACAAATTCCTCCTTCTGTTCCTTAATGTCATTGGTAGATCAAGGGAAGCGTACAAGCACTCCGCTTGAAATCGAGGGATATGTTGGTCACTGCGGAGCAAATTAAGCGGTTCCCGCGTATACGGTTTCTTTCGTTGTGTGGGGTACTTTGCCGCGGTGACTTTACAGGCTGTCTTTCCAAGCTAAAATGGATCAGTTTGGAATTACGGTTATGCTTTTCCTCCTGGACCTACAGTAGCCGATCGTCCATGGTTTGAGGCAACTAATTCGTTGCATCTAGAAAATTTAGTTGTGGCGAATCTTTCTGGGATTGATATCACAGCAGTTGTGTTCAACAGCCTAATCAAGGTATGCCAGTTTCTCTCTTAGTCTAATTTTCTCATTCAATGAAGGACAAAATCAGATGGATTTACGATCTAATTTTCTCATTGATAGCCTAAATCCATATTTATTTCTTATCTGTCATGATGTTTCAATGGCTTTTGTAGGGGGCAAAGAAATTGAAGGTTCTCACTGTTTGTTACAATACGTCGATACAAGGGACACCAACCTTTCCTCGGTACTCAGTTTTAGAAAAGTTGACTATTTCTGAATTTTCGAAGTTGATGAAAATTGATTGCTCTATTGGGAAATTGACGAAGTTGATTGACTTGCGTTTTGAATCATGTGTTGGACTTGAAAAATTGCCTAACAAAATTGGAGAGTTACAGCATTTGCAGCACCTCTCTCTTAGGAGTTGTGGTACTTTGAGTGAACTCCCTGACTCAGTTTTGAAATTAAAGTCGCTAGTGAAGCTGGATGTATCATGCACAAGAATTACAAAATTACCGGATTCCATTGGTACACTATCAAGCTTGTTATCTATCGATGTATCATTTACACCAATTAAAAAACTGCCCAGTACAATGAGCAAGCTTCACCTCCAAACACTCTGTTTGAATCATTGTGATCAGATACAAGAGTTACCGAAACTCCCCGAAAGTTTGACCACTCTACAGCTAATATCTACTTCATTGCAAACTTCCCCTAACCTCTCATGCCTTCCTAATCTAGTTGATCTGGCCCTGTCCAATGTCTTTCAATCTATGGCCGAATCAGATAAAATTGAAATTTACAACTGGCGTTGGGGTTTAATGAGGCACCAATATTTAATTCCAAGTGTCTGCGAGCAAACTTCAGAGTGGGGTCGGCTTTGGTCGGATGAAGGACCTAATCGACGACCATTATACTTGCCTAGTTTCATGATCGATGTCACTTTGATTAAAGATCAGGGAGCCTTCACTTTGATTAAAGATCACGGAGCCTTCCTTTTCCCAAGCTTTCTAGGGAAGCTTAAAAAATTCGTTCTGTGGGGGTGCCCATGGGTACGGGAAATTCAATTGGTTTCCACGTTGGGATCATTATTAGTATTTTCTGTTGGAGAGTGCACTTCATTAAAAAGGTTAGGCGGTTTGTCACGAGTGAAGAACTTGATGGAGTTGACTCTTAATCAGTGCTGGGAACTAGAGGTTGTCTTGGGCATTGACAGATTAGAGTTTTTGGATCAATTGAAAATTGATCAATGCACATCGGTGCAGAGGATTTTTGATCCATTGAGCTCGAAAATACCAAATATGTGCTCGATATTCGTGACACGTGGTGGAATGTTACCCGACTCTGGTCCGACTCTCGACACTTGGGAGTCTTACAAAGAGAAGATTCTCAGCCTAAAAACAGTTGCTCTCTTTCAGATGGTACGCCTTCTTTCTATTCATAGATCATGGCTCTTTCTTCTGCTTTACTTGCTTTCTATTTGCGTTTATTCTAGTGGAGAGAGACAATGAACCGATTCTAAAATGTGCAACCAAGGACAATCTTATTAAAATTCCCCATCTTACTGGGAATCTCCATATGCTGTGTGTTCACTTCGGTGGTGACAGAGTCGACAAATTTAGGCCCTGGAGACCTCACCTCAACTCACCTTATCGTTTCCTTGTGCAGGAAAGAGAAGGAAAAAGACAGTTTGATTATTTTTAGTGAACGAAGGATTGAATTGGGATTAGGGTTCTTTTTCACGTTTTCTTCTTCCTCTCTCCTGCTGCTCAAGCAAATCACTGTTGCCCGATCCTCGTCGCTCCTCGCAAGCTTCAGTCCGTCATTTTCCGTGTCGATCGCCATCGTCTCTTCTTTCACAGGTTCTGTCGTCCGTGAGCTTCAAGTTCATCGACCGCAAGCTTCAAGTCCTTCTTCGCAAGCTTCAAGTTCCATGTCCGTGAGCTTCAAGTCCTTCTCCAGGGCCTTTTTTCACTCTATTGCCCATTTTCTTCTTCAGTGCCGCCTAGTTGGAGGAATTTGTGCATTCATTAACTCCATCAATGGCGGGAGTCATGGGCCTGAACTCAAGCTCTGGATCACTAGCTAATCTCTGAAGAACAGGTAAGAATGGTGCAATAGTTATTTATTTATTTTTGGTGCGGCACTTGGTGTTTAGTTGAATGTAATCATGTGATTTATCTTTGCATATTTAAGCATGGGCTCGAGCTCTAACTCTTGCTTTAGCTTCATATGCAAATAGTTGTATAAGGGTATGCTTTCTTGTATTTGTTTGACTATCTGTATGCCTGGTCTAGTTATGTTGCTATCCTTTTGGGGACTGCTCGATTAAGTTTAATCATGTGCACAGGATGTTAAGCATCTTCTCGTGAGGAGTTTGTCTATAAGTATATTCTAAGGTTTGGTTAATGGTCGCTTTAATGAGTATCTACTGTCTCTTTATTACCTGTGAGGAGCTCTCAATGATTGAAAATGAAGCAAAACAATGCTTCTCTTCTTGGTTCACCATACGGAATTAAATGGGATATCCATTTTTTTTTTTCCATATTTTGGGTAATTGTATTTTCCAAATGTGATATCCATATGGTTGGGGTTTTTTTTTCATATTTTAGTTTAGACAAAATCCCCACGGGTTTGTTATCTATTGAAGCAGAAACACCAAATCTTGTCGCTTCATGATTATGCCCACATTCCCGTTCTCCGTTTCACAATGTCTTCTTATATTAATTGAAAGAAGAGAGGAAAATGAGCCACTTCGTGGCAAGGTGCTTGGTGAGGCTCTCGGGCATCTTAATTTAATTGCATGGTGCTTCATTTTTTTTGTGCCGGTATACTTTCTCATGTTTAAGATGAGTCCTAAGGAATGTCTTAAAATCATAGCCACTCGGTTTTATCCGTTGGATGTGGTCATTGGAACAAAATTAGAAGACCGC
Organism: Eucalyptus globulus; assembly: GCA_014182545.1. Taxonomy (NCBI): domain Eukaryota; kingdom Viridiplantae; phylum Streptophyta; class Magnoliopsida; order Myrtales; family Myrtaceae; genus Eucalyptus; species Eucalyptus globulus. The sequence continues at coordinate 35,508,989 of CM024723.1, forward strand.
CATATATTTAAGCAAGTGCATGACTTACTAAGCACCAAGGGGAAATTAGAAACCAGCAAAAAAGTCCGGCGCAGGGTTATGACATACTTATCGGAAATTAGAAACTAGCAAAAGAGGTCCGGCGTAAGGTTATGACATACTTTGCCCTGCTTGAGACTCTGCACCAGGAATGCAACCAAATTCGGCATCCAACGTTTTGCAACTCACTACATATCTGATTGCATTCTCCACATCTATCGAATCCAACCGTTTTAGTATTGCAAGGCAACATATAGCTCAATAAGGGAACCTTCGATGGAAACAAAAGGAGGGAAAGGGATGTCAATTATTAAAGAAACATCTCAAAAGAACATACATTTTAATGGATCAAAGACGAGGACAGGACACCGAGTATCGACTTCTCCCCATATATCTCCAGAGAAAGATCCATCTTCGTTTTGCAGTGCTTTGATGTCTGAATCATACTTCAGGCACAACAATGTAGAACATTTGACACTAGAGATAATCCGACTGCAGCAACTTCAATCTCCATAGAGAGAGCCCCCGTATCAATGTTTGGCAGCAATATACGCACTACAAGGTAACTGTAATCAAAATTCCATAACATGACATAATCCGAACCCTTACATGCAAAATAGAGCCTAAGGCAATTTTGTCACTCTCATGATAATGGCAAACTTATAAACATAGAATGCCAAGGAACTTCCGTCGATGGTAAGAGTTCGCAAATCTAGGACATTTTATTCCAAAGGATATATATGTCGCCTAAGGATATATATGTCGCCTTATTGATGTCGAAAACATCTAACTTTTCAAAAAGGGCCAAAACTTGCACGACACTAAGCATAAACAGCAAATGTGGATCTTGTCCAATATTCTTACCAAAGCCGCTTGCACAAGCAGCCCTAAGTGTCATTTGCACTCCTAAGACGTGGTCATCAATGTAATAGATGGGATTTGTTAATCCCAAGCTAAAATCTTAATCATATTGTCAAATAAGAAATATTTGATTGAATGTTGAGTGGAGGTTCCGTAGGCTGAATGTTTTCCTTGGGTAACCATGAAAAAGAAGTGGAGAGACAAATAAATACAAATTAGAGTCGTGCTGGCATTGCAAGATCCATGAAACAACTTCATTTTAATCCACAGTGCCAAGTTTTTCATGTTGACAGCCGAGTTTTTGTCGATGTTTTGAATATCCTTTTATTTTGCAAAATATAAAACTTATAAAAAGATACAAAAAAATGAAAATGAATAAAAAAATCGAGTGGGCTGTCCAGCCCACTTGGCAAATTCGGCCCTCTGAGCTCATTCGCCCCACCTAGCTTTGTTTCTTTCTTTTTGGGCCCACTCTTCTAACGAAAGCGAGCGTGACCGAAAGCTTCTAGAATCGTGAGAATCGTGAGCTGGCAGGGGAAATAACGGAAATGATTCTCCTGAGGCGGGCGAGGAGGGCGTGAGGAGGAGGCTCAAGATTATGTTCGTTCTCTGCCGTTCGCCGCCGTTTGTTGGCTATCACCGCCTTTGATTCCGGCAACGTGCATTGAAACTAGGTAACCTTTCACTCGGTTCTGATGAGTTCTAGGGCATTTTCGTTCAAACGACGAGCTCACGAAGAAATTAGAAGCTGAGACCGTTTGGCAATGAGTTCTGTCGATTTAACGGTTGACGCATCTTGCTTTAGTCAAATGTAACGCTGAAGTTGCTTCTGGAGTTCATAATCGAGTGTATATTACGTGTTTGATGATTTCGCCTAAATGAATTATGTAAACTTAGTTCGTAAAACCGAATCTCAAAGCTACATTGGTGCGCGTTTTCTATGGGGATTGTGAAGAACACGTCTAATACCACGTTTTGCTCTGTTTCATGTCTTGATCCGTACATCGCCGAGCCTACACCATCGCTGGACGTCCATTCCCTTCCGCCAGAGTTACCTTCCCTTGCTGGCGAGTCCCCCACTGTTTACGGCCATTCGAGTCAGCATCTCTCTATTTTTAAGTGCAGTTGTTTTTGTTTGATTTCTGGAATATTTAGGCCTTATTTGGTAAAACTTGTTTCTGTTCCCCGGAACAACTATTTCTGTTCATTTGTTACGGAAACGAAAAAATAATAAAGACTTGTTTGGTAAAATTTTTGTTTTCGGGAATATATTTGAAATATAAACAAGAAATAAATAAAAAAAATTCTTATTCGAAAACAATTTCTAAAATCTATTTTTATTTTTTATCTTTTCTCTCTCCTCATCTTTCTTTTTTTTTTCTTTTTTTGGTAAAGGTAATGATATATTGAGCCAAGAACCAAGAAGATTAGGCACCACAAAACTTTTAGTCAAAGAAACACAGCATCAAATGGAGTGAAAGGGCACCTAATACAAAAGAACACCACAAAGCCGTCAAAGCAAGTAGACAAACACAGACGGCCGAAAAGAAAGACAAAATAGCCACGCAGGGCTGGGGAAACAAAGAGAACAACACCAACCAAGGAACAACAACAAGGAGGACCCAAAGATCCGAGGCAGCCGCGGAAGGCGCAAAAAACGGGAGGCAGCCACAAGACACTAGGCGGTTGGCAAAGGAGATACTAGGCGGTCAGCGTAGGAGAAGAGAAAATAGAAGGGTCGAGCCCCAATTCCGTTGAAGCCTTCTATTTCTCGGGCAATCTTCAACGCTTCTAAAGGTTAAGGCTTTGTCTTTGACCACTTTAATGAGATGCTTCTTGACAGCCACGGACACCACTGGATGACATCTGAAGAGAATGTCGTTCCTATACCTCCAAATAAGGTGGCAGAGGGTAGCAAAAGAGAAGCGCCCTATAGCATGATAGAAGTCCTTACCTGATAGGAAATTCATCGCCCACTGAAGATTTTCCACCCACGACCCGTTTCTCCACGGGAGATTGCACTTGGCCACCCAAAAATAAGCCATACGCGAAGTAATACTGCACCCGTCTCTCCTTGTCTTTCTTTTCTTATTTTTCTTCTTCCTTTTGGCCGGTCACCAGCTTTGGCCATGGTCGGCGTCGGCAACCGACCAGACAAGAGTTGGCAACCTCACCAGAGTGTCACTGACCAAAGCCTCATGCGGCCACGAAGAGGCTCGGCATCCTCAATCGGCACAAGGTTGGGCCTCACTAGGCCAGGGCGAGTAGCGAGGCTGACCTCATGCCCCCACCATCGGGACAATCGGCACAAGGTTGGGCCTCACTAGGCCAGGGCGAGTAGCGAGGTTGACCTCATGCCCCCACCATCGGGACAATAGGCGCCAGCGACCTCGGCCGACTCTCCCCCTTTGTTGTCGGCGCTTCCTAGCGACGGTAGGGTGGTAGCGGTGAGGGCTCTACAATCTTTATCCCTCCCCCGCTCTCTGTCTCTCTGTCTCTCTGTCTCTGTGTCTCTCTCTCTCTCTCTCTCTCTCTCTCTCTCTCTCTCTCTCTCTTGTTTTTATTTTTATTTTTCAATAAATTTAGTTTTAAATTTAATTTAACTAATTTTATATTAATTATTTGCTCTCTCTCTCTCTCTCTCTCTCTCTCTCTCTCTCTCTCTCTCTCTCTCTCTCTCTCTCTCTTGTTTTTTTTTTAAATTTTTCAATAAATTTAATTTTAAATTTAATTTAACTAATTTTTATATTAATTATTTGCTCACGTAAGTAGCAAAATGACTGTCGTTTTACACTTGCCTAACCGGAAAATCCCCACGTAAGTTTTTGGTTGGATTTTTGCCGTTGGCACTTAAGTGATCTATTTTACTATGATTTTTGCACTTAAGTGCCACTTTCCTAACTTTAAGCAGTTAAGTGTCTCTTCGTGCCAAATTTTGACATTCTTGTGCAGATTTCTAATTGTCTATCCTCATGTTTCATTGGCTTTTGTAGGCGGCAACGAAATTGAAGAGTCTCACTCTTGAATATAATAACTTCATTCGTGGGACACCAACCTTTCGCAAATACTTAGTTTTAGAGAAGTTGACTATTTGTCATTGTCCATCTTTGAAAAAACTTGACCGATCTATTGAGAAACTGAGGTGGCTCACTAACTTAAGTATTGAGTTATGTCTGAAACTTAAAAAATTGCCTGAACAAATTGGAGAGCTAAAGAATCCTCAACACCTCTCTTAGTAAATATGAAAGCTTGAGCGAGCTCCCTGACTCAATTTCGAAATTAGAGTTGTTGATGAAACTGGATATATCACGCATGAGAATTACAAGATTACCAAATTCCATTGGTAGACTATGGAGCTTGTCATTTACTAATGTATTAAACACACCGATTGTAGAAATGCCTAGTACAATGAGCAAATTGCTTCGCCTCCAAATACTGAACTTGGAACACGGTCATAGTATAAAAGAGTGACCGGAGCTCCCTAAAAGTTTGACCACTCTACGGCTGATATCTACTTCATTGCCGACTGTCCCTAATCTCTCAAACCTTACTAATCTAGTTGAATTGTTCCTATCTAATGACTTTGACGATAGGTTGCGCAAATCAAGTGTAATTCCAACCGGTGAATTGAGGTGGATTGGGAGGTTATCCAAACGTAGCAAGCTACACTTTTGCTTATTGAATGTCCACGCACCAACTACAGAGCTGGGTTCCCTTTCTCTGCTGAAAGAACTTACTCTATCTGGACTAGACTTCCGAACCCTCAAACAACTTCCCCCAAACTTGATAGTTTTAAAGATTGACCACACTCGAGTGAAACATGTACATCTCAGTGGGCTTTCTCCGTTGGAAAAATCAAGAGAAAACGAGGTGTACGGCCAACTTGATGGTCAATCTCTCGATGTCTTTGACTCGTTGGACGCACCAAGTCTTCATGACATCTTATGTGTCAAGAGCAGGCGTTTTGTGCCAGAGGACCCAGGGTACAACAAGCGACAAGCTCCCGAGTTGATTGAACCTTGGAGGGGAAATTTCCTTGTCCTAAGCTCTCTGAAGATGCTTCGAGAATTCCACATATGGAGGTGCCAGAAGGTAGAAGTTATCGATTTTGTTTCTCCGTTGGAATCATTGGAAGCATTTACCGTCGAATTCTGCTGTTCATTACGAAGGATAAAAGGTTTATCAAACTTGAAGAAATTGAAGAGGTTACATATTGAATCCTGCTGGAGGCTGCTGAGCATGGAGGGCATTCACGAATTAGAGTTTTTGCGGCTGTTGAGAGTTCATGGGAATATATACTTTAAAGGGATTTTTGATGCATCGAGCTCAAAAATTCCGAATGAGTACCAGACGGACATGACATCTAATTGCAATCTCAGCGGCAAATGTGATACTTATCACGGCAATTGGGAGTCTTTTAGAGAGAAGATTCGGAATGATGAAGAGGAAATTACGGGACGCGTCAACTGAATTCGGATTCTATGAAACCAGCGAATCTGAAACATAAAGAGATCCTTGGTGCGCCTTCTTTCTCTTCTTAGATCATCGCTGTTCTGCTTTATTTGCTTTCCATTTCTGCTTTCTTCTAGTAAACAGAGACAACAGACAAATTCTAAATTGCGCACCAGCGATTAAGAGGGGTTCTCTTTTACGTTTTCTTCTTCCTCCTCTCTTCCCGCTGCTCAAGCAAATCGCTATCACCCAGTCCTCGCCGCTGTTCGCTTGCTCCCCGCGAGCTTCAGTCCGTTGTCCGCTCTCTCTTTTTTCCCAAGTTCCGTCGCGAGCTTTAAGTTCCATGTCCGCGAGCTTCAAGTCTTTCTTCTTCAGCACCGCTCGGCTGGAGCATGAAGTTTTATGAGGCTCCGATGGTTGCGTTCATTAACTCCATCGGTGGCGGGAGGCATGGACCTCAACTCAAGCTCCGGATTACCAGCTAATCGCTGAAGAACAGGTACAGGCGGTGTGGCAGATGGTGTTTAGTTGAATGTGATCGTGTGATTTATCTTTGCGTAGTTAAGCATGAGTTCGAGCTCTAGCTTCATAGGGTAATAGCTTCATAGTTTATTTATGTTGGTATGCTTCTGTGGACTGCTGGATTGACTGGAATCATGTGCCCACATGTTGCGCATTTGTTAGTTGGGGTATTACAAGAATTATGGGTGTTTGGTGAGCTGAATAAAGATTAGAGAGTTACAAAATTTGGGAAACTGAATTTACAGCTTTGTTGGAAAACGGCAAACGCAGATTTTTGCAGTCAACCATCTGAGGATCGAGCCATTCCTATGATTGTTATTGCAGAGCGCACAGAACTTTCTGCACATATGATGTTGAGCATCTTATCATGAAGAGTTTGTCTGCTAAGTATATTCTAAGGTTTGAATAATGATCATCTTAATGAATATTCACTGTCTCTTTATTACCTGTGAGGGGCTTTAATGATCGAAAATGAAGCAAACAGTGCTTCTCTTCTTGGTTCTCTTCTTGAGCAGTTGTATTTTCCATTGGTAATTTGAGGTCTGCTGCATATGGTTGAAGGGACTAGAAGTTTGTGGGTTGGTTGCACAGAATGTGCCTCAAGTGACTGCTGTGAACATGCGCACTATTAAGAGACTTAGCTAGTATTAATCAACCTTAAATATCTTCATACGACAAGTGGGGCCTGATGTGAATCAGCATTTCTTTTTTTTTCCTTTAATGTTGATGCTATGTTTTGCAATCCCCTGTGCCGCCCGCGGGGGTGGGGAGGTGAGTTATTACTTTGAGTTATTCATGCTTGTACATTGCCCTCTGCCACTATTTCTGGTGTAAGAGTGGAAAAGCTTCGGATATGGCGTCAGTTTGCTGCTGCTAAAAATCTAGACTACAGTTTCCTCTTTTGCATAAGCCATCATGGCAAATACTTCGGTGTTATAATTGCTTGCACCTTCGCTGCTCTAGCATACATAATGGAAAACCAATATTCAAGCACTTACCTTATTTAATGGTAGTCTGACCATTGGAATCTTAACTCAGGTTCAACTTATTGAGGGCATAATGGATCAAGTTGAGGGGACAATATTTGTTTCATGGATCAGCCAAGAGTTTTGATGATTCTACAGGTCAAATTACTGCGACAAAGTACACGCAGCTTTGTTCTCTTTTGAGAGCATAAACACCAGATCTCGTCGCTTCTTGATTACTCCCATGTTACCACTCCCATGTTCCTGTTCTCTGTTTTGCATCTATCTTCTGGTTTGAACTGAAAGATGAGAGAAAAGTGAGCCACTTTGTAGCAAGGTGCTTGGTCAGGCAGTTGTGCATCTCATTTTACTTCCTTGGTGCTTTTTTTTTTTTTTTTTTTTTTTAATGCCTAATTCTCCTCCGGAATCAGCAGTCCTTCTTACTTTCTCACGTCTAAGATGAGTCTTGAGGAATGTCTTAAAACAGTAGCGACTCGGTTTTATCCTTCGGATGTGGTCCCTGGAACATGTACTGCTTTCTTTTGCTCAAATTTGTCTATTTTGATCCACCATCATGTGGATCGACAAACGCTGTGGAAGAATTGTTGTAGCTTTTATGACTTCCAGAGTGAATATATATAAATGAGTGCACACCCTCTTCGAAGCTGATTTGTGGGGGCTGCTTCTCTGTGTAGTTGTACTGATGAATTGAATGGTAAATTCAATGTGTCCATCGCTTAAAACCATACAAACCTTATGGGGCTATATGAGAAATGACCAATGCTAGGAATATAGAACTGACTCAAAGAAATGTGACTCTAGTCGAGTAGTTAAATATTGTTCATTTGTTAAATATTTGGCTATAGCTTGTCAGATTATTTTGCAGATCAATTTGGTAAATCAGTCTTTGCACTCTTAGACTACTGTAAAATAAAGTAAATTGACAGTACTCTTATAAGAACAATACGTGTCGCTCAAACATCTAGGTCGCCATCTACTATCAAACCAAAAGTGCCATACTGATCACCCGAGGAGTCTCGGTATTTTCTCAGGATGCTGTGTAACCTCTGTAGCTATCTGCCTTAATGTTCAAAGTGAGATTCTTAATTGATTGAATAGACTAGATCTTGTCGATATTCTGTTGCATCCAGCAAAAAAGAAATCACTTAGAATACTCTTAATTGTCATCTTTTGATCATTGCCTTTCAAGAATTCAAGCCATTGATCAGTCGGAGCTATGTGCATCAGGTCTTTACAATCAGGAAGCTGGAATGCAGAGTTAGTATCAAACACCAACATTTGATAAGCATAACATGTCGTCTGCCAATATATTTTAAGCAAAAGGTCTTGCCATGCTCATCTAAATCCAAACTCCTGAACTAGGCACATCGAATGAAAGTATATTAGCTATTTGGCTCCTTTTTCTTCTTATCAATAAGAGTAAATCTCTAAGTCCATTAGAGGGAGAGGCTGCAAAATCCAAGTCCGAGGGGAGCTTACCGAAAAATATCAAAAAGGATTGCAGAATAAACATTTGCAACATCCCCATATCAATGAGCTCAAAATGCTTTGCAGTCAGATTACCACAAGCCATTCAATAAACAGTATATATAGCGAAATTTGGCCGCTAAACAGCTCGTATTTAAAGCTCCAAAAATGACATTCTCGGAGCTACTGAAACTTACATGTGACAGTAAACACACAGTAACATAATTCTCGAAGCTTTTACTATACCCACCCTCCAATGCCGCTCCATAAAAGAAAATGGCAAGTGCATGATCGAAGCTCGGTTGAACGTGAGATGGAACCCGGGAAAGAAGGAGACGACAGACTGAAGCTCGCAAGGAGTGGGCATGGAGTGGCCAAGGATTGGGTGAGAAGTGGGCGAGAACAATTGAACCCTACAACTTTAGGTTAAAGACCATCATCTAATCAGCATAAACAGTCGCAATCTCAACTAAAATTCTCGCAAAATAACATAAAAACAGGAAAAAAAAAAATCAAATTGAAGAACAGAAGCAAGGGGCGAGATGATCAAGAGTGAAAATTATGCAGAAGTTGGGGGAAGACCTCACCAGTCGATCGATCAAAGATGATTCTGAGTGAAAACGAAGACTTGGGTTCGATTCAGAACCCTAAAACGCTCACTGAAGATTCCGACTCTTACGAAATAAGTTAATTTCAGCTTATGGTCTCCAAAATAAAAAGAGTTTTAAGTGCTTTAATAAGGGCGTGTACACGATGTTAATTTATTTATCCACATTCATACTTTCGTCAATCTAGATCTCGTTCCTTAGTTTTTAAGGTTGATAAAATTTTCTGTAATCTAAATCTCATTCCTAACTTTTTGAGGTCGATAAAATTTTTGATGTTTTGTGTTTTGTACTCTCTGAACAATCAGGATCAATATAACTACAAATATCTATAAATTAACAATGTTGTTTCTAGATATCCTAGTGAAATTACTTAAACATAAAATAACAGAATTATCAATCCGATTTAACTCTAAATGAAGTTCTACTTTTCCTTAAAGTGAACTATCGTAATAGTTGTGAAGACCAAAAAAAATGTAATAAAAAGATGACATGTTTTTTTCTTGATTTAGGAAAATGATTGAAATGAAATAATATTCCAAAATTTGAATAACAATGTAATCATGAAAACTTATGAATAGTACTAAAGGGCTTATTTGACTTTGTTGGAAAGTTGAGAGACTATATTGAACAAATTAAAAATTTAGGGACAACATTAAATATTTAGGAAAAGTTCAATGATCATTTTGAATGAATCAAAATTCCAAATATGACATTGTACATTAGTGTCATTTCTGCCTTTTTACATCTTTTGAACAACACCCTATCAAAACAAAAGATTAGATAATGAAATAGACAATGCTGTAAACACACATATTCTAGTGGCACGCGACTTACATTGATCTAACTTCCACCATTTATGGATTTCCAACAAATTAAACAAGACATAGGGGAACTGGTCTCTCCATTTCAATGTCGTATTTTCACCTTTTTGAAAAGGGAAATCACTCATGCGTTCAAGCGCACAGGTAGTGAGTTTTAACACTAACACAAACTTAGGTATAACATGACCTTAGTTATTTTCTGGAGAAAGTGAGAAGTTTTGCTGATGATTTTCTATAAATGGGATGAGAAGTCCTGGTAAGAAATCTTGTCCTTGTTTCCGGAATTCGAAGAGCTTTCACTTTTGGAGTTCGGTTCCCTGAAAACTGAGCTGTTTTTGGCAGGCTATGGTACTGACCGAGTAGTTCAGAAAAAGAAAAGTTTGGATTAGACCGAGAGACATCCTCCCTATCCAGGAAGATTTAGTTAATCAAGGCTGAAATCTATAGCCTGGTCAAGTTTTCAAATTGACCGGCCATAATGCTTGCTTACCCAAAAACATCGATTTTGCCTTGAAGAGCCTCATCATGTCACGTTAGTGGAAAGGAAATCTTGAGAAAGCAGAGTCCTAAGGTGTCTCAGGATAATGTTTGCGCTTCAAAATGTGAGGGTGGTTTAGGCTAGAAGAAGCTGGAAACATGGAATGAAGATTGCATTCTCAGGAATATAGAGAAGTTGCTAAAAGCAGGGTCCATTTGGGTTACTGGGTTATGCTTGCTGAAACAGATTTCTATATGGTCTGTTACTCCTAAAAGTAACTCATCTGAGCATGGAGGAAGCTGCTAAAAGTTAGGTCCATTCTTAAGCGACATACTCAACATGTGTAATTGGCAATGGACAGGGCACTTCATTTGTGGAGTGATCATGGCACCCTCATGGCATTCCTCGAGGGCATTTATCCTTAGAGAGTGATGTTCTCAAGCAAATCGCTGTCGCTCAATCCTCGGTGACACCGTGCCCAATCCTCATTTGCTCCTCGCAAGCTTAAGTCCGTCGTTTGCTGTCGTCTCTCCTTTCCCAGGTTCCGCCATCCACGAGTTAGAAGCTCGTCGTCCGCGGGCTTCAAGTTCGATGTCCGTGAGCTTCAAGTCCTTCAATGCCACTTTTCACTCTCGCGCACATTTTCTTCTTAATTGCCGCTCAGCTGGAGGAATTTGGTGCCACATGAGGCTCCGATGGTTGCATTCATTAACTCCATCAGTGGTGGGGGGGTATGAATCTGAACTCAAGCTCCGGATCACCAGCCAATCCACCGTCTTCTCCTAATGGCCAACGACATTGCCGCCCTCGGCCTGACCACGCTCTAGCTCCGACGGCTCTCGACACTTGGCGACGGCCAGCATGGCCGAACCACAGTAGCAAGCCCCCATTATCGTCGGCCACAAAGCCTGAAACACAAAACAAAGTAAACAACGGCGGTCGCAGGGGCAGTGAAGCGACCAAACGGCCGTGCCCGTAACACCAAACATCACAGGGACATAGCAATAGAACGCAACAGTGCGAACGACTCGATTTCGGCAAAAAAAAAAAAAGGAGGAGACGAAAATTAGATCTCGTTGAGGCATTTTATCGAGCGGGTGGCGTGCGACACTGAACGAGGGGCTCCCGGCTCAGCCGGGACTCAAACTCGCACAGTTCCCTCGACATACGACCCACCAGACCGACAGTATCAAAACACGCGGGCGAAGGGGCCAGAGTTCGCGTGAGCCGGACGGCCGCGAGCTCCGGGCCGGCGTGCCCGAAATAGGGCAAAGACAGAGCAGTAAAGAAAGGACAAAAAAGGGGCGCCGGAGCGCGCGACCGCGGGGGCCTTACCCGGCTTGGCGACGACGGCAGGAAGCCGGTCTCGATACGAATCGAACTATAGCCGGTCATCTCAGTTTTGCCAAGCCGGGGCGAATTTTCTGCTCTCTGACTCGCGGTCTCCCTCTCGGCCGGATCCCCTCTGTCTCCCCCTTTCTCTCTCCGTCCATTTCTCCCTCTGTCCGAGCCCCCCGAATCCCCCTCTAACGCCCGGCAGGCGCGCGTCTCCTCTGCCACCGCCAGCTCGCCGTGCCGGCCTGCCCCCGACACAAAAGGCGCGCTCCTCACTCCCCGTCCCGCCTCTGCTTCCGTCCTTCGTCCTCCTTTTTCTGTTTTGCAGAATGCAAGAGCGTGAGCGAGTGGGAGTGCGTGGAGGGAAAAGATGAAGGACGAGGTTGGCCGGGCTGGGCCTAGGCAAAAAGAAAAGGCAGAAAAGAAAGGGAAAGAAGGCCGGGCATCACGAAGGCAAGGGTTCTGGAAGGAGATGCAGGGTCGATGGTGACGCGCTCGCTGTGGTCACCGGATTTGTTAAGGTAGTGGAAGAGGTGGCGATGCTGGGTGTGGTGGGTGGTGGCTCTATGGGCGACGGTGAAGAGGATGGTGAAGGAGGAGAAGAAGATGTAAAAAGAATTTCAGAAGAAGGGCGTCGTTTTACACAATTATCTGTCCGTGTGGGGCTATTTTTTTTTTTTTAAAGCCATATTAAATTAAAATTTTAATTATAAAAATCATGTAACTTCTCTAGATGAAATTGTTGTATATTATTCTTCTATCGGCCAACACAATGCAACGAGAGCATCATTAGAGAAGCAAAGTCAGTAAAATTTATTAGAATTTTCACATGCACTTCTTATCCCGCCAGAGCTTACTCGATTTTTGATGCATTATTCAATTGAGCACTTCTGGAGTTAACCGCATCACGAAACATTTTTCTTGTCATTTAAACCTAAATTGGGAAAATACAGAGAATTTCTATGTGTATCACTATCAAGAACCCGAATATGTCTGAATAGCTTCTGTTTTTTTTTTTTTTTTTTTTTTTCTTTGGTTGGTCAAATATGTCTGAATAGCTAATTTGAAAAGACACTTTAAGCGGACAACGGCCAGAAGAGGCTTCCATTGCATAACAGTAAAGCATGTAAAAATCCACGAGGATGAGGTAAAGAGAGGGAAAGATGAGACAGGGAAACAAAAGTTCGTCTGATGTTGGCCAGTTTACGTGAGGTATAAACCAACGATGGATATAGCCATCGATCCATCTCGCGATGTCGTTCTGCCGGTGAGCACCCAACCGCCCGCGACAATTGATGGATCTTGGATAGTGGCTGGGCGGCACCGCCGCCGCCACTGGTCCGCCCTTCCCCTATATCCTCTCTCTCTCACTCTCTTTCTGTGGGTTGCAATTTTGGATTTTTTAAATCTTTAGTTCCACCTAAGAAATTCGTTGGAGAAGCAGTCTGACATTGTGGTGACATAGACGGCCATGTCAACTTATGCTCTAACTCTCTGAAGTATCAACTCAAACAAATAAATACATAGTTCAAGGATATGATTACAATAAAATAAATGATGAAATTGTACAATAAAAAGAACATTAAAAAATCTCTGGTGGCTTTATCCCAATAGACTAATATGAGTATATACAACGGAGAAAATTTTAAGCATGTACAATCTCATCTAATGTGAGCCAAATTTTGTTTAGACCAGAGTCCACATAAACAAGGTTTATTATAGCCGTTTTATGTGCGTTCCATGTATAATTCTCACATGATCGACAGCTATAATTGCTTTGGATCCATAACTCCGGGTTCATGCAAGGTTTCTCCTAAATCGAGGGGTATGATGGAACTTTAAAACTTCACTGGTCACATTTCAATCTTGAAGTCAAGAAATCATCTGCAAATACGTTTACATATTAATGGTATATTTATTTTGAAAAAATATTGATGATAAAAGAAAATATTTTTTAAAAATAAAAAATAATTTCTCATTTTCAGGTTAGAAAGTTCATTTTCTTAAGTATACATGTTTTTTCTGACTATTATGATTTTTCTTAACTAATAATTTTCAACAAATCAAATGCATGAAAGTCCAGAGAACTGACTCATGGGAAATTCTTTCACTTAAACAACCACACCCTAAAGATGCATTTGTTTTACTGGAAACTTTATAATAGAGAAAAATATTTTCCATAAAAAACAATTTCAAGGAAAATAATTAGTTTTCATTTGTTTTGTAATTTATGGAAAGTGATTTTCCTTCTTATAAGAAAGAGAAGTCATTTTCTCCTAATCTAAGCTTGTATTTTTCAGTCCTGGAATATGTTTTTCATAAGATCGATTAGTTTTCCGTCATCTAAATATCAGAAAGTTGGAAAACTATTTTTCAAAAACAATTTTCCTTCAAATAAATGGATGATACTATTAATTTAATTATAACACACTTATTCAAATGCCTGCTACATCACATAGCATACCAATTTGTCCCCCAACCAAGGTTAGAGAGACTTTCCTCCAATCCTCTAATTAAAGATGGAGGGAAACACGACTCCATTTCTAAATCAATGAAGGTATCCTTGATTTCGCTCAAAGATCGTAGTGTTCTCTTGGGAAAAATATTTATGTTTATAGAAGATGAAAAAAAAAAAAGGGTTAAACTTACATGATTTTCGCTAATATTTTGTCCCTTTTATTTGTTCAAGACCCCAAGATGAAATTTTTTAGTACGTCCCTATCTTTGGGACGTAATTCTCCATTTATTAGATGGAAACAAGTTGCCAAAATGTCCAAGTTGAGTTTCAGAGAATATCAAACACTTAACCCTCTTTGGCCGAAAGGAAACTCCTACACTCCTCAGAAAAAGTCGTTTGCCTCTGTAAATATATAAATAGGAGGACTTCACCCACCACCAATGCCCACAAAACCACCGTCACATCCTCCGACGACCGCCAGCAACTCTGGATGAGCAGGCTCGCCAGACCCGACCCAGTAATCCACCAACATCCCTGCTCCATTTCTCTTCACAGAGATGAGCAGCCATTTCATCACTAGAACCAGGGTCAAAGAACTCATCCTCGTCCTCTCCTTCATGGCGGCTTTCTTGCTTCTCCAACTTCCATTCGAGGAAGTCGATGGAAACCCGGTTCCAAGAGTTGTATTCTCAAAGAGACCTGCGTGCTCCCATGCCTACCTCCTGGCTCTCAACTTCGCGTTCACAGGGGCTGTGATGACCATGTCGTTACGCAAAAAGTGCCCCAAAGCCGCTGCCCTGTGCCGGAGGCTTCCTTGCTTGGCTGCCACAGCGGCTGTTGGAGCTTTGGTTTGGTCTGCAGCAGCAGCGAGCTTAGGACCTGTTAACTTTCCTGTGAGTCAGGTGGAAGAAGCTTCCGGGCTTTGAGTTCACCGGGAATATAGAGGAGAATGAAAGGTGAAAGCTGATGATGTTTGTAGTATTTGCAACGCTAGCCAGTTTTTTCATGATCAGTGACACTATAAATAGTCCAAAGTACAAAAAGGAAATAAATTCACATGTAAGTTAATTTGCCTAGGCATATACATCTATATACACGCACTAATTACGAAGATTGTGACGACACATGCAACCTTCTCCTTTAATATCCAAAGCTGTAGCAAATTAATGAGGATAGTAACAAAACAAGATATCAGAGAATAACAAGATCAATAGGAGTGAAATCACATGGAGTTTCAGAAATGACATCTACTTGATATAAGAGAAGAAAATGCTACACGATTTAATATTTACGTATCTTGCTTGCACTCAACTAGAAAAGTTGAAATTCAAACTTGACTAGACAACTCTACTTCCCTGGTATTTTTTGGGCGTTCAAAACCTGTTAATCAAATTTTAGAAGAAATATCATTAAATTAGCTTTGAAAAGCAAGCTCCATGAAAAAATAATTGTCTTAATTTTCGCATAGATGATTCTCATGTTGGATGAAGGCTAACTTCTACATCGTATAACTTGACAGTAAAATAATGAAGAAATAGAGATAGAAAACCGATAATGCCTTCTCTCTATCAAAGTAATCATAACCATGCGACAACTGTCTTATGCATTAATGTCAGGGTGATAGCTTGTGGAAGTTTTTGCTCTTTGTACGGTTCTAGGCATGGTTCTGATGGACCTCTTGTACTCTTGTTCACATTGATTTGATTAGGAGATTCTGACACGTATACATCCATCATATCCGCCTCAAATGTATCTGCTTATTGCTGATAAAAGCAAGACAGAAAAAGAAATTTCACCATTTTTGCTCAAGCACGCAAAAAACCAATCAATCAGCAATGAGTATCGTTATCTATATCCAAAAATAAATAAAGCTTCTTCATTATAAGTGTGATTATACGTATATAGTCCGTCTATGGCTATCGTGTACAAAATACGTGGCAGAAAAGTGTCCCAAAACGTGTCCTCAAAGGGCAGGCGTTTTAACTAAATCAAATGCGTTATCATTCGAAATTCTTATCAACCAGTCAAGACTCAAGACTAGGAAAGTGACACAGCAACAGCCATGTTAAATTTGATGGCAAAAAAAAAAAAAAAAAAAATAGAGCAACTCTATATTAATATTTCTTTGGAATCAATGCCGTTGTTTTTCATTATTTTTCACCAAAAAGAACGGCTGGTCCAACAGAAGAGGACGGGTGGAAAATTTCTTGAAACTTCTCCACAGTGAGTTGCTGCATATACTTGAAACTTCATGGTCTTATTTAGATCAGCCATGAGGTCACTCAATCTTAATTCAGACTCAATTCGCATATAATTAAAATGTTTATTCCTTTTTTCTTTATATATGTATTGCCAATACAATGTATATAAAGGACTCTAAAAGATAAGATATAAAAGGCAACAGAATAACAAGTATTCCCTAAATATTTACTAATTCTAAGAGATAAGATACAAAAGATAACAAAATAACAATACTCCCTAAATATTTGCTGAACAAGTCACAGGCATTTTATTTGAATAGGCATACGGCAACTCTTTAAGAGTTCTCTGAGTTCATTTTGAAAAGCATGGAGCAATTCAAATGTCGTGTTCTTGGGGAATGTAATGAGCTTGAAGTGCTAATAGATGATGATGAAATCATCCATGAAGTAGAGCAAAAAAAATCACGAACTGAAACAAACAACAATTCTCGCTTGGATTGAAGGACTACACAAACTAGTTGAGACCAAACCAAAACCAAATCCAACAATAGGTCACTTAGAATAAAGTAAAATCTAGTTACAACCACAAGGCAGCTATAGATGACATAATCTTCTTGTTGCAACAGAATTTTGCTTAGTTTGAGGAACACCAAATTGATGTTAAGCATTGCTTTCGTCAGCACAAGGGGCACCATCAAGAACCTATCAAGAACCTATAGAGAAGAAAATGAAGCCATATCAGATACTTTAAAGAAGCACTTGTGTATTAAGATTTATTTTGAACTAAAACAGGCTCTCTCCTGCCCTCTCTTTAAACAAACCTCTCATGGTCATGGTCAGCGGTGTCATGGTCATCATCATGGTCAGAGGTATCTACAATACTTGTATAGAATCTTTGTCTCCGTTCGGCAAATGCATTGTTCGCATTCAGTATCATCGTAATGATCGATGTCACACACCCATCCCCTTCTCTTGCAGTGCTCGGTTTGCATCTCGCAATCATAGCTTCGCTCTTCTCTAAAGATCATCGTGTTGTTCCACCACATAGTGCGAAAGGTGTTTAAATACTTACCACGGCATTACACCACTCGTTCGCTCGAGTAGACTTTTCTCAGCAAACCGACTCATTCATTCTTCTTCAACTCGCCACCCTCGCACACAAGAAGGAGCCAACCATATAGGAAGCCCCAAGTTGGCCAAATTGTGCGGCTCTCTTAAGTAGCTTCATTCCTGACTCTACATTCATGAGACTTACATATTCATACTACAACATACACAAATTGTTAATGTTCAATTTCTAACTTTGAATGAAATTATATTGAAAATATTAGAGGTATAAATAATATAATTACACACAACACGTACCAGTCCTTGCCTATACAAAGCTTCCAAATTATCGCATTTGATGCATCTCTGAATAAAGGCATTCACCTCTTTCTGGTGCCACCACAATAGATTTGGAATTTTGTCTAGTGATATTTGTCGATATATGCAATCATTTTCAGCTAGAGAGAAGAGAAAAGAGAAGAGGTTGGTTTGTGTTTTTAAATGCAAGTAGCGGCAGAACTTTAAGACTGTTGCAGTGGATAGGATAGGTGGATAGGGGAAGATCATGTACAAAAAAAAAAAAAAAAATTTGTCTTCAACAACGCAATGATTCCAAATGGATGTTGATTACAAAACTCTTTTTGGGTCTGCTTTTTTTTAATAATGTGTATTTTATTTTATTATTAAAAGACATGGCCAAAGATGGTTGTATGGTCATACATGTGCACCTAATGAAGTGCTCCTTAAGAAAAAATGACTCCTGCTGGTGGAAATTCTTTAAGCTATTGCATGTTGACGAGATGTGGGTGAAACGTTATCGTGCGGCGATTGTGCGGTGGTCATGCGACAATCGTGTGATGATCATGCGACGGTCGTGCGATGATCGTACGACGATCGTGCAATGGCTATAACTATAGAAAGATGTGCTTTAACACTATAACTATAACTATAACTATATTATATGTTTGTGTACATCTTATCTTGCCCATGAATTTTAGTATTTCCGCGTCCAATTTAAGATCATGTCGTCGGGGGCATCTGCAATACTTATGTAGAATCTTTGTCTCTGCTCGGCAAATGCATTGTTTGCATTCAATGTCATCGTAATGGTCGATGTAACACACCCATCCTCTCCTCTTGCAGTGCTCGGTTTGCATCCCGTAATCATAGCTTCGCTCTTCTCTAAAGATCATCGTGTTGTTCCACATATTGCGAACGGTGTTTAAATACTTATCATGGCATTCCACCACTCGTCCGCTCGAGTAGACTTTTCTCAGCAAGCCAACTCCTTCCTTCTTCTTCAACTTGCCACTCTCGCACACAAGGAGGAGCCCAACCATAGAGGAAGCCCAAGTGGTCAAATTGTGCGGCTCTCTTAAGTAGCTTCATTCCTGACTCCACATTCATGAGACTTACATATTCATACTACAACATAGATAAATTGTTAATATTCAATTTCTAACTTTGAAGGAAATTATATTGAAAATATTAGAGGTATAAATAATATAATTAAACACAACACGCACCAGTCCTTGTCTATACAAAGCTTCCAAATTATCACATTTGATGCACCTCTGAATAAAGGCACTCACCTCTTCCTGGTGCCACCCCAATAGATTTGGAATTTTGTCTAGTGATATTTGTCGATATATACAATCCTCTTTAGCTAGAGAGAAGAGAAAAGAGAAGAGGTTGGTTCGTGTTTTTAAATGCAAGCAGCGGCAAGACTTTAAGACTGTTGCAATGGATATGATAGGTGGATAGAGGAAGATCATGTATAGAAAAAAAAAAAATTGCCTTCAGCAACGCAATGATTACAAATGGGTGTTGATTACAAAATTCTTTTTGGCTCTGCTTTTTTTTTTTAATAATTTGTATTTTATTTTATTATTAGAAGACATGGCTGAAGATGGTCGTATGGTCGTGCATGTGCGCCTAATGAGGTGCTCCTTCAAAAAAAAAAAATGACTCCTACTGGTAGAAATTCTTTAAGCTATTGCACATTGACGAGATGGGGGTGAAACGTTATCGTGTGGTGATCATGCGGTGGTCATGCGATCATCGTCCGACGGTCGTGCGACGATCGTGCGGCGATCGTGCAGTAGTTATAACTATAGAAAGATGTGCTTTAACACTATAACTATAACTATGTTATATGTTTGTGTACATTTTATCTTGCTCATGAATTTTAGTTTTTCCGCGTCCAATTTAAGATCATGTTGTCAGGGGTATCTGCAATACTTGTATAGAATCTTTGTCTCCGTTTGGCAAATGCATTGTTCGCATTCAGTATCATCGTAATGGTCGATGTCACACACCCATCCCCTCCTCTTGCAGTGCTCGGTTTGCATCTCACAATCATAGCTTCGCTCTTCTCTAAAGATATCGTGTTGTTCCACCACATAGTGTGAAATGTGTTTAAATACTTATCACGGCATTGCACCACTTGTTCGCTCGAGTAGAATTTTCTCAGCAAGCCGACTCATTCATTCTTCTTCAACTCGCCACCCTTGCACACAAGAAGGAGCCCAACCATATAGGAAGCCCCAAGTTGGCCAAATTGTGCGGCTCTCTTAAGTAGCTTCATTCCTGACTCCATATTCATGAGACTTACATATTAATACTACAACATACACAAATTGTTAATGTTCAATTTCTAACTTTGAAGGAAATTATATTGAAAATATTAGAGGTATAAATAATATAATTAGACACAACACATACCAGTCCTTGTCTATACAAAGCTTCCAAATTATCGCATTTGATGCACCTCTGAATAAAGACATTCAACTTTTTTTGGTGCCACCCTAATAGATTTGGAATTTTGTCTAGCGATAATTGTCGATATATGCAGTCCTCTTCAGCTAGAGAGAAGAGAAAAGAGAAGAGGTTGGTTTGTGTTTTTAAATGCAAGCAGCGGCAGGACTTTAAGACTGTTGCAATTGATAGGATAGGTGGATAGGGGAAGATCATATATAGAAAAAAAAATTGTCTTCAGCAATGCAATGATTACAAATGGGTGTTGATTACAAAATTATTTTTGGCTATACTTTTTTTTAATAATTTGTATTTTATTTTATTATGAGAAGACATGGCCGAAGACGGTCATATGGTGGTGCATGTGCGCCTAATGAGGTGCTCCTTAAAAAAAAATGACTCTTACTAGTGGAAATTCCTTAAGCTATTACACATTGACGAGATGGGGGTGAAACGTTATCGTGTGGTGATCGTGCGACGGTCGTGCGGCGATCGTGCGACGGTCGTGCGACGATCGTGCGGTGGCTATAACTATAGAAAGATCTGCTTTAACACTAAATATAAATATGTTATATGTTTGTGTACATTTTTTCTTGCCCATGAATTTTAGTTTTTCCGCGTCCAATTTAAGATCATGTCGTTAGGGGTATCTGCAATACTTGTATAGAATCTTTGTCTCCGTTCAGTAAATGCATTGTTTGCATTAAGTGTCATCGTAATGGTCGATGTCACACACCCATCCCCTCCTCTTGCAGTGCTCAGTTTGCATCTCACAATCATAACTTCACTATTCTCTAAAGATCAACGTGTTGTTCCACTACATAGTGCGAAAGGTGTTTAAATATTTATCACGGCATTGCACCACTCGTTTGCTCGAGTAGATTTTTCTCAACAAGTCGACTCATTCATTCTTCTTTAACTCGCCACCCTCGCACACAAGGAGGAGTCCAACCATATAGAAAGCCCTAAGGTGGCCAAATTGTGCAGCTCTCTTAAGTAGCTTCATTCTTGACTCTACATTCATGAGATTTACATATTCATACTACAACATACACAAATTGTTAATGTTCAATTTCTAACTTTGAAGGAAATTATATTGAAAATATTAAAGGTATAAATAATATAATTAGACACAACATGTACTAGACACAACATGTACCAGTCCTTGTCTATACAAAGCTTCCAAATTATTGCATTTGATGCACCTCTGAATAAAGGCATTCAACTTTTCATGGTGCCACCCCAATAGATTTGGAATTTTGTCTAGTGATATTTGTCGATATATGCAGTCCTCTTCAGCTAGAGAGAAGAGAAAAGAGAAGAGGTTGGTTTGTGGTTTTAAATGCAAGCAGCGGCAGGACTTTAAGACTGTTGCAATGGATAGGATAGGTGGATAGGGGAAGATCATGTACATAAAAAAAAATTTGTCTTCAACAACGCAATGATTACAAATAGGTTTTGATAACAAAACTCTTTTTTTTTTTTTGGTAAAGGTAAGATATGTATTGATTTTGCACAAAATAACTCTTTTTGGCTATGCTTTTTTTAATAATTTGTGTTTTATTTTATTATTAGAGGACATGGCCAAAGATGGTCGTATGGTGTTGCATGTGCGCCTAATGAGGTGCTCCTTCAAAAAAAAAAATGACTCCTATTGGGAGAAATTCCTTAAGCTATTGCACATTGACGAGATGGGGGTGAAATGTTATTGTGTGGCGATTGTGCGGCGGTCGTGCGACCATCGTGCGGCGGTCGTGTGACGATCATGCGACGATTGTGCGGTGGCTATAACTATAGAAAGATGTGCTTTAACACTATAACTATAACTATGTTATATGTTTGTGTACATTTTATCTTGCCCATGAATTTTAGTTTTTCCCCGTCCAATTTAAGATCATGTCATCGGGGGTATCTGCAATACTTGTATAGAATCTTTGTCTCCATTTGGCAAATGCATTGGTCGCATTCAGTGTCATCGTAATGGTCGATGTCACACACCCATCCCCTCCTCTTACAGTGCTCGGTTTGTGTCTCGCAATCATAGCTTCGCTCTTCTCTAAAGATCATCGTGTTGTTCCACCACATAGTGCGAAACGTGTTTAAATACTTATCACGGCATTGCATCACTCGTCCGCTCGAGTACACTTTTCTCAGCAAGCTCACTCATTCCTTCTTCTTCAACTCGCCACCCTCGCACACGAGGAGGAGCCCAACCACATAAGAAGCCCTAAGGTGGCCAAATTGTGCGGTTCTCTTAAGTAGCTTCATTCTTGACTCCACATTCATGAGACTTACATATTCATACTACAATATACACAAATTGTTAATGTTCAATTTCTAACTTTGAAGGAAATTATATTGAAAATGTTAGAGGTACAAATAATATAATTAAACACAACACGTACCAATCATTGTCTATACAAAACTTCCAAATTATCGCATTTGATGCACCACTAAATAAAGGCATTCACCTTTTCCTAGTGCCACCACAATAGATTTGGAATTTTGTCTAGCGATATTTATCAATATATTTAGTCCTCCTCCACTAGAGAGAACAAAAAAGAGAAGAGGTTGGTTCGTGTTTCTAAATGCAAGCAGCGGCAGGACTTTAAGATTGTTGCAGTGGATAGGATAGGTGTATAGGGGAAGATCATGTACAGAAAAAAAAAATTGTCTTCAACAACGCAATGATTACAAATAGGTGTTGATAACAAAACTCTTTTTGGCTCTGGTTTTTTTAATAATTTGTGTTTTATTTTATTATTAGCAGACATGACCGAAGATGGTCGTATGGTGGTGCATGTGCACCTAATGAGGTGCTCCTTCAAAAAAAAAAAAATGACTCTTGCAAGTGGAAATTCCTTAAGCTATTGCACATTGACGAGATGGGGGTGAAACGTTATCGTGCGGCGATTGTGTGATGGTCATGCGACAATCGTGCGACGATCGTGCGGCAGTCGTGCAACAATCATATATATATTATAACTATGTTTGTGTACATTTTATATTGCCCATGAATTTTAGTTCTTCTGCGTCCAATTTAAGATCATGTCGTCATGGGTATCTACAATACTTGTATAGAATCTTTGTCTCCGCTCGGCAAATGCATTGTTCGCATTCAGTGTCATCGTAATGGTCGATGTCACACACCCATCCCCTCCTCTTGCAGTGCTCGGTTTGTATCTCGCAATCATAGCTTCGCTCTTTTCTAAAGATCATCGTGTTGTTCCACCACATTGTGCGAAAGGTGTTTAAATATTTATCACGGCATTGCACCACTTGTCTGCTCGAGTAGACTTTTCTCAGCAAGCCAACTCCTTCATTCTTCTTCAACTCGCCACCCTCGCACACAAGGAGGAGCCCAACCATAGAGGAAGCCCAAGTGGTTAAATTTTGCGGCTCTCTTAAGTAGCTTAATTCATGACTCTACATTCATGAGACTTACATATTCATACTACAACATACACAAATTGTTAATGTTCAATTTCTAACTTTGAAGGAAATTATATTGAAAATATTAGATGTATAAATCATATAATTAAACACAACACGTACCAGTCATTGTCTATACAAAGCTTCCAAATTATTGCATTTTATGCACCTCTGAATAAAGGCATTCACCTCTTCCTGGTGCCACCACAATAGATTTGGAATTTTGTCTAGTGATATTTATCGATATATGCAGTCCTTTTCAGCTAAAGAGAAGAGCAAAGAGAAGAGGTTGGTTCGTGTTCTTAAATGCAAGCAGCGGCAGGACTTTAAGACTGTTGCAGTGTATAGGATAAGTGGATAGGGGAAGATCATGTACAAAAAAAAAAAAATTGTCTTCAACAACGCAATGATTACAAATGGGTGTTGATTACAAAACTCTTTTTGGCTCTTCTTTTTTAAATAATTTGTATTTTATTTTATTATTAGAAGACATGGTTGAAGATGGTCGTATTGACCTGCATGTGTGCCCAATGAGGTGCTCTCTAAAAAAAATGACTCATATTGGTGGAAATTCCTTAAGCTATTGCACGTTGACGAGATGGGGGTGAAATGTTATCGTGTGATGATCCTGCGGCGGTCGTGCGGCGGTCGTGAGACAATCTTGTGACGATCGTGCGGCAGTCGTGCGGTGGCTATAACTATAGAAAGATGTGCTTGAACACTATAACTAAAACTATGTTATATATGTTTGTGTACATTTTATCTTGCCCATGAATTTTAGTTTTTCCGCGTCCAATTTAAGATCATGTTGTCAGGGATATCTGCAATACTTGTATATAATATTTGTTTCCGCTCAGCAAATGCATTGTTCGCATTCAGTGTCATCGTAATGGTCGATGTCACACACCTATCCTCTCCTATTGCAGTGCTCGGTTTGCATCTCTCAATCATAGCTTCGCTCTTCTCTTAAGATCATCGTGTTATTCCACCACATACTGCGAATTGTGTTTAAATACTTATCACGGCATTCCATCCCTCGTCCGCTTGAGTAGACTTTTCTCAGCAAGCCGACTCATTCATTCTTCTTCAACTCGCCACCCTTGCAGACAAGGAGGAGCCCAATCATATAGGAAGCCCCAAGGTGGCCAAATTGTGCGGTTCTCTTAAGTAACTTCATTCCTGACTTCACATTCATGAGACTTACATATTCATACTACAACATACACAAATTATTAATGTTCAATTTCTAACTTTGAAGGAAATTATATTGAAAATATTAGAGGTATAAATCATCTAATTAAACACAACACGTACCGGTTCTTGTCTATACAAAGCTTCCAAATTATATCATTTGATGCACCTTTGAATAAAGGCATTCACCTCTTTCTGGTGCCACCACAATAGATTTGGAATTTTGTCTAGTGATATTTGTCCATATATGCAGTCCTCTTCAGCTAGAGAGAAGAGAAAAGAGAAGAGGTTGGTTCGTGTTTTTAAATGCAAGCAACGACAGGACTTTAAGATTGTTGCAGTGGATAGGATAGGTGGATATGGGAAGATCATGTACAGAAAAAAAAAAAATTTCTTCAGCAACGCAATGATTACAAATGGGATGTTGATTATGAAACTCTTTTTGGCTTTTTTTTTTAATAATTTTTTTTATTATTAAAAGACATGGGCGAAGATGGTCGTATGGTCGTGCATGTGCACCTAATGAGGTGCTCCTTCAAAAAACACGACTCCTGCTAGTGGAAATTCCTTAAGCTATTGCATGTTGACGAGATGTGGGTGAAACGTTATCGTGCGGCAATCGTGCGGTGGTCGTGCGACAATCGTGCGACGATCGTGCGGTGGCTATAACTATAGAAAGATGTGCTTTAACACTATAACTATAACTACGTTATATGTGTGTGTGTGTGCACGCGCTCGCGCATGTGTGTTTGTGTACATTTTGTCTTGCCCATGAATTTTACTTTTTCCGCATCCAATTTACAATGGGTATCTGCAATACTTGTATAGAATCTTTGTCTCCGCTCGGCAAATGCATTGTTCGCATTCAGTGTCATCGTAATGGTCGATGTCACACACCCATCCCCTCCTTTTGCAGTGCTTGGTTTGCATCTCGCAATTATAGCTTTGCTCTTTTCTAAAGATCATAGTTTTGTTCCACCACATACTACGAACGGTGTTTAAATACTTATTATGGCATTCCACCACTCGTTCTCAGCAAGCCAACTCATTCATTCTTCTTCAACTCGCCATCATTGCAGACAAGGAAGAGCCTAACCATATAGGAAGCCCCAAGGTGGCTAATTTGTGCGGCTCTCTTAAGTAGCTTCATTCCTGACTCCACATTCATGAGACTTACATATTTGTACTACAACATACACAAATTGTTAATATTCAATTTCTAACTTTGAAGGAAATTATATTAAAAATACTAGAGTTATAAATCATATAATTAAACACAACTCGTACCAGTCATTGTCTATACGAAGCTTCCAAATGATCTCATTTGATGCACCTCTGAATAAAGGCATTCACCTCTTCCTGGTGCCTCCACTATAGATTTGTAACTTTGTCTATTGATATTTGTCGATATATGCAGTCCTCTTTAGCTAGAGAGAAGAGAAAAGAGAAGAGATTGGTTTGTGTTTTTAAATGCATGCAGCGGCAAGACTTTAAGACTGTTGCAGTGGATAGGATAGGTGGATAGGGAAGATCATGTACAGAAAAGAAAAAAATTGTCTTCCGCAACGCAATGATTGCAAATGGGTGTTGATTACAAAACTCTTTTTGGCTTTGCTTTTTAATAATTTGTATTTTATTTTATTATTAGAAGAAATGGCCGAAGATGGTCATATGGTCGTGCATGTGTGACTAATGAGGTGCCCCTTCAAAAAAAATAAAAATGACTCTTACTGGTGGAAATTCCTTAAGCTATTGCATGTTGACGAGATGGGGGTGAAACGTTATCGTGCGGCGGTCGTGCAATGATCGTGCGACGATCGTGCTGTGGCTATAACTATAGAAAGATGTGCTTTAACACTATAACTATAAATATGTTGTATATACATATATATATATATATATATATATATATATATGTTTGTGTACATTTTATCTTGCCCATGAATTTTAGTTTTTCCGCATCCAATTTAAGATCATGTCGTTTCCAAGCGAAATAAATACACAACGGTCGAAATCATGAAGTCAAGACCAAAAATTGGGGTGGGCGTCTTTCAAAATCAAATACTCCTCTAATACTTGTCCTCCACCTTTTTTTTTTTTTTTTTTTTCTTTTGAAATCTATTATAGAAAAGATAATATATGAAAGATAGAGACAGAAAAAAAAAAAAAAGCCAACGTCTGAAAAATATGTAGGAACCACCTTTGGAGAACTTCGAAATTTACAATGTGGAGGTTAATAGAAAGACAATCAAAACATGAAAGTCATCCATTTGTGTAAAATTGAAAAAAGAAAAGAAAAAGAACCTATCTTTTACGTAAAAACAACTCGTTTTAACTACAAAATCGTGTACAAATAAATTAAGAGAAAAGTAAAAGTAATATCCATTACCTAAGAATATTTAAGGATAAGTTCACGAGCAGAATCCACAAACTTGTGACAAGAGATGCTACTTAGGTGCAATTGAATCTAAATTTTAAATTTATTTCTTTCTTCTAGTTGGCATTTTTTAATTGTTTTCCTTTTTTAATCTTATTTAATTCAGCTTAAAAACTAAAAAAAATGCTAATATTTTATTTTAAAAAATAAAACTGAAAAGAGAGAGAGAAGAGAGAAGCGCACCACTGCCGTCGCCAATACCACCCATAGTCGGAGGAGCCGGTGGAGGTCGTCGGCCTGGGGTGAGGGTAGCCAACCCTCACCAGCTCCGTGCAATAGTAGGCGACCTTTGTCGACCGGGCGAGAGCACCCATATCTGGGCGACATCGGCGGTCAACTAGAGTCGGCGAGCCTTACCCCAGCCCGGGTGAGCGCCGGCGTCACCTAGATTTGGGCGCCCGAGCGCAAGCCCAAGCCTAGCGAGGGTCACCGGCCCTCGCTTAGGGCTAGTGAGGCCTCGCTTTGGGATCGGCGAGGGCCGGCCAGCCATGCCTAAGGTCGACCCCTCCGACGGTGGTGGCGGTAGTGCCCTACCTCCCCATCTCTTCTCTCTCTTTTTTTTTTTTTTTCAGTTCGTTTTTTTTTAAATTAAATTTTAGCTTTTTCAGTTTTTTAATCTCATTTGAATAAGTTATTAAAAAGAAAACAATTAAAAAAGCCAAGTGAGAGAAATTAATTTAAAATTGCCACATCATTAAATAAATTAATAAATTGAAATTTTAGGACTTTTAGGAATGTTATGGACTTTTCTCATATTTATAATAGAAAATTTCGGGAGTTTAAAGCAATACAGGAAATGAAGAATAAATGTAAAATATGCCTTGTCTAAGAATGGATTTTTTAAGAAAAGGAATAGACAATTACTGATGCAAAGATTTTTTTTTTTAAACCCAGCTGTGATGGTGACTTCTTGGTACTTGTTATTCCTATTCACTATCAGGCTATTTTCAAGAATCCATTCACATGAACTTGGGTGTTTTAGCTACTTCGGTTAATTTTGGCATTCACGTTTTTTCACTTGGCATAAAATTTCAATTCATTGCAAATAAATCACCTAAAACACTAATCAGAATACAAAGAAATGATTTTGTATTCCAATTCTTAAAAAAAAATTATTTCCTTGACTATTGATGTTTCATGGAGTTGTGCTTTATTGTTTGTATTTATTTATAATCTTGTATCATAAAAGCACGATGGCAAAATAGTGCTTGATCAGGTTTTAGGGAGCTATAAATCACTTTTTGATATATTTATTGAAATTTGATTAATATAAATGTTGATTTATAAAAATATTTAATAATTTATTAGTTTATTAAACATTTGTCATTTAAGTTGGCTTTTTATTATTAATTTATGTAAATATATTATTAAAATCACAGTATGACCATTTCGAGATATTAATTATCAATTCTCACTAATAATCTGTTTTGATCCAATTTATATACAATATAAATTTAGTGATGTATACTTGATCCGACCCATATCAACTCCATACTTCACTTAGTCAACATTACTAAAACACATAAAATTTAAACAAAAGGAACTTTAACGTGCATATAGCATGTAAACGATATTTTTAATAGTTTTATAAGGTTTTAAATAACATTTTCAACTGGTTTGTGAAACCTTTTCTTTGTTGTAAATTTTTTGAGTTCCGCAATAAAGAATAAATACCAGCAAGTAAAATCATTAGGGGTGAGCATATTGAACAAACCAAATCGAGAATCGTCGAGGTGTTTTGGTCTAATCTTGGTTCATCTTTTTTCGGTTTGGTTCCCGATTCCAAGAGGAAACCGGACTGGACCATACCAACATTTTTATAAAAAAAAAAATATTTTCTATGTTCTTAAAAAATGTAATAAACTCTAAAATAGTAACAACTCTAGTATTTTTTTTTTCAATTTTTTTTTGAATTTGTTTTGCTAATTGGCTGATTCCATTGGCCTAGATCGGTAAGTTTGGCGATTCTCGATCCCAAAAAATGGGAACCAGTCCTCCTGATCGGGTTCTCGGTTACTAGATGTGACTGAATTGGGAATCAATCACCCCTAAAAATCATATACTAAATTTTACAATTTTCAAAACTTGAAAGATTATGAATCTTTTATTATTTTTCAATTTGAAAAAAGAAAGAACCGTAAATAAGAGATAAAAGTAAAAAAGAAGTTGCCCGAAAACTCCATTTCATCAAGGTTAAAATGAGTGGAAGCCATTCGCTCGTCTCTTTTCTCGTCGGGACTAATCGCACTCACTCTCCCATCCCACCATTCACTTTTTTCCCCAAACATACAAAACTCCAGCCCACACGCCTACTCTTTTAGATCGTCTCCTACTTGACATGCACATTGATCTCTACTTCATCAATTATAAAATATCCTTTGCAGTTGGGGATCGTGAATGCACAGTCACTCTCCCAACCCACCATTCTTTTTTTAAGATTTACTGATTAATAATTGTTTATAACAAACAATAAGATATAATAGGATAAGAATATATCTCATATTATTGCTATGATTCACCCAACATTGAATAAAATATAGCAAAATTTATGAATTTCAAATCTTATCCTATTCATAATTTGATCTTAGTGTTGAGGATGATGAACAACAAGATTCTCTCTCCCATCATTATTATGAATGAATTCACAAGAAAGAACATTTCGACTTTCTTTTTTGTTTTTTCGGCCTACACCATTTAGTTCTTGTGCCTTTTATTAATTGATCATTTCGATGATTAGTTTTGACATGTACCGCACATTTATCTTTATAATCTATCTTTGTAATATGCTAATTATAGCTAACCACCAACCTTGATGTTATTCTTGAATTATTTGACTATTTGTATTTTTGGTAAGGATTATTTGACTATTTGTTAAGACTAGACAATATTAGAAATTTTTTAAATAGGGTTAATACCATGATAAATTCCAAATTGGTAAACTAATCCCAAATTGATATACTTGCAACAAATTTACCATCAATTAGTTTATATTAAATTTTATAGTCAAATTGTTGAGTTGGATAACACGTCACAATTGATTAACGTACTAATTTGGGGTTTTACTCTCCATTGGTCATTACATGTGTACTAATTTGTGACTTTTTATGATATTAATTCAATTTAAAGGAAATCAACAAATTGTAAATACACACACACACACACACACACACACACACACACACACACATAAATATATATCAATTTGGTATTTTTTAGTGATCAAAAAATTAGTTTGAGGTAATTTGTTATGAGTGTATTAGTTTAAAATTTTTGAAGGTTAAAAAATTAATTTAAGATAAATTTATCATAAATATTTCAATTGTGATTTTTCATGATATTAACTATTTTAAATATTACTTTACACCGAATAAAAGTTTATTTCAATGGGCTTTTTTTTTTTAACAAATATTTCAATGGGCTTAGAAAATACTATTTTACTAGCCACTCAATTACTTTAAGCGAATGTACGTCAAGTCAAGATCCCCTTCTTCTTTAAATGAGCTTTACCAAATGTCAAAGCATGCTGGTTAATGAATAAATTTGCTATGAATCTAAAGGATGCGGTTTATATATTTTTAGTTCCAGCATTTATTTTTGGGCGAATATTCAGCATATATATTTTCTAATGGATTGTTTTTGCTAGAACGTGGGCTTTACTGAATGTTATTGTAGATTGTGTAGGGGAAAATTGTGTCCATTTAGTAGGGGCACTTGTCACTAACTCTGTGAATTAAGTCCACCATTGTTTCTAACTTCTTGTGCTGGAAAAATAAGCATTTTATCTATCTGTGACTAGCAATCTTATCTAACTAATTATATTAAAAATAAATTTTTGGACATTTAATTTGTTCAATTTAAAAAGAGTCTTCCTATTTCCAAACTTTCATCTCCAAATGAAAATTTAAAATTTTTGTAATTCAAAGTAAAAAAAAAAAACTTCAGAAATATCGTTAAAGTCTCCAAATTAATTACAAATACCTTATTATATAATGAATTTTTATACCGTAAATTGAATTAGGAATAAATGGTATATGATAGCGACAATCCAAAATAGGCCCTTCATCACTTTACTTGTAGAGATTAGGGTTACTCATTCTCATTGCTTTTACTTGTTTTTGTGATTGCACACATGAATTTTTTGTGAAGCCTTGGAAAATGAAGGAGCTTATGACGTTTGAAGTTTGTCATTGCGTTCATCCATAAAATACTCAAATACTCATTGATTAGCCCCATTTGTCATTGTAATTACACACTTCCACTGCCATTCAATAAGAATTTCACTTTATTTAAAACATGACAATGTAAATATAAATATAAGTTATCTTTTGCACTTACCATACAAAACTTCAATTAACTAAGGTTTAAGACTGTTACATTGGACATACATATCATGCCAACCATATCTTCAAAACAATTCTCGATAGGTAATTTGGCATAGCCAAATAGGGCAATTCTTTGTTCTTCGGCATTGCCAAATGAGGTAGAAAAAGTTTATTGAAAGAAAAATTGAAGGGTGAGAAGGAAGAATTATAATGGTTTGGCACTTAATTAGACAAACAAATGATCGAGGAGGGTCTTGTGGTCCCCGTGGCGTGGCTAGTGGCTGGGGGTGCTAAGAGGGAGAGCAATAAATTTGGTTCGAGTTTTGAGGAAGGTGAAAAGCAAAGCCTTCTCCCCTGCATCTCAGGTTTTGCATGCTAAACTAAGCGATCTCTGTCTCTCCCCCATGATTATTAATTACGGGTGATGGCAATCCAAGAAAAAAGAACCGGCAATGAGAAAATGAATGCACAAGAAGAAAAATTCGAACATTTTGTCTTTTGGCCAACACCGTTTATTGCTTTTGTCTTTTTGCCAACACAATTAATAATTAATTTTAATATGTACCACACATTTAACTTTAAATCCATCTTACTGACCTGTTAATAATAACTGAATACCAATGTAATTCTTGAATTATTAATTTATTTATTAAGGGGAATGATCAGACATTTTCTTAAAAATGGAACAAAAAGTTTATTTCGAACGGATGCTAACCACTCAACTACTTTAAAGATGAGTGAGAAGAAGCAGAGACAGAGAGAGACAGAGAGAGACGGAGTGAGTGAGTGATGTTGTGAAGTGAGAAACCATCCCTTTGCTCATCGGGACTCATCAAACTCACCCTCCCAAGTCCCATCCTACCATTCACCTTTCCCCCTGAGCCCACTCGCCTGCTTTTTCAGACCGTTACCAATACTTCCCATGCACGTCGAGCTCTCTACTTCAAGTATCATTTTGCAGTTGAGGAGCGCGAATGCACAGCAGCCGCTGCCTAGCTCTTCCCTCTCCTCCTCCCTCCTTCCGCTCGCTACCGTTTCCTTTCTGGAGAAAGGAGAACGACCAAACAACGCTCCTTCTTCCCCATATCCAGTCTCCAGCTCCCCTTCCCCAGCTCCACACCTTCATCCTCTCTCGCTCTCACCTCTCCATTCCTCTCCTCAACGCCTCACCCTTTCCCGAGACCAACTGGAGTGCTTCTGAAGAGCTCTCCTACACAGTTAAAGGTGATTCATTTACTGGGTTTAGGATTTAAGGATATTCATAAGGTTTTTTTTTGGATGCTACAGAGTTATAGGTGATTACTGTGGTAGACATGGCCTTGTTTTCTTGGAATTTCTCGCTTGCTGACGGAAGTTGTGTTCCCTTCATCGTCTTTTATGTTTGACTGCTGATCTCAAGGGTCCATGTATCTGGTAATGTTGAACTTAAAAAAATTCGGTCTTGTTTGCCTCCTGCTTTTCGGTCATATCTCCGGTGAACTCTGTAAGGAAGTGAGAAACAGAGAGAATTTCTATGTCTTGTATATTCAATGTAACACAATTCGTGTATTTAATTACAAGAGATGAATCAATAAAAGGAAACTAGATATTCTCCTATTCTTCTAGTCCTAAAATAGACAAAGATTACAATCAATTACAATATGATACGATTTAGTGAATCATATCTTCCAACACTCCCCCTCAAGCTGGTGGTCTGTATATGTCCAAGACGCCTAGCTTGCTTAGAAGATATGCATGTTGTCTTTGACACAACGGTTTAGTGAATATGTCCGCAGGTTGCTCCGAGGTTCTGATTCCTCTTGTCTCGACAATTCCTTCTTGGATTTTTTCTCGGGTAAAATGGCAATCAACCTCTATGTGGTTCGATCCTCTCATGTAATACAGGATTTGCAGCAAGCTTGAGTGCTGAATCATTGTCACAAAAGAGCATAGATGGTCCTTTAACTTCTGTGCCAAGATCTGAGAGTAAACCCCTTAACCAAACTATTTCACAAACTGTCTTGGCCATGGATCGATACTCAGCTTCAGCTGAAGATAAAGACACAGTAGATTGCTTCTTTGTCTTCCATGAAAGCAATGACTCCCCAAACTTGATACAAAGCCGTGATGGATCTCCTGCTCATTGGACATGTAGCATAATCCGAATCGCAATAGGCTGTCATTTCCATGTTGCATCTTCGGGAAAGAAGAATCCCTTGTCCAGTGAGATTGCTTTGGCTTGTGCATAAACTGACTGAGAGTCTGTACTGCATAGCAGATATCTGGTCTAGTCATAGTAAGATATATAAGTTTTCCCACAAGTCTCGATATCCAGCGGATCCCTCTAGCAATGGATCATCGATAAAGATGATATACCAGCATCATAGTCACGTAAGTCAGTTTGGTATTCTGCTCAATAGGAATAATCGGTCTGGCGCCCGACAGCCCCAGCTTCGATATAATTTCCATCACGAATTTCCGCCGACTAAGAGAGATTCCCTGATCTGAACGAGCTATCTCAATTCCCAAGAAAAACTTAGGTGGCCCTAAATCTTTAATATGAAAGGTGGAATGTAGATACTCTTTAAGTCTTTTTACAGCAGAATCATCATTTCCCATGATAAGTATGTCATCTACATAAATCATCAAGTAAATAGATGACATACCTTTTGTCCAGGTGAATAGTGCATAATCATATTTGGACTGTTTGAAACCAGCAGCCATGAGTGCGTTGGTAAATTTGGCGTACCATTGTCGAGAAGCCTGCTTTAGTCCATAGAGAGATTTGCGGAGACAACACACCTTAGACTCCCCCTGTCTCCGTAATCCTGGTGGAAGATCCATGTAGATTTCTTCATCCAGATCACCATGTAGAAAAGCATTATGAACATCCATCTGATGTAATGGCCAGTCACGGAAAGCAGCAACCAATAAAAAAGAACGAATCTGTCACATCCTTCGCCCTTTGGTGAAAAGGTTTCATGGTAGTCAAAACCTTCTGCTTGTGTAAACCCTTTGGCCACCAATCGGGCCTTGTACCGTTCAACTGAACCATCTGCTTTGTATTTAATCTTGTATACCCATTTACACCCAATGGGTTTTCGATCAGCAGGTAAAGTTACAATATCCCGTGTGTGGTTTCCATTAATGCATGTAATTCAACTGCCATAGCCTTTTGCCGGCGAGAATCATCTCGTGCTTCATTATAACTAGACGGTTCTCGTTCTTCAGAAATGCGGCTTATACAGCATAAATGTTCTGGTGATAGCCTATTGAATGAAACATAGGACGAGATAGGATAACGAGAACCTGATGACCTCGAGGAACCGCATATGTAGTCCTTGGTCCAAGTCGGTGGGCGAGTAATGCGACTAGGACGTCGGGATGGCTCTGGCAACTCATGTTGCATTGAAGGTGAGTCTACATTAGGACTTGCTTCTGAGATATCCAGTGATTGAATTGGTTTTACTATGATGTTTCTTGTTGATTCTGTTGGCTCTTCAGGAGGTTCTGCAATGGCATGATCCGTAAGATTCTCAATCGGTGTTGAAGGAGTTACTTCACTTGATCTTGGAGGAGAAGTAATAATAAGAGTTCTTTCAGAAGGCAAATCATCTTCTAAGAATCCCTTGTGAGCTGTCTTGGTTTCTTCAGCGGAAGGAGTTATTGTGTTGAATGGAAAAATATCCTCATGAAAGACAACATCCCTGCTAACAATAAAGTCTCGATTGGATGGCATATAAATACGATATCCCTTCTTTAAAGCTGGATAACCCATAAAGATGCATTGATGAGCACGAGGAGCCATCTTATCCTTATGTCCTTTGTAGTTACATAACATAGGCATCCAAAAACTCTAAGATGACTCAAATCTGGTTTCTTTCTATACAACATCTCAAAAGGTGTCTTTCCTTTCAGAATGCGAGATGGCATGCGATTGATCAGATATGCTGCCGTGACCACACAATCCCCCCAAAAATTTTCAGGAACAGATGCTTGAAACTTAAGAGCCCGAGCAACTTCTAAAAGGTGACGATGTTTTCTTTCTACTACACCATTTTGTTGTGGTGTATAAGTACATGAACTTTCATGCAATATTCCATTCAGGGGAAAAAAGAGGCACACTCATTATTAAAGAATTCTCTACCATTATCGGTTCTAATTCGACGGATTATTTTTCCGAATTGAGTCTTTGACAAGTGATAGAAAAGTTCTCGATGTGAAAGAACCTGATTTTTGACTGGATGAGGAAATATCCATGTGGCACGAGAGAAGTCATCCACGATTGTGAGGAAAAATCGGGATCCATCATGATTCAAGGTATGGTAGGGCCCCCAAACATCAACATGTATTAAGGAAAAAATGTCATCTGCTCGAGAAGTGCTATGAGGGAAAGAGCACGAGTTTGTTTGGCCATAGGGCAGATAGGGCACCGAGGACAAGGAAAAAAATGCACTTGTGGCCCAATCTTTTATGATTAAGAAAATTCATATCATTGGTAGCAGTATTACACAATGACTTATTGAATTCAACGAAGGTAAATATTGTGGGAAATTTTCCCTTAAAAATACAGCCCTTGATTGACTCTACCCAAGCCCATCGGTTGCCTGTCGAAAGGGCCTCGAAAGAAACAATTATCGGATGGAATAGAATGCGGCATGAATTTTCTTCGCAAACCGAGAAACTAATATCGGGTTGAAATGGAAATTAGGAACATATAGCACATTTCGAAGAGTAATGAGTGAGCTAAGATTCACAAAGTGCCGGACATGACTACTTGAGTATCTTGTTTCCATTTGGGAGTTGTACCGATATGGGACAAGACAACTTTTAACCTCGAAAAGAAAAGAAAGATTTATGGCGGACTATATGGTCACTAGCACTTTGAATCAATAATCCATGCATTCCGAGAAATTGCATTCATCGGACAATAGGATGTACCGTAAAGCTCCAGTTTTATCGAAGCATCCAATTTCTTCAATGCCTCCATAAGTTCTTGATATTGATCATGGGTGATTGATTTTCCCATTTGTTGACTTGATACCGAAAAGCGAGGAAAATTTCCCCTTTTCTTTTTCTCCTGGTTTTCCATTTAATTTCCAGCAGTTTTTCTATGGTATGGTGTGGCCTCTTTGCAATATTCACAATATAATTTACCTTTTCCCTTGGGCCTACCAATTTTGCAGCCGAGGAAGACCCGTTCATGGGCTGGAAAACTGCGCCGAGGTTGGACCGAATAAATTGGGCCCATCCGATCCTCCGAAAAAACGCGCGAATTGGGCCCATCCGTTCCTCCGAGAAAAGGACCGCGCCGGCTGTCAGCCCATTGAAGCGAGCCGTCCGTCGACGGCAAAGCCAGATCCTCGATGGCCGTTGGATTCATTCGCTCCCAAGATCATACGCGAGCCGTCCGATTGATTAGTCTGATCCGGGCCGTTCATGAACTTTCGGATATCTCTAGGGTTCTCGTCGAGGAACCCTAGATCCGCCCCCGCCTCTCTTCCTCTCGCGACGCTCTGCAGTGAGAAACGGGGATGGCCCTTGCTGCCAAAACGATTCCTTCTCCTCCCCTTCCATGATCCGCCGTTCGTTGTTGATTTTCCTCAGCAGCCGAGTTGGTAAATCCGAGCCGAGGCTCGGCATCGGCTCCATGGTAAGGATTTGGGAGCGAAACATCTGGGTAGCTTCGTTGAGGATGAGGAGGAATCTTGTCGCCTTCTCCCTCTCCTTAATGTTTCGTGCGATGTTGTATACATTCGGGCCAGTCGAATTTCTCTTCGACGGCCTCTAATTCGTTCCACGGTGCCAGAGAGTTTATTGTAAACTCGCCCTTTGTTGAGTTCCCTTGCTTCGGGTCTGATATCCGCGGGTGAGGTAAAATTTTTTAACTTGGTCGAGCTTTCATTACATCTCCCTTATGCTTTCCCATAATTTTTGTGGGTCTTCGTGGGTAGGTGGAAGTCCGGCCGCGACTTTGGTCGAGATGCGTTTCCAATCCATGTTCGACTAATTGATTGCATCTCTTCCAAAGCGCGCCGATCTTTCGTCGGCCGGAATAGGAAGGTTCCGTCTATGAAAACTTCTTTTCCTTTGTGATCGGTGCGCGCCGGAACTCGCGCGACCAGGTTGAGTAATTATCGACGCCCGTTAACCGTTGGTGATGATTTTAGTTCGGATCCTTCGGCATTTGTTGCATAAAAGTGGGTCGCCGGGTTCCGGCCGACCACCGGCAGCAAGGAATTGATATGGAAAGAAACCCGGATAGGGATTTGCATTCCCGACCCGACCCCTATTGCAGCCCCCGCATTGTGAAAACTCGGGTAGGGATTCGTTCCCATACCCGGTCAGCCGATCCGCCCGTCGCTCCGCGCCGATGGTTGAGCTTGCCCTGTCAATGGTGGTGGGCCTCCATCGGTTCGCACGTTGCCTTCGGTAGCCCGGCGATGATGCACTGCCTTGGGGCTTGGTCCCGATACCATGGATATGGTATCCACCTGTAAGGAGGCTCCAGAGAAGGGCAACCCCAGTTGGTCCGAGCCCGGTATTGCTGCCATTGCGCGTGTTGCGGATGCAACGCATCTGACCCCTTTGCTGTCCTGATTCGGAAACCACAACAGGAGAGTCTTGGCTGCCGAGATTCTGTGGAGTAGTGTTCTCGGCAGACTGGTCGACTGGATTCATGGTAAGGTCTTCTGGCTTTGACATGGTAAATGGAGATTAATTCCTTCGGCAACTCTTTTGTAGGTTGAGTTCTTCTGGAAATAATTGAAGCTTTGATTCCTACGGCAACTCCTTTGAAGATTGAAGTTCCTTTATGAGGCAATCTGAGCGGAAGCAGAAAAAAATCAGAACCCGAAAGCTTTGATACAATGTAAGGAAGTGAGAAACAGAGAGAATTTCTATGTCTTGTATATTCAATGTAACACAATTCGTGTATTTAATTACAAGAGATGAATCAATAAAAGGAAACTAGATATTCTCCTATTCTTCTAGTCCTAAAATAGACAAAGATTACAATCAATTACAATATGATACGATTTAGTGAATCATATCTTCCAACAAACTCAGGCTTTCATTCTTCCTCGCAAACTGTGTTTTGCAATAATCTGGCTAAATTCATTCGACTATGCCATTCTCATTGATTTCCCGCCCCCGCCCCCCGCTCCCTTTCTCTCTCTTCCTCTTTATTCTTTCTTTAGTTTTTTGGAGATGTCGATGTTTGTCACTTGCACTAGTACTCACGACTCTCGGTTCGGGGTGATATTCAATCGTGTCCTGACTTAGATGAGTTTTCTCAAATGTTGGTCAGCGCATTTTTTATGATTGCTCTGTGGTTGTCCTGATATGGGCTTGATCTCGGCGTCTTATTAGAATTAGCGTTGATATGAGGCTCTATGTACGGTTATTTATTGCATAGTTACATGTAGAAAGAGACTTTTATGAAAACCGGAATCTTCCAATTACCAGGATGTTAACGCCCGTAATGAGGAGAAGAATGCTCCGCTTCATTGGGCTTGTCTCGACCATGTTCAGGTGATTGTTTGATCGTATTGCAAAGATTGCAGCGCATCTTTATCAAATGCCTTAGCACATTGACATTGCAGGTGGTCCATAATCTGATTTTGTCCAAAGCAAATGTGAACTTGCTAAATCGGTCAGTCATTTTTTAGACTGAAGTTGATAGCACGAGATGTTGCTCAAGGCAATGCCTCCTACGTCTTTGACATACTTCGGCACTCGTAAATCCATCCATTCGGGTAATGTGCAGAGCAGGGGGAAATCGGATCTAGTTGACTTGATCAATGCCCCTGTAACTCAAGTTGAACTAACTGGCATGAGCACGTCTTGATGGAGAGATGATTAGGATGATATGCATGTAGCTATCCTGATTTTCTGTGTTTCTTTATGGGAGTAAGTGTTAGTAGGCTAATGTCATGAGAAAGTTTAGTTGTATTACGTGGCGATTCTTGTAGTCGACTGCAAGACACTGTCGAAAGTCTGGAGAAATTGAAGGAATCAATACAGAAGAGAGACCAATCAAACTCCCTTGGAGTGTTATCCATGAAGTTTATACTGTTGCACAAGACAGTTGCCCTTGGTGGAGCCGCTTTCTTGTTTATGGTGATTGTGAGTTTCGCGTGAGTGCTCTTCTACTTGATGATGTGGGAGACGAAGGGGCGGATGGTAGAGGAGTTGTTCCGTAAATCTGCAACAAATGAAATGGAGATGCGAACCGAGGGGCAAATAGTGAGGCTTCATCTATAATGCATGCATGATGTGCGGTTAATGTTGTGTCTAGGACCTAATATTAATTGGACATCGTGCATTACAAGTGAGGCCTCACTATTTGCCTCCTTAGTCGCATTTGTTGTTCCTTTGCATCTCCATCTCCCTCACTATGGACCTCCATTCCATGTATTTACCGAACAAGTCCTCCAGCCTCCGCCCCTTTGTCTCTGGCATCATCAAGTAGAACTGCACTCACCCAAATATCACAATCACCATGAACAAGAAGATGGTCCCGCCAAGGGTAACCGCCTGTGCAATGGCATTAACTTCATAGATATCAGTCCAACTTGGCATTCGGGTTTTCCACTAAATCAAATTAGAGGTGGAAAATAAAATGAAAAGGAGTTGCGTAGGAGCAATACGAAAACTAAATGGAAAAACAGTTTATTCTCTGAAACTTGCCATCCGTACAGCTCTACATCCTGCAACTTATGTAGTTTTACTTGTCCTTCTTTGCTTTCACAATATCAAGTCCTTCTAGTGAATTTTCGATTGTGAGTAGTTCATAAACCATTTCATTTTGCCCTAAGACACCATCTGTACCGGCAGAATGTGGATGGAACTGAATTTCATTTGGGAAAGGAGTTGCGTAGGAGCAATACGAAAACTAAACGGAAAAACAGTTTATTCTCTAAAACTTTCCATCCGTACAGCTCTACATCCTGCAATTTATGTAGTCTTACTTGTCCTTCTTTGCTTTCACAATATCAAGTCCTTTCAGTGAATTTTCGATTATGAGTAGTTCATAAACCATTTCATTTTGCCCTAAGGCACCATCTGTACCGGCAAAATGTGGATGGAATTGAATTTCATTTGGAAAAGAAGCACGGCCAACCAACTCTTTCTAACTAATTTTACATTATAATCTAGTAGGTTCTCCATGAAGATCATCGCATGGCGGAAGCATCTTTCATAACCAAAGTACCATTCTTAATCGTTGCTACAAGTTTGAACCAATACAAGTAATAGAAATCTTAGTCCTCGCTTCATATCAAATTGCTCCAGTCGATTCTAGTACCAGTTGAAGCAAGAAGTTTGCATCGCTGGCCCAGTCATTCCTCTCTACCCTCTTCATATGATTCGTTTCTATGTGTTTCTATGTAGCTGACAAAATATCAACAAATTATAGTCCATCCAAACAAACAAAACAGTACATGCATAGAGTATCGTGAATATATAACATGATGTTTCACATGATTCTGAAGTCTTGAAAACTCATAACGGTGATAATTCATCTTCAATAGGAACTTCTAATTACATGTTATCTAGAAGTGGACTATCAGAGCTGTAGACCTGCACAACTGGTGAGTTGCCATTGTCAAATTCCTTTTCCTCCAAAATGGCCACAACTCCTGTAATCGCTCTAATATAATGGCAGCTAATTCAACTCCTGAGTAGCCACAACCTAGAAAACAGCTACACGAATTTCAGACCCCTTCCAAAGTTCCTTCTCTCCAAGCTTTTAATTTGTTGTCAACCTTTCCGCAATGTAGAAATGTACGGGTGATAGAATAATAAATGTGCCAAATCGAGTCAATCAACTTAGAGATGTAATTTATAGCATTACAAACCACGCTAAAAGTTGCCTTACAAGTGCATCCTTGAGGGTTGAGAATGGCAATGCATACTTAGCTGCACAGGTACAACATCAAGCTTCACTTCAGCCCCAAGCAAGAACCAGCCTGTGCCCATGACAAAAAGAGAGAATTGGCATATCCTTATACACATAAAAACCAAATGAGCATCTATCTATCAACGATGATTCATCAAATCCAAGTTCAACTTAACAAATCCCAAGGAGGCTTGAACTAATCGATGCTATCCCCCAAAGATATTGAAAGAAAGCTCATTTAGCTCACAAAGGCAAGGGACAATCCTAGAGTAACACCTAAGAAAAGACGATCAACATTATCCACACAAAATTACTTCCTAATTAATCAGGAAAGTTGACAGAAAAAATCTAGCAAGTGTCTGAAGTTATGAAGTACAAACCTAATAAAGGCTATATATACCTCGGTGCTTGACAAAACTATATTCCTATATGAAAAATTAAAGACTTACTAGACGATATTCAAAGAGAAAACAATACCAGTCATATTCAACAAGGAGGCCACTTTCAAGTTGTACGAGTCCCTCTTAACCAGATCCGAGGAGAGCATTGATTCCTAGATGATCCATTGGACGCAAGAGTTTTACCTTATCTTGGAATGACTAAACATCAGTGCTCACAAGAAGATCAGCAAATCAAGGAGCTATTTCCCATTCTTCTACTTCTGCATCAAGACATAAGTCCTCAGAGAGAATCTCCCTCACCCTTCTTCAAATAAACATATCACTGGAACTATCATTATAAACAGCAAAAAACTATTGCAAACTCTGTAGTGTCATATCTTCATACCTCCAGATAAAAGTTCATATGGCATTGGCTTAAAAACAAACCGCTCAGATTGGTCAACAAGAAGGACCTACCGCATTATCAAAATGACCCAATTTAATAAGATG
The DNA here is from genome assembly GCA_014182545.1 of Eucalyptus globulus. Taxonomy (NCBI): domain Eukaryota; kingdom Viridiplantae; phylum Streptophyta; class Magnoliopsida; order Myrtales; family Myrtaceae; genus Eucalyptus; species Eucalyptus globulus. Next base: position 35,551,152 of record CM024723.1, read on the forward strand.
GCTCAAGCTCGAATAAGTAATTTGTACATTATACGTGGCATCATACTGGTTTTAACAAAATATACAGACTTCTATAAGACAATTTGGTATAGTCTAGAGGAGTGATCTTTGTTCAAATATGCAAGTTCTGCTTATGATTCCATTCTAGCAATAGGGATGTATCAATGAAGAACGCATACTAACTATACAAGGATCAAATGAATTACCTGAGGTTTCTTGCTGTCAGGCCAGACAAGTGATTCCAGTCTCAAAGTAGTGCGTAAACCCCCGAATCCACCACCTAATATACACACCCTTGGTCTCTGCAAAGAAAGGTTTCTTCTGCAAAACTTAACAATAAGTACCTTTGGATTCATGTACAATAATTTCAAAGAATATGAGCAAAATAAACATATTCGGGAGTGACGATGAGAGAATAAAGCAAACACCTCCACCCACAAAACCATGTGATTAGACTCAACTAAACTCTTCTCAGTTTCATCATTTCTTTTTGCTTCTAACCAATCCATGATTAACCTCATTCCCAAGCCACAAGGCTCAAAGTTATAAATTATATCAAAGGCAAAGCCCAACCTTAAACATTGAGCTAGAATGGCACATGGAACGATGGGAGGTTTGAGTGGATCGATCCATTCACGAAACCCACACCCAAATTGAGGATTTGACCCTAGTGTTTCAACCAGGCATTGCCAATGATGATAGAGAAAATTTCGTCCAATATGAGAATTTCCCCCATCATCAGCAAAAGGAAATAACAGAATAAGTAATGTTGGGTCGGCATCACCATTTTCTGCGATGCATGGAGTACTCACTAACGAAAATGACGTGCCCATATTATGAGAAAAAGAACATGAATCACCATTCCGACATCCCTGCAAGTCCAATTACATAAACAATTAATGAATTGCTTGCATTTATGGGAGAATAAAGTAGCAGCAGTGATGAAAGCAAGACTTAGGAGCATATGTGGAGAGTGTGGCATGACTTGGACATAATCGGCTACAGGTATACTTGAGCAATCCTAATACTATCTTCTCAATCACTTGCTTCAAACAAGGAGTGACCAATTTAGCTCAGAAGCCTCTAATCTCTTAGGAGGACTATATGCAAACAATCTCAAAAGATACCGCCGTTTCACTTTCTTCCAATCTTCACTAACTATCTGAATAACACAACAAGTCAGCAACAAGTAACATAAAGCAATACCTAATGCAGATGTATCTATGAACCTAAATATTAACACGACACCGAATTCTACTAAGTAGAATCCAAAACAAAAAAAACCGAACCTTTGAATGTACGGGAGTCGCCAATGGGGTGCTTATTGGTGGGGCTTGGGAAGGTGACGACGGGAGGCGACGATGTCCGCGTTCAGGAGCAGGGGGCGCTTTGCGGAGGAAAGAGAGAAAGAGCGAGCCATGCGACCTTCACTCGCGGAGAGGGAGGCCAAAATGCGAGCAGGGGTTCATTGGCATCAAGGTTGGCCAATAAGGGCGCTCCGTAGAGGAAAGAGGGAGAGAGCGGAGCGGAGGTTGCGAGAGGGAGGTGAAGGGGTGTTGGCGTTGGGCACTTAGGCAGAGGCCAAGGCGTCGACATGGGAGTCGGGGGCGACAGACTTCGATGCCTGTTGACACCTAATTTTTGCCCAAATTATTGCATATAGATTATCTAGGTATTTAAAATGGAAGATGTTTTCCCTAAAAAAAAAAAAAAATTGAAA
>CM024723.1:35552971-35686719 GCA_014182545.1 Eucalyptus globulus
CGATGGAGAACGAAGTGCTCCCTGTCATTGTTCCAAAGGTGGAGGAGAAGAAGCCTGGGGTCAAGGCCATTGCAATCTCCGGTTGAGAGTTGGTGAATTTACTGTCCTCGTTGCAACTTGTGTCTATATATAGTGTATGTATATGCTGTGTTCTGTAGGGGTTTGTGTGTCTGAGTTGGGAGTCTCGGTCCTCTTGCGTCTGATATGGCCATATTATAACTGTCATGACTTTCTACTGGTCATGGGATTTGACGTTATGATTTCCTAACATCTGTTAAATGTGATATTGGTTCCTCAAAGTATTGTTTCCCCCCTTTTTTCTGTGGTATCGATTGATAGTTTGTTCTTGAGATGTTGCTTATTTTGATGTGATTAGAATTACTATGATGATGATGCACCGCCTTAGCATGCCGCTTTTCCAAACAGGAGTTCAATTAGTTCATTCTTTTCGTTATGTTCCATGAAGGATCCCTAAAAAAATGTAAGTGTCGTACTGTGCACATTGTGATCATTTTTCCAACTGGGTTTGGGGGTGCCTGTAACATGCATTGAGATGAGCTAGTAACTTTCAAGATGAAACCAGGCTCAAAACCATATTTCTCCTTTTGAGCTCAGCACGAGGTGCAGGTTTCCTTCTACTTCAGTCTATCGAATTTATCAAATAACAACACCAGATATCCCAACAAGTTTTCTATTGATGGTAGATAATTTATCAAGTACTCAGTTCATGTGCATTAGCTATTAGCGCCAGAGTCCTGGTTCATCGAGGCTGGCCTAGGTCCCTAGTGGCTGGGACTAAGAAATCCTGGCTTTTGCTACTAAGACCCCAGTGCTTGGGCTTGGGAATCTCAGTGGCTAGGCCCATGTCCCCTGAGGTTGAGACCAGTCCTCAATGCTCGAGCTAGGATCGCAAGTACTTAGAAATAATCTACGGATTCCTTCTCACATGAATAGTGTATGTCTATTTAGGAAAACAAAACAAGTTTCCTTTATTAAACAATGAAAAATATTTTTTAGCTCATTTCCAAGTTTTAGCCATTAATAGGAAAATGTTATCATTTCCTAAAAATAACTTTTTGGAAAGGATTTTCTAGAAATGTCACATTTTTAGTGAAATAAACTGAGCTTAGACATTGTGGGTGTGTGCTTTGAGAAATGGCCAAATAGAAGCTGGTGGATTTATAATGATCCAATTTAATGAGGTAAGGGAGTAATTTTCAAGGCGTTGTAACAAACTTTTAGGATAGTAAAAGGGTACGTACATAAATAGTTTTACCCTCTAGTTGTGCATGTAAAATTGGAATTCACAATGAGAGTCCACTGATGTAATGGCATCTTAAAAACTTCGAAGTAAATTTTAGTTGCGTTCTAGCGAGAATGTCACTAGAAAGGGTGACGTCTTGAGAAAGAAAAAGCACTCGCATGCCAACTAAAAATCACGAGGTTCCTTATTAAGTGGGCAATACAATTAGTGAGGTTAGGATATTATAAGGACCACAACCTAACGATGGCTGCTCTCGTCAACCAACCTAAAACATAATAATCTAAAATCTATTACACTTTTACCAATTTAGTTCTTTATTTTTTAATCATACTAATTAAGCCTTCAACTTTTTCATGTTTTATCAATTGAGTCCATCCAGTCAATTTTGACTTAAAATCACTGACGTGTATAATAGTTATCGTGTGTAATATGGCCAGACATTGATAAGTTTTAATAATATTTTTATTAATTTATTAATATTTTTATTTATTTTTCCTTTCTTTACTTTTTTTTTTTTCTTTTTTCCCTTCTTTTTTTTTTTTTTTTTTTTTTTTCCCTTTGCCGGGCCTCTCAAGCAAGGGTTGCCCTTGTTGGATCGAGCAAAAAACCAAAAGGAAGAATTTTTTTCGAGGGGAAAAGAAGGGTAGCCTTACTTGAGGCTGGTGGAGGGAAAAATGATAAAAAAAAAAAGTAAAGAAGGAAAATAGAAGAAAAAAAGAAAAATCGAAAAATATTAAAATATTACTAAACATTGTTCATGTCAACATTGGCCGTGCCCAATCATGCTATGTGGGACTACCAACATTAATGTGAGCAAATTTAGGCTAAGATAAGCTAGATGGACTTAATTGATAAAATGTAAAAATATTTATAACTCAAGTGATAAATTAAAATGTTGAGAGGTGAATTGACAAAAGTGTAATAAATTTAAAATTTTATAAATATTTTTTCGATGGTGGACTCTAACTAACACGGACATGCGATACATTGACATATCATTTTTCAAAAAATAGAGAATTTTGACACATTGAAATACATTGTATATTAAATGTATATTTTTATATATACATGATAAATTATTATTTTTAAATAAAATTAATTTGATTTAAATTCACAAATAAATAAATAATAGAAAAGAACTTAGAATGAATTTGCACTAAAAACATTAATCTACATTTGTTAATATCATTTATTGTTTCAATTTGACAAATTCAACTATATTCCATTGAAATAATCTATGAAACTTGGTAAAGAAAAAAAAATACAATCCACATTCCACAATTAAAAAAAATACATTCCACATTCCACTATTAAATTTAACATTTAACGATAACTCGAAAAATGATCCATATTTCACCATCAAATATACTAAGAAGTCTTTCCCCATTTTTTTTTTCTATATTTACATTTTGACCCCTCATTTATTAGAAAATTTTAAAATTGACCGTGTATGTGTTGGAATCACATGTTGGAATTCCAGACTCATGTGTCAAGGCATGTTGGGGGAGTTGATCATATATTAGAAAAAATCTGACACATGTTTACCGCATGTTAGACTCGTGTCGGAGTGTCGGACACGGCACGAAAACTCCCGAAGAATGTTAGTGCTTTTTAGGGTGGACTTGATGATATCAATCGTTGTAGTGGTTGCCATGGTGGGTTGGTGCTTGTGCAAGTAGGGTAGTCTTTCAGTTTAGTTTTTCCACTTTTAAATCCAAATTTTAGTTGATTCTTCTTTTCTTTCGACATAGAAAGATATCCTAAATTTGGTATGCATACCCACTAGCCCTTCAATAGGCTCATAGTGATATTGAGTATCAAATCCATATTCTCCAATATCCATAAATCTAATTCATAATCTGCATTTCATTTTCTTAAAGCAATCATATAGTTTTTCGTAATTTAGTGAATCAAATAAAATATACTCCGTGAGATATTTTTCATAACGTTTCGAAATCCACTTCATAAGCCCTTGATGTTTTGAAACGTTTCTCATAAAAAGTTTCTCAAATCATTATAGACTCATTCCAAAAACCAGTTCTCAAGTCATTTCAAATATTAAAAGGTACTAATTGCCCGATCTATACTTTTGTGCAACAAACATGTCTTGATTACTTGGATGATACTCAAATCTTTATCTTTTTCAAGACATGACTTTACAAATCTATAGAAGATATATAACACCATTCACCTAGATATGCCCTAAATTAAATAACAAAGCCCACTTGATCTAACGAACTCACATTCATAACATATAAGTGAGAGATAGCATCAAAACTAAGTAAAATGCTATCTCAACTACGGTTTGGTTAAACTAAGCTTAAACGCTAACAAAATAAGAAATCGTTTACCTAAAGCGATTACTCAAACTTAAACACTTACCCGCGAGACCCTAAAATCTTGCTCCAATAAAACTGTTATGTCAAAAATGATTTCCGTCAAAACTCATGACTCTATAATGTCATAATCCATCATTTCCACAAAAACTTGAAGTTTCATAACCCAAAAATTAGACTTCGTGGTTCAATTTCTACATAACTTCGAATTTTAGCTCTCTTTTTTAAAACTACCTCGATTGGATGAATAAGAGGCACGAATACTTATCGGGCATTGTGATACATAATTGATCTGATTTGGTGGAGTCTATATGGTGAAAACTCCTCCTTTCTTCCTCCTTTCCCTCTCACTTTCTTTTTCTTTTCTCACTTTCTTGGCTTGCTCTCCGTCTCGAACGCTCATTTTTCCTTCAAAGAGCTTCAGTCCTCTTTCCTTTATTTGTTGACTTTTAACGTCTTTTGCTTCCTTTTTCTTTTCTTTTTTTCTATAACAATGTGTCCCATCACCACCTCTTTGAGTCAAAGAGATATGGCTTGATATTACAGGATCCGTCAAACCCGACCCGACGCCTTTGAGTACTGATTTCAACACTTTTTGCTACTTCTTCTGGAAATCAAATGCTGCCTTGTCCTTCGACGAGTCACATTCCGGTGATTGCACCTCAATCAGCCACCGAACGTGCCTGTACACATGATTAGATCCACGCGGCAAAGTGCCTTCCACGTGATCAACTGCACCAGCAACGTGCAGTGACGTTCATTGTAGTAATGCCTAGACGGTCAATCCTCACCGGATTTTTAAACTCCTAGCCTGAGAAAGGAAAGCAGAACACAAGAAAGAGGAAAAAAAATACATGATAAGTACCAAAACTTAGCACGAAAGAATACTTAAGTATCAAAAATTAAAAAAGTGAGACACTTAAGTGCCATCTTCTACAAATTCCACTGAAAATCTTACGTGGTGATTTTTTATTATTTTTCTCACCTAAATGTCTAGCTAGAGAGCCGACCAAAAAAATGCAAAAATGACGTCGTTTTTGTATGTATTCAAATTTTAATATAAAAATTAATTTATAAAAATAATAAATAAATAAATAAATAAATTATATATATATATATTTTAAACAGAGAGGAAGAAGACGGTTGAAGGCTGAGCCCTCGCCATCGCCGCTTCCCCACCGTCGCCGAGAAGGGTCGGCAAAGGTAGGGGGAGGATCGGTGAGGGTCGGGCGGCGGCCCTTGGCCCAACCAAGCGAGGGTTCCTGACCCTCACCAAATCTAAGGGAGGGCTGCAACCCTCACCCCAAATTTGGGCGAGCACTCGCAAGCCCTCGTCACCAGTCGGTCGAGGTCGCCAACCCTAGCCAGGGCCCCACAACCTCGGCTGACGTTGCCCCCACCGTCGGCGGCCCTTCCCGATGACCACAGCAATGAGGGCTTAGCCCTCCAGTCGCGTGTCTCCTCTCTCTCAATCCTTTTTCTTTTAATGTTTTAAATAAATTTAGTTTTAAATTTAATTTAATTAATTTTATATTAATTATTTACCACGTTAGAGACAAAATTATGTCATTTTTGCATTTGTCTAGCTACGTCAGCGTGCAAAATCACGTCATTTTGCACTTATTTCATTAGAAAAATCGCAACGTCAACATTTTGATCGAATTTTATCGCTGTGGCATTTAAGTGATCATTTTGCTTCGATTTTGACACTTTTAAGTGTCAATCCGTGCCAAGTTTTCTCACTCTAGATATCTGGCACTCTATAAAAAGAGATTTCAAGCTCTCGAAAATTTAACCATTGATGTGGTTGGCTGAATTGGTTAAGACTTGCTCCATGGTGGTTTGAAGCCATCACGGGTTCTTAAGTCTCCAGATGCCTCTCGATCTTAGGATATTCTGGTCTTCTGTAGAGTGAGTCCAGCTTTGTATAGCGGGTTCAGGGACTGCTTCCGCTTTACTCCAGCTCATATTCAGTGATGTAATGATGCTGGATTCCATCGAAATGAACGGTAGCTACGGTCAAAGCCCCATGAACGAGTGACTCGAGAATGACCAAATAGAAGCCGGCGGGCCTCATTCCGATAAGGTAAGGGAGTGGTTGTGGGGCCGAGAGGCTTGAAACAAGAAGTTCGGGTCGGCAGTAGCTACAGACACTAAAAATGTATTTCCCCCGAACTTATGTATGCTATATTAGTAAATGAAATATGAACAAAAAGTTCCCGAATGGGTGGGAGTTGAGGTCTTTGATTAGTATTTCTTGATAGTTTAATTAAGCTTCCATTTATTCAAAGAAAAATTATTTTCGAGAAATTATTCTCTCATGTTCCAGTATTTGAATAACGAAAAAACTATTTGATTAATGCAAAACATTTTTTATGAAGTAAAAATAAATTTAGACGGGAAAAATAATTCCCCTTTCTAATAAGAATGAAACCACCTGCCGTGAATCATCAAACAAAAAAGAATCTAACAATCATTTTCACGGATAATATTTCATATAGGGACAATTCCTGAAATTTTAGTCAAAATAAAAATAAAAAGAAAAAATCACCAAAAATCTCAAATTTTACCCAAAATAACAAATTTACCTCAATTTTCTGTGATGTGACGTGACACATTTATCATCAAATTTTTTCGTGATACAAAAACCTATATTATATTCATGTGACACATTTATCTTAAACTATAAGATATTTTGGTCTTTTTATTTTTAAATTTTATTTTTCTTTTTCTAATCTCTTCCTTCCGCCTGCCATGGCGGAGGGAAGCCACTGTCTAGTGAGGGCTGCCCTCGCTAGTGTCAACGAGAGAAGAAAAAGAAAAAAAAAAAAAAAAAAGGAAAATGCCCTAGATGGAGTAAATGTGTCACGATTTGCAAAGTTGGAAGTTTTAAATGCCACAAAAAGATTTTGAGGTAAATTTATCATTTTGGACAAAATTTAGGATTTTTAGTGGTATTTTCCCAAATAAAAAAGAAATCTCCCATTTCTTAGAAAAACCTTTTTATTTCGAACTACGAGAGCAATCAATTTACTTGGAATCCCGCCCGCGATGCTGTAGAAGACCGTCATCCTCTTCCTCCAGCCTTGAGCTTCGATTCGGAATCAATTCTCTTCCGGGTTGCCAAAACGCCGGCCGGACGAACGATTTTCCCTGCTCCGGAGCGGAAGAAGCGATTTGAATTGCTGCATCGAAAGGGAGAGAATACAGGAGGAGGGCAGCTAGGAGAAGGAGGAGAAGGACAGCGATTTTTCCGGCGACGAATTGAATCCTGCCGCATTCATCAAAAGCTGCTGCTCCTGGAGTTCTGAATCTAGTCGCGCAAGGAAAGCTCGAGCGAGACTCGTTTCGCATAACCCAAAAATAGCGAAATTACTTTCGGATTTTGCTCACAAGCTCCCTCAGCGTCTGTTGGAAGAACAGTTCATCGCCCTGCTACAGTCATGTAGGACCAAGAAGCGGCTCCATCAAATCCACGCCCAGGTAGTCTGTCATGGCCTCGAAGGGAACCATTACGTCGCTCCGAAAATCGTCACGGCTTGTGCTCAGGTCAAGGAAATGGGGTATGCCCATCACGTGTTCGACCGAATTCTCGATCCGAATGTTGCTCTCTGGAACGCCATGCTCAGGGGGTGTTCCCAGAATGAATTGAACAGGGAGGTCGTTCTCTTGTTCCGTCGAATGAGGAGCGTGGGCGTGATGCCCAATTGCTTCACTTTCCCTGTCGTGCTCAAATCTTGCGGCAAGATTAATGCTTTGACGGAAGGCCGGGAAGTGCATTGTTTTGTGATCAAGTCTGGTTTTAAAGAAAATCCTTTTGTCGGCACCACCTTGATTGAAATGTACTCAAGTGGGGGAGAAGCTGGTCCTGCTTACAAGGCCTTTGGTGAGATGATTGAGAGGAATGTAGTTGCATGGACTTTGATGGTGAATGGGTACCTCTTGTGTGGAGATGTAGTTTCAGCAAGGCGTCTGTTTGACTTGGCTCCTGAACGTGACATAGTGTTATGGAACACCATGATCTCCGGTTATATTGAAAATGGGGACATGGTGGCTGCGCGGAGGCTTTTCGATGCCATGCCCAGTCGGGATGTTATGTCGTGGAACACTATGTTAAATGGTTATGCTAATAATGGAGATCTCGATGCTTGTGAAGTGATGTTTGATGAGATGGCTGAACGGAATATTTTCTCATGGAATGGCTTGATTGGAGGATATGCCCGTAGTGGTAATTTCTTGCAAGTCTTAGCCACTTTCAAGAGAATGTTGATTGAAGGCACTGTGAGCCCTAATGATGCCACTCTTGTGACTGTTTTGTCTGCGTGTGCTAGATTAGGAGCTCTTGATTTGGGTAAGTGGGTACATGTTTATGCTGAGGGCCATGGATATGGCGGGAATACATATGTTGTAAATGCTCTGATTGACATGTATGCAAAATGTGGGACTGTAAAGAATGCCCTTAATGTGTTCATCAATATGTGCGCGAAGGACTTGATTTCATGGAATACCATAATAAATGGTTTGGCAATCCATGGCTGTGGAGCTGATGCCTTGAGTTTGTTCCAGCAGATGAAATGTGCTGGAGTTAAACCAGATGGAATCACATTCATAGGCGTCTTGTGTGCCTGCACACATATGGGAATGGTGGCAGATGGTTTCTCATACTTTCAGTCCATGATTGATGATTACTCGCTAGTGCCTCAAAAGGAACATTATGGCTGTATGGTTGATTTGCTTGCTCGAGCTGGTCTTTTGGTCCAGGCTGTTGAGTTTGTGGATTCGATGCCCATAAAAGCCGATGCTGTAATCTGGGCTACTTTGCTTGGAGCCTGTCGGCTACATAAAAATGTTGACTTGGCTGAATTAGCCCTCCATCGGTTAAGTGAACTTGAACCTGGAAATCCTGCCAATTATGTTATGCTTTCAAATATATACGGGGACATCGGAAAGTGGAAGGATGTGGCAAGATTGAAAGCTGCAATGAAGGATACTGGGCGTAGAAAACTTCCTGGATGTAGCTTGATTGAGGTCAATGATGATATTGTTGAGTTCTATTCCCTGGATGAGAGGCATCCTGATAGTGATGAAATATATGAAGCTTTGGACGGTTTGATAAAACTATCAAGGTCATCTGGGCATTCATCTGAGCTAACTGTGTTTGAGCAGTGAACTTATAGAAGAAGGGGCAAATCTAGACAAAGTCAATCAAAGTTACTGACTTGTATTAAGTCGCTTTCTTTTGTTGTGAGGTGTTTAATACAGGTATGATTATTTCGATTTTGGGGGAAGGAAGAGGGATCATCATGACATATACTTAAGAAAAAATTTAGCGGTTACCTTCTCAGCCATTCATATTTGTTTTTTTTTTTTTCTTGTTGTAGAAAATCTTCAGAGGAATCAGTTTGTTCTTTTTTTAGGAGAAAAAGGTACAGGTCTCTAAGATATACATACATACATACATACATACATACATATATACATATATACATATATATATATATATATATATATATATATATATATAATTTGAATTGATCCTTATAAATGTAAATGATGATGTGATTATAATTTTGCCATTAAATGTAGATTTTCTCAATCGACGAGGCTTTCAAAATCTTTTGACAAATAAAAAGCAGGTATACACAGAGGATCTCGAGCGCCCACCTGTTGCGCTTAGTGTGGCGAAGACTGCCGTGTGGCAAGGGCTAGGCGATGAGTCGTCAGGGTTGTGCAACCTTGGCAGGTCCATCTCACCAAGGATTGCACAACCCCGGTGATCGCCTTTTTCGGGTTTGTAACGGGAAGTCTCTGTTTTTGTCTTTCTATTTATTGGGGCTTGAGTTTATTTTATTTTATGCTATTTTAACGCAATCAACACAAAATACTTTATATTTAGTCTCGAATCTACCCCGAATTTGATGATTTTTCCATCTGCTACAATTCCGAATCTCGACTGCCTAATTCTTGATTTTGTTTGTAATAACCAATGGAGTCTCTCAAGTCTAGCAGGTGTCTCGTCCTAGTTTTGATGCGAATTAAGTCCATGCTCCCACCTTCAAGCTGTGGTGGTGATGATTTGCTGGTTTGGGGGCTGCAATAACAATGTTTCATGCACTGTTAAAGAAGCTTATGAATCGATTTGATCGAGACATCATTTGCCCATTGATAGACTCTGGAGTTTAGTGTGGAAATGGATGGGCCACAAAGGATTAGAAGCTTCTTGCGGTTAGTTTCTCACCAATGCCTAATTATATTAGTGGGGATTCCTTTGCGCTTCTTGTCCGCAATCTGGTAAAAGAAGTTAACTGGCCACTAGTTTTTGGTGTAACTTGGGGCATTTTTGAAATTGGAGAAACGAGATAATTTCAAACGAACTTCTCTTCCTGGCGCACCTATGGACTTGATTTTGGGATATGTTAAGGACATATGACTAAGAACAGAATGTCTTCTTAAAGGAAGAAACGGGATATGTTTGTAGGTTTGACTGTCTCTCCTTTTGGTTGGATCAATCTCAATACAACAGAGCTCTAAAGATAACCTGGGATCAACTTTAGTAGGCGGTCTTCTTCATTATGAATTGGGCAATTGGCTTGTTCTGTGGAAGTGTGTTGTTTGCTCAAAGCAGAACTTTGGAGTATATACTTGAGACCATCTCATTGAACATTCACAAACTTATTGTGAAGGTGGACTCGCAAGCGGCTATTTTTCTGCTTCAAAAATCAACTCCCTCTCTCAATTTTGGTGACATTCTCCTTTCTTGGATTGGGAAAATGATGGAGTATCACCCAATAGATCAAAATTGTATATACTTTGAGGTTAGAAAACTCGTGTGCAAATTGGCTAGCAAATTGAATACTAATAATCCATCAAGAGGTTTATTTCCACTTGTTGATAGGAGATCAGACATAGTCAAGTTTTATTAGGAGAGTAATGATGTAAATTTAGGGTTTTGCCCTCATTTCTTACCCCAAAAAAAAAAAAAGTTAACGATTTTTCTCTTATATAAATAGCTGCAAAAGAACATCCCAAGTACTCAAATTTGGCACAACGAGACATTTAAGTGCTAAAAGTTACAAAAGTGACATTTAAGTGCTCATTTCTTTTTGAAAAATGGGATGCTTAAGTGCCATAATTAGTGAATCTCTTCGAAAATCTTACGTGACAATTTTTTTTATTAATTTTGCTTGCTTACGTAGCTTGCTGGAAGGCTAAATTAGCAAACAAACACAAAAATAATGTCAATTTGGCACAATTTGAATTTTAATATAAAAATTAATTAAACTAAATCAAATTTAAAACTATTTTTTTTTTAAAAAAAAAAAAAAAAAGGAAGAAGATCATTAGCAGCTGATGGGGGAGGGTCGGCCGGGGTGGGCAGCGGCCCTTGGCTAGGTCGGGCGAGGGCTCACAAGTCCTCATTCACTGGTCATGGGGTTGTCGGCCCTTGGCCGTGGCTCGGCGACCCTTATTGACCTTCCCCCACCTTCCCAATGACAGTGAAATGGCGATAGTGGCAAGGGCTGACCCCTTAGCCGTTGGCTACTATTCATCTTCCTTTTTTATTTTTATTTTTACTTTTTTAATTTGGTTTTAAGTTTAATTTAATTAATTTTTATATTAATTATTTACTCGAGTCAATAGAAAAACGACATCATTTTGGTACTTATCTAGCCATGTCAATGTGCAAAATGACATTCTTTGTTGCACTTGACTTGTCGAAAAATCAATACGTTAGTGTTTTGGCCAGATTTTCTCACCGTCGGAACTTAACTGATCAATTTTGCTCCAATTTTGACACTTAAATGTCACTTTCTTAACTTTTGGCTCTTATATAAATAGATGCAAAAGAACATCCCAAGTACTCAAATTTGGCATAATGAGACATTGAAGTGTTAAAAGTTAAGAAAGTGACACTTAAGTGCTACTTTCTTTTTGAAAAATGGGATACTTAAGTGCCATATCTAGCGAATCTCTTCAAAAATCTTACGTGGCAATTTTTTTTTATTAATTTTGCTCGCTTACGTAGCTTGTCGGAAGGCTGATTTAGCAAACAAACACAAAAATAATGTCATTTTGGCACAATTTGAATTTTAATATAAAAATTAATTAAACTAAATTAAATTTAAAACTATATATATATATATATATATATATATATATATATTTTTTAAAAAAAATAGGAAGGAAGATCATTAGCAGCTGATGGGGAGGGTCGGCCGGGGTGGGCAGTGGCCCTTGGCTTGGTCGGGCGAGGGCTCACAGGTCCTCATCATTGGTCGTGGGGTTGTCGGCCCCTGGCCAGGGCTCGGCGACCCTTACCGACCTTCCCCCCACCTTCCTAGTGACGGTGGGGTGGCGACGGTGGCAAGGGCTGACCCCTTAGCCGTTGGCTACTGTTCATCTTCCTTTTTTTTTTTTTTTTTTTTTTTACTTTTTTAAATTTGGTTTTAAGTTTAATTTAATTAATTTTTATGTTAATTATTTACTCGAGTCAATAGAAAACGACATCGTTTTGGTACTTGTCTAGCCATGTCAATGTGCAAAATGACATTCTTTGTTGCACTTAACTTGTCAAAAAATCAATACGTTAGTGTTTTGGCCAGATTTTCTCATTGTCGGTACTTAACTGATCCATTTTGCTCCAATTTTGACACTTAAATGTCACTTTCTTAACTTTTGGCTCTCAAGTGTCTTCTCGTACCAAGTTTTGGCACTCCAAGTGTCCTAGACTCAAAAAGTTTGGAGTATATGTGACGCCCCCATAACGTCATGGCTCATGTAAGAACTATTAGTGCAATTATCTTATTCGTTTCACTTTTTCTTAAGCACACGGAAACGTGAGGGACTAAAATAGTCCTGGGGTGCACATGGACTTCTGTAAATGGGGCAACTTCAGGTGACAAGTTGGGTACATTGGGGAATTCAAAAGGTTAGTACTACTGACTACATTCGGTCATAAGTCGGTCATCCCATCCTCAACCTAGCTATACATGTGGTCACTTAACCGTGGCCCCTAGCTCCATCCAAAAATCTTCCAAGCTCCCCCAATTGCCCTCCTTCCTCCTTTCTACTCAGTGGGTGTGCCTTTGTTCCCCAGCCTGTCGATGAACAGTGGGAGGAGATCCACCATGTGCTCGTTGACACGGGTGTACACTCCAATGCATCCAAACGTTACAAGCCTTGTCGAAGGCCCAATATCCACAACCAAACCAAATGTGATCCGGATAAAATTCGCATCAGGAAACTAGGGTTTATGAACTCGTCTTCTTGCCAAGCGAAATTGACCAGTACTCCACAACCAACTATAGGAGAGGTAGGTGGGATCGATATTCTATTGATATGAAAAGATGGAGTCAACAACTAGTAAGCCTAAGCCCAACAAGCAGATTGTCCGTCAATTTATACTACATAAATCGATCACCGTATTGATAAGGAAAGCCTTAGTATAAAGTATAGTAATCATCAACTTACCTTAGAACCTTTTCAAAATATCATAACATATCAATAAAAGTATTAGCTCAATTTAAGTGTACCAAGGTTATATTCAATAGGAATCTCCTGTTGCCATCATCATTTGGGGAACTCTGTTACCCCCCAAGGATCTTGCACCCATCTGGCATCGCAAGCTCATCTAGGGGATGGTGTTAGACTCCCAGACATTCGGAGGAACCCAGTTATCTCTCCAAGCACCTAGACTACAACCCAGGGCATTGTCGTCCTAAGGACCAACGGTTTTCTTAGTGACACATCCACATCATGACGCAGTATTTCCATAATTCAATTTAAAAAGTACATGGATGTTACTACTATCTAGGGACTCAAGCGTGACTCTAATGAATCCTTAGTCATTTTTATCCTTTAGACTAATATAAACTCACCCGTGCCGATATTAAATGAATTGTAAGAAGAATCTCATATCCCAAGCTCTAAACTAGCCTTATAAGGCATTCCACATGCCTCTAGAAGCGGCAGCTGTTACTAGATAAAAGGGTTTTAAAAATTATGAAACTTTAATATAAGGTATATAGGATCTAGAGGGACATTTTTCGTGAAGGACTCGAAGTCCGATTCAGTTCACATAATTCTAAATAATATTTGGAAACCGTGCCCAAAATAGTAAAAATTTCCAAAATGTGATAGAGTAGAAAGATAAAGATTTTGCAAGTTAACTGAGACCGAAAAATCATGGACATTTTATATGTGATAGCATAGGATATACTCTACAACTTTCATGAAGGAAATGTGTTAGAATTCTTGACCGAAAAATTTGTGGGAAATGGAAAGTAGGAAGAAGTCGGTGTCGTACCCCTAAAAACAGATTTGTCTGCGTGTGCTAGATTAGGAGCTCTTGATTTGGGTAAGTGGGTACACGTTTATGCCGAGGGCCATGGATATGGCGGGAATACATATGTTGTAAATGCTCTGATTGACATGTATGCAAAATGTGGGACTGTAAAGAATGCCCTTAATGTGTTCATCAATATGTGCGCAAAGGACTTGATTTCATGGAATACCATAATTAATGGTTTGGCAATCCATGGCTGTGGAGCTGATGCCTTGAGTTTGTTCCAGCAGATGAAACGTGCTGGAGTTAAACCAGATGGAATCACATTCATAGGCGTCATGTGTGCCTGCACAAATATGGGAATGGTGGCGGATGGTTTCTCATACTTTCAGTCCGTGATTGATGATTACTTGCTAGTGCCTCAAATGGAACATTATGGCTGTATGGTTGATTTGCTTGCTCGAGCTGGTCTTTTGGTCCAGGCTGTTGAGTTTGTGGATTTGATGCCCATAAAAGCCGATGCTGTAATCTGGGCTACGTTGCTTGGGGCCTGTCGGCTACATAAAAATGTTGACTTTGCCGAATTAGCCCTCCATCGGTTAAGTGAACTTGAACCTGGAAATCCTGCCAATTATGTTATGCTTTCCAATATATACGGGGACATCGGAAAGTGGAAGGATGTGGCAAGATTGAAAGCTGCAATGAAAGATACTGGGCGTAGAAAACTTCCTGGATGTAGCTTGATTGAGGTCAATGATGATATTGTTGAGTTCTATTCCCTGGATAGGCATCCTGATAGTGATGAAATATATGAAGCTTTGGACGGTTTGATAAAACTATCGAGGTCATCTGGGCATTCATCTGAGCTAACTGTGTTTGAGCAGTGAACTTATAGAAGAAGTGGCAAATCTAGACAAAATCAAAGTTACCGACATGTATCAAGTCGCTTTCTTTTGTTGTGAGGCGTTTAATACAGGTATGATTATTTTGATTTTGGAGGAAGGAAGAGGGATCATCATGACATATACTTAAGAAAAAATTTAGTGGTTACCTTCTCAGCGATTCATATTTGTATTTTTTTTTTCTTGTTGTAGACAATCTTCAGAGGAATCAGTTTGTTCTTTACTTAGGAGAAAAAGGTACCGATCTCGAAGATATATATCCTCTACGCTCAGTTGACCCAGTCAATCGGCCTGTTTACGTGAAAAAGGATTCAGCGAGACATTCATATAATGCGATCTTCAGCGTGAGCAACCGTATCTCACTTGAGCCCCTTCTGTCTGTGCTATGCGCACACCAAAGCTTTCCTGTTTCTAACCGTTCTTGGGCTTCTATTGTTCCCCTCAATTATTATGTCTGTTCTTTAAATGGATGCATACTTCCCTGGAAGTTCATCACTTTTCTCTTCTTCCTCATTTTGCTACCATCCTGTCACGTTCATCGTCACGTGAAAGAACTAGAGGAGAAAACCCAGCTCCTGTTCGCTTACTGAGGCCAACATGGGTAATGCAACCTGTAAATTATCAAGATCACATCATCATAAAATCAGTCAGGAATTAGTGTTTATGGGACTTTTCTGTTTCGACCTCCTTAACATCGACCTGCTTCGCTGCCAGTTGTCTCCTGCCGTGTCTCTCTGCCTTTGACTGCCACGAACTCAAGTTGTCATAGAACTCGACCTTGAAAGAGATCAAGGGTGGAGGACGAGTCTCGATAAAAATCGTGGTGGTCCGGGGGTTTGAAATCGACCCAGGAAAGCCTATGGGAGAGCTTCGAAACCCCGTCACACGAAGTTGGAAACTTTGCAAGGAAACAAAGTTGGCCACGGAAACAAAGGTGGCCATGGGCCCGTGGCCGGTGGAGTGAAATCGACCTTGAATCCTGAAAATGGACGTTTTTTAGCCGAAGTATGTAGCTGTAATCGATTTTTCCTTTCACTGAGCAAATATGTGGTCCACTACGTTTGCTCTTTCGGGTCCTCTGCGCTCAGTTGACCCAGTCAGTTGGCGCGTTGACGTGAAAAAGAATTCAACGAGACATTCATATAATGCGATCCTCAGCGTGAGCAACTGTATCTCACTTGAGCCCCTTCTGTCTGTGCTATGCACACACCAAAGCTTTCCTGTTTCCGATTGTTCCGGTGCTTCTATTGCTCCCCTCTAAAATTCCTGAAATGGGCGTCGAGAGCTCCATAAGTTCTAAGGTTTTGCTTCGCCATGTCGTTGGCATTTTGACGATTATTTCTTTGGAAGCCTGGGTTCCATCATTGAGCCTACCATATGGAAACCGCGAGCATGGCGAGTGTAAGGTCATAATAGGTTCTCTCTTTGACAACTACACTGAACGATGTAGTAGTGATAAGCCATTGCTCGAACTACAACCTTTTGGGGAGTACCTTGTCGATAATGAAAGTCAATCTTTTGCGTCGATCTCAGAGTTAGAGAGAAGGGGCAATGCTTGTTTTTGTCCACTTCCTGATACTGATGTTCCCACTATTAAATTTTTCTCCTTCCTTAAATCCCGTGAAAGGCCTTCATTCCTAGCATTTCTCCGTGATTGCACCAGCTTCCCAATTGTTGGTGATGATCTACCTCCTGACTTCACTTGCCCCTCCAATGGCACCAACCGCTCTTATGTCGCTGTTATGGGTAAACATGAAGATCCACATCTAAATAAGTCAGCCTGCAAGAGTCCTGTTATTGTACCTGTTGAATTAGCCAGAGATGATACAGAGAAAATAAAAGAAGATGAGTACGAGGAGAAGTTGAAGCACGGGTTTAGATTGAAATGGGATTTAACCTCCTGGGAGAGCTGTGTTAAATGCAAAATAAGTGGAGGCAAATGCAGAAGACGTGATGGGCGTTTCCTGTGCAGAGGTAATACTTTTCGATTAATTCCCTGTAATAGCAACAACAGTTGAGATTCTCCCACGTGTTTTTCGGTGAATTTCCTCGCCATTCTCTCCAAACTTGATAAGGACTTCAAAGGGAGAGGAAGAACTTTTTGACTTCCCTTGGTTTTCTATTCTCACTTTTTTCCTCATCCTGGCTTCATTCACCATGCCATTAATTTATGTCTCTTTTGGACAATCCTTTTGTAGTTTTAGTAGTTAGATGAATTCAGGGCAACATCATTTTCTTCCTCGCAGTAGTCACTTCTGTGAATCTTAACCCAGCATTAATCAAGTGCACAACTCAGTAAATAGCGAATTTTTAAGAGTGTCACTGTTTGCATTAGCCAGTTCAATACATAAGCCAGGGGAAAATGTGAAGTGAAAAGCTTTATGCACGTGTGTTTGCTCATGCATGTTTTGCATCAGCTTAAAGTTGTAGTTAACACCGTTGCTTAAAGCATCATCTATGCATGTAATCATATCATATATGTCATTCATAATAAGCCAGGTTTCCTTAGACTTCCAGAGGAAAGACTTTAACCAAAACCCCCATCAACAACTTCTGAGCTACACATACATAATAATCATTATGAAAGATTCTTTTAAAATTCCAGCGGCTGAATTGACCTGAATTGTTATGGTTGATAATTATGTCCTTTTTTTCCTTTGACCAGAGTGATATGCCTCTGTTGTTTGTTTGTTTGCTTGTGGATTGTATCACAATTGATGCTGAACTTTATGAAGACCTAGCTGATATACACTCCCTGTGGAATCGTTAGAATTTCGTGCATAAATTGAACATTGTGGTTTTTTCTGATGACCATACAATTTTTTTATAAATCACATGGTCAAATTATAATATCCAAGAGGGAATTCACTTGTGAGAATATTGTAATGACAAGATCGGCATATATGCCTTGACCTCTCATGTGAATTCACCCGTCTCTATTTCCTTTACATTCTCCGAATGTCCTGTAATTTCTTAGAAACAGCTAAACAAACGTGTACTGACATCACGAGAGAATAGTAGAATTTGAATTAAACCTTTCAACTAAAATGTAAATGAAAGATGTGATTATAATTTTGCTATTAAATGTAGATTTTGTCATTACGCGGGGCTTCTTTAAAAACTCCTGACAAATAGAAAACAGAATTAACATTTCTAAAACACAATATGGCAAAAATTAGAAAGAAAAAGTGAAAGAGCGGACTAGTGTTGCTACCAGGGTGGCACTGCCATCGCTGACTGCATTTGATAGGACACTCATGGAGAAAACACAAATTGTTACAAATAAATAGATATACAAACTCAGAGGGTGGCGAGCTCCCACCGCTTACGCTTGGTGTGGCGATACCTATTGTTTTCCATTCTCTAGGTGATGGTCGCCAGGATCGTGCAAACTTGGCCTGGTTTGTCTCACCAGGGATTGCGCACCCTGGACATCGATCTTTTGGGGGTTCACGGCTGTTCGTCTTTACCTGCCTCTCTCTCCATTAGGGCTTGAGGTTTTATTTTTTCCTAATATTTTAACCCAATCGACACAAAAGAAAATTCACGATAACACAAAAGAAAATGTGGCAGTCTCCGACAGCATTTCGTATGCATATTAACATATGAACATGTTGTCAGAGATTTCTATGGCCAAGAAAAAAAAAGTTTTAAGGATCATTATTGCTTATTTTCTGAAAATACAGGGATGACGGTTGCCTTCGTTCCAATAGAGAAAGGAAACATCATATAATAAAATTCTAAACGACATGAGAGACGAAAATCAAGATTTGATTTGTTCGGAGTCCTTGGCCTGTGACTGTTGTGATGGCTACGTAATTGCTATCAGGGTCTCTGTGCCAATATCCTTCCCTATATCGTCCTGTAATTCTTGGAATCTGTACCGATAATGTGATGGAATAGTAAACCTCTTCACCCGTTTGTCTTCTTCCTAATCGGAACCAAAAATGACGAAAAGACTTCACTTTTGAAGTCAATCGCCAGCCATGAACTCAAGTCATAGCACTCGACCTTCAAAGGGATCAAGGGTCGAAGACGAATCTCAGTGAAATCGTTGTGGCTCTGAGGCCACGTTTGCTCTTTCGGGTCCTCCACGCCCGGTTGACCCAGTCAATTGACGTGTTTTAGTGAAAAAAAGATTCAACAACAAATTCATATAATGCGATGTTCTGTTTGAGCCGCTGAAGCCCCTTGTGTCTCTGCTACATACATGCCCCAAAGCTCTCCTGTTCTGACTGTTCACGCGCTTCTATTGTTCCCTCTAAAATTCCTCAAACGGGTGTCGGGTGCTCCATAAGTTCCAAGGTTTTGCTTCGCCTTGTCATTAGCATTTTGACGATTATTTTTCTGGAAGACTCTGTTGCATCAGTGAGCTTGAAATATTCCTGCGAGCCTGCAAAGTGCGGTGACCTTGTGAAAGGTCATCCCTTCTGGAACGACACTAACCCATGTTGTCCTGATGAGCCGCTGTTACTAGAACCTTTCTGGGAGGACCTTGGCGATTATGATCATCAATCTCATGCGTTGGTCTCAGAGTTCGCAAAAAGGGCAATGCCTGTTTTGCTCCACCTAAACATTCTTCTAGATTGCCCAGGGCATTTGATCCTGATGAGCATTCATACCTAGCATTTCTCCATAATTGCAGCAGCTTCCCAAATGTTGATTCTTTATATCCTTACTCAACTTGCCCCTCTCCTGGCGCCAACCGCTCTTATGTCGCTCTTATGGATAGACCAGAACACCCACGTCTTAATCTGTCAGCGTGCGAGAGTCCCGTTACTCTACCCGTTAAATTAGCCAGAACGGATGGGGAGAACGTAGAAAATGTTGACTACGAGGAGAAGTGGAAGCACGGGTTTAGACTGACATGGATTTAACCTCCTGGGAGAGTTGTGCTAAATGCCAAAAGTTGGAGGCAAATGCAGGGGACACAATGCAAGTTTTCTGTGCAGAGATAACACTTTCCGATTAATTACCTGTAATAGCGACAGCTTAAATTCTACCATGTGTTTTTCAGTGAATTTCCTCGCCATGCTTTCCAAACTTGATAAGGACTTCAAAGGAAGAGGAAGAACCTTTTGGCTTCCCTTGGTTTTCTATTCTCAGTTCCCTTTTCCCACATCTCGATCTACTTGTGTCATTAAAGAAATTCGGTATGACAAAACTCATTCAAAGCGGCGGATGAAGCATTTCTCAATGTCGAATGCCCCTTGCCCAGTCTTAATTACTCTTGACCGCTTACTTGTTACTTTTGGTCCGAGCCAGGCTGATCTCTGCATCTTCCACAACTGCAACGAGTCATTTTCTGTCAATTCTACAATATCTGGGGCTGAGCGTGGTCCTGGTAGAGGGAACAATTCTTTTGCCACGATAGCTAGTAAGTGCGATTACTCGAACTAGAATAGAGCATCGTGCCAATACTTGGTGGCCGCCCCTGTTCAAATACGAAACTGGAAGGTGAATCAAAGTGTTGAGTACCTGAAGTTATTGGAAAACAGTTTCACACTGAACTGGACGGGATACGACTGCATGAGATGCCGAAGAAGTGGGGGCGGTGCGGCTGTGAAAATAGTAGGAGTGTGTGCTATCGCCCCGATCGAACACATCTCGAACACTCTGGCGATGGTAAGGTGCCGCAAACTATTCTTAGGCTTTCACATTGACCTCCTTAACTATTCTTAGTCAAGAATTAGTGTTTATGGGACTTTTCTGTTTCGACCTCCTTAACATTGACCTCTTTCACTACCAGTTGTCACCTGCCGTGTCTCTCCGCCTTTGACTGTCACGATCTCAAGTTCTCATAGTACTCGAACTTCAAAGAGATCAAGGGTGGAGGTCGAGTCTCGGTAAAAATCGTCGTGGTTCTGGGAGTTTGAAATGGATAGCTTCGAAACCCCGTCAAAGTTGGAAACTTTGTAAGGAAATAAAGGTGCCCACGGAAACAAAGGGGGCCATGGGCCCGTGGCCGATGGGGTGAAATCGATCGCGAGTCCCGAAATGGACGTTTTTTAGGCGAAGTATCGACAGTCGTAATCGATTTTTCCTCTCACTGAGCAAGTATGTGGTCCCCTACGTTTGCTCTTTCGGGTCCTCTACGCTCAGTTGACCCAGTCAATTGGCGCGTTTACGTGAAAAAGGATTCAACGAGACATTCATATAAATGCGGTCTTCAGTTTGAGCAACCGTGTCTCACTCGAGCCCCTTCTGTCTCTGCTGTACGCGCCCCATAGCTTTCCTCTTTCCGACTGTTCTTGTGCTTCTATTGTTCCCTCTAAAATTTCTGAAATGGGTGTGGAGAGCTCCATAGGTTCCAAGGTTTTGCTTCGCCATGTCATCAGCATTTTGACGATTATTTCTTTGGAAGGCTGGGTTCCGTTAGTAAGCTTGACTAATGGATCCTGCGAGTCCGACGAGTGCGGTAAGGTCATGATCGGTTATCCTTTCGGGAACGACTCTCAACCATGTTGTCCTCAGCACCAACTGTTGAAACTAAATTCTCTCTGGAAGGACCCTAATTTTGATGATGATCAATCTCTTGGGTTGATCTCAGAGTCTGGGAGAACGGGCAATGCTTGTTTTGCTCCACCTGGAAAGTCTCCCCAACCGCCCAGCGCATCTGATGCTGATGTTCCCGGCAGTGAAGTGCTCTCCTTTCTTAAATCCAATCACGGGCGTTTCCACCTAGCATTTCTCCGTAATTGCAACGGCTCCCCAAATGGTGATTATTCACATCCTGACTTGACTTGCCTTTCTGCCGGGGCCAACCACTCTTATGTCGCTCTTGGAGGTAGACCAGACGACCTTCATCTTAGTCGGTTAGCGTGCGAGAGTCATGTTATTGTACCTGTTGAATTAGCCGGAGAGGATTGGGAGAAAATAGAAAATGATGAATCAGCCAAGGAGGAGTTGAAGCACGGGTTTAGACTGCAATGGAATTTAACCTTCTGGGAGAGTTGTGTTAAATGCAAAATTAGTGGAGGCAAATGCGGGGAACTGGATGGAAGTTTTCTATGCAAATGTTCTGATAAAGCTAATCTGAATACTTGCAAAAGAGGTAATATTTTTCGATTAATTCCCTGTACTAGCAACCGTTTAAAATCTCCCATGTATTTTTCGGTGAATGTCCTCGCCATGCTCTCCATGCTTGACAAGGACTTCAAAGGAAGAGGAAGAACAGTTTGGCTTCCCTCGATTTTCTATTCTCAGTTCCTTTTTCCCACCTCGGCTTTATTCAACAAGCCATTACTTTTTTATTTATATTTCTTTCGAACGTTCTTTTGTAGATCTGCTTGTTTTGGGGAAAATTTTATGATAAAGAAAATAAATTCCATGGAAATCATTTTTAAAAAAAAAATATTTTTCTTTTTTGAATTAGAGAATTCATCTTCCTAACTTTAAATATGCATATATATACATACCAAAAATGATTTGACTAATCATTTTCAGCAAACCAACATAGTTTGCGTAGTTGCTTTTGTAGTTTTAGTAGTCAGATGGATTCATAGCAATGTCCAAAAGAAAATATTGTTTGCTTAGCTAGTTCCAATGTGAGATCCAGCGATGCATTGAGGATCATAGATGATTAGTGAATTTACGATACATTGGACAAAGAGGAAAATATAAAGTGAAGAGCTTTTTCCACGTATGTTTGCTCATGCATGTTTTGCATAATACTCTCCATTGAGCTTAGCTCTACAATCTCCACAAGGTATGCGATGTTAGGGAATATCCCTTTGTTCTTAAGATTTATTGTGTTAAGTGATATTCAGTTGATCAGTAAGAATTTATGTCAGATCAAGGAAGTCATAAGAGATTTATACAACGTATATGCATGTCATCATATCATGATATGACATTCATGATAAGCCAGTTTTCCTTAGACTTCCAAAGGGAATACTTTAGCCAAAACATCCATCAACAACTTCTAAGCTAGATATATACAAACATCATCATGAAAGGTTCTTTCCTAATATTTTCCCTCCTTTTGTTTGTTTATTTTCGCTTTTAAAATTCCAATCTAGACCTCTTGCTGAACTGAACTAAATTGTTATGGTCGATAGTTATGTCCTTTTTCCTTTGGCCAAAGTGATATGTCTCTATTGATTGTTTGTTTGTTTGATTATGGATCAAATCACATTCAATGTTAAACTATATGAAAACGTCACTGATGTTCATGCCTGTGGAATCTTTGGACTTTCGTGCATAATTTGAACCTTATGATTTTGTCTGGTGACTTTACAAACCTTTTATATATCACATGGTCAAATTATAATATCTAAGAGGGAATTCACTAGTAAGAATATTGTATTGACAAACCTTTTAGAGGGCATATATGCCATGACCTCTCAGGTGAATTCACCCCTCTCTCTCTTTCCTTCACATTCTTTGTGTGTCCTGTAATTTCTTAGAAACAACTAAAAGAACGCATACCAACATCATGAGAGAATAAAAGAATTCGTCTTCTGGCTATATAGATCCAGAAGAGAAGACTTCACTTTTCAAGTCAATTGCCAGCCTTTAATACCAAAAAAATGAATTGTTGGCTAACCAATTGAATTTTGTGGACTCCCCACTTAAATATGGTGTGTTAGAGTAATAGGACCTTTCAATCACATAAACATGAGATCAATCGATAAATATAGCAAACTCGAATCAAAGGTAGTTATTATTGATTCAATATGAGAGAATATGTATTCTTGTAGTATGAATCTTCACCATTCTGTCTTGATTGGAGCTGTCAAAATGGGTCATAAACCCATATTATAACTCACTTTTAGTTAAATGGGTCATATATGAGTTAAGTAAAAATTAAATATGGGTCACTAATGGGTCTTAGAAAGTAAAGCAAGAAAAGAAATGGGTTTTAATGGGTTATTAGGAAACCCACTTTGAACCCATGACCTTCCTCCTCTGCATCCTCAATTCTTTCTCCTTCCATCGATTGCAAATCTTGGGTGAGCAAAGCATCCCCTTTCCTTTCCACTCTTAACCAATTGTAGCCACCGCCTACCTCGCCGTCACGCCGCCGTCTCCATCGCTGATCCCGAGCTTGCCAACCTTAGTGAGACGTGAGCTCACCGGCCTCGATGAAGCTCGAGCTCGCCTAGATCGGGCGAGCTGCGAGCTTGCTAGCCTTGGCCAAGCTTGGGCTCACTTGGATTTGGCAAGCCGCGAGCTTGCCGGCCACAACGAAGCTCGGGCTTACCTAGATTAGCTAAGCCACAAGCTCCCTGGCCTCGGCCAAGCTGGATCTCACCTAGATCTAGTGAGTCGCAAGCTCACCGGTCGCGATGGAGCTCAGGCTAGCCAACTCAAGCTCGCCTAGATCAGTCGAACCCCGAGCTTGCTAGCCATGACAGAGCTTGGGAGCTTCAAAGCTTGGGCTCTCCTAGACGGAGCCTCAAGCTCGCAGAACCGCAGCTTGGCCTGTCACTATTGGTGGAGGAACAAGGGAGAAGAAGAAGGAGGAAAAAGAAAGAAAAGTGAAAAGAAGAATAAAAAAAGAAAAAGAAAATAATTTCAGAATTTTGACAAATAATATAAAATTATATTTTAAATGATATTTGGTAGATAGATATCCATATACATACCAAAGATGTACTTTTAGAGGAAGCTCGATACTATCTAGATTGAAATTCAATCAATATAGAAATAGAAATTCTAAACATCATAATGTAATTTTTAACTTGGTGAACTAAATCGACCAAAATAAAAAAGAACTACAATTAAACTATGCATTCTCACATTCAAGAAGATTTTTTATAAGCAAATATTATTTTCATGTCAATTGTTAGCTTATCAAACTTTTTCTTATCAAGAGTTCTTCAAAAAGTATTTCAATTTAAAGGTTTTTAAAAAAAAATTATTTACTAATTTTATATTGTTTATTTACTTTTTAAATATGATGTAAATCTTTTATTCAAGTAACTAAAATGAGTTAAATATTAATGTGTTGATCGATATTGGATATGGGTCGGGTTAGATATGAGCCATCAAATTTACATTGCATGAAAATGGATTAAAACGGGTTAAATGGGTCAATATGGGCTTGACCATTTTTGACCCAACCCAAACCCAACCCAACCCGCCTTTATGACAGTCTTATTCTTGACGATAATTCCATCCTCCGGCAATCTCTAAGTTATCAACACGCACAAAATCAAGAGGTAGCATCATCTTACTGATCATGCCGCCTTTGCCTCCAGTCAGAACCTCATATTAATACTCCTCTTTGCAGCCTTATCGGCAAAGCTTTCGGTCTGTGTGATGAACAAGCACTTCCAAAACTGCAGCATCACCAGAACCTTTGGTGGCCACATCACCTTCCCATTCTCTGTCCTAGATCAACAACTGCGGCTTCCCTGGCTTCGAATTAGCTTGCATCGACAACAGTCTGCAATATCTCTTGCATCAACACCAGAACCTCAGGCGATGACTTGTCGTCCGCAATATCTTTTACCAGAAGTAGTCGCTCCGCATCTCCAACACTGCTTTCTCAAATGATTCGACCTTCTCTTGCACGCCTGTTCTCAAGAACTTGACCCTTCTATCGACTCATTTCCAAATTGGCCCGAACATAGCCACCACTCTCTCCTCTATAACAGCAACATCTCTCTCCATGCGGATTACCTTCTTGGGACAATAATTACTTGTACTTGAAAAGAAGGCCAGGACAGTGTTGTTCTGGCAATACATGGAGATGACGAAGATGGGGAAGTGGTGGAAGCGTCAACGAAGTGCGAGTCGGTGGTAAAGGCGCCAGTGGTGGCGGAGTGGAGAGGGCAGAGGGGAGAGATAGAGTAGGCGTTGAGGTGTCAGCTGAATTGGACAGCACCCAATTGCAGCGCGTGCGAGGAGAGTGGTGGCAAATGCGGAATCAATCAGGAGCGCTTCAGGTGCTGCTGTCCTGTCCGGACTTTTGTTTGGGTTTGTGTTCCTGGTGGGCTTAGTAATTCTTCACCCTGTGTCTGAGCATACTACTCTCCTCTTTACTCTCCTCTTTATGAAATGTTGATTAACATCATCGGATTGTGCGGGTCGAGCCGAGTACACTTACCTTTCTGCCTAGAATGTGCTACGAGTTACCTCTGAATCATAAATATTCAGGGGCTTTGCCATCTCACAGCACAGCAGAGTTTTCTTGAGGGTTGGAACAGCACAGCATCTGTCCGTTTGTCGAAATATTCTATCGTTGCATGAGAGTATCTCTCGTTGGTTGATTAGGGAAAAATCTCTTGAGGATCCATGGTCTTTTGAACCTTAACTCCTGTGCGAACCAAGGTACCTTGAGCCATACCGCACCGATATTGGATTTACTCATTCTATCATTTCCTTGCCTTATTTCCTCTTCCTTGTTTAACTGTATCCTATCATCTTGATCCTTGTCCTCTTTGTATTTTGTCAATGCATTCGTCAAAGTCAATGTTCTAATTCAATCCCTAAATTTATTTTATTTTCCCTCTTAACTTAATTCTTTAGCATGAGTATCAAACTAGTCATCTTAAAGACATGAAATAAGAGTGACTGTGATGAGTGTGGATCAAATTATGATCCCTGTAGCTTTCGATCTTACATGCATAACATCCTCTCCGACTGTGTTGAAAAGCATTCCTGCTGTTGTAAAATGCATTCCTACTGGTTTCATCATAGTTTTGACTGGGAGAGTTCTCTGACAAGGATTTGTGTCCTATGTAACAGCGCAACATGGCGATTTGGTGATGAAAGTCGCAATAGGTACTCCATTAAACCTACATTTTGTCTCATATAGAAGTTCACTGCTTGGAAACCCCGATAAAGTTTTGCTTTTCTATCATTAGGACCTTAGACTAGTAGAATGATGGACTGAAATTGTTGCACACGAATCTTTTGCTTTTCTCTAATCAGCTGCATCAGGAGTTGGGATTGCAATTGTCATTCTTGTAGTCTATTCCCTGAGGAAGAAACCGCTGATAAGGAAACATATGGCTATGATGATGGGAAAGAGAGAACATTCTGTGGCTGCACAGCAAATTGAGGGACTAA
Source organism: Eucalyptus globulus (assembly GCA_014182545.1). Classification (NCBI taxonomy): domain Eukaryota; kingdom Viridiplantae; phylum Streptophyta; class Magnoliopsida; order Myrtales; family Myrtaceae; genus Eucalyptus; species Eucalyptus globulus. The sequence goes on from CM024723.1 coordinate 35,579,780, forward strand.
TCTCTTCCAGGAGATATACCTACAAAGATATCAAGAGGATGACCAATTCTTTCCAGGAAAAGTTGGGTCAAGGAGGTTATGGTTTTGTGTACAGAGGCAAGCTTCGAGATGGTCAACTTGTGGCCGTGAAACTTCTAAAGAATTTGAAAGGTGACGGGGAAGAGTTTATCAATGAAGTTGCAAGCATAAGTAGGACATCTCATGTCAATATTGTCAGCCTTCTAGGCTTTTGCTTTGAGGGGAGCAAAAGAGCTTTAGTTTATGAGTTCATGCCCAACGGATCATTGGAAAAGTTCATATTCAAAAGCGATGCATCAGAGGCAAATCGACAATTGAGTTGGGAGACATTGTACAACATCTCCTTAGGCATAGCACAAGGGCTAGCATACCTCCATCAAGGCTGTAACTCTAGGATCTTGCATTTTGATATAAAGCCTCACAACATTCTTCTCGATCAAAATTATTGTCCGAAGATATCGGACTTTGGTCTTGCCAAAATATGTCCTAGAGAAGAGAGTATCGTGTCAATGTTAGGTGCACGCGGCACTGCAGGCTACATTGCCCCTGAATTGGTCATAAGGAACATTGGAGGGGTTTCTCACAAATCAGATGTCTATAGTTACGGCATGATGGTTCTAGAAATGGTTGGAGGGAGAAAAAACGTTGAAGTTGGGGTGGATCATACAAGCGAGATATATTTTCCTCATTGGATTCACCGATGCCTTAAACTTCAAGAAGAACTTGGGTTGCGCAGTATCGCAAATGAGGAAGATGAAGGAATCGCGAAGAAGATGATCATAATCAGCTTATGGTGCATTCAGATTGATCCGAGAGATCGACCACCGATGACTCAAGTGGTGGAGATGTTAAAAGGAAGTTTTGAGGCCTTGCAAATTCCCCCCAAACCAACCTTGTCATCCCCCTCATCGAGATCCCCTATAGCAACTTCAGATGATAGTTTATTGCTGCAATTTGATGTCACGACAACATCTGTATAAATTAAGATGATATACTTATTTTAAGATTTTTTTTTCTTGGGTGCTTTCATTCACAAAAGATCAAATCTTAATTGTTTTTCTGATTGTTAGATTGTAATTCTTGCACAACATTGTTGACATCCTAATTTTGCCAACCGTTCAAGTGTCCATTTTTTGCAAATATATAAAAACACAAACAAACAAAGAGAGAGAGAGAGAGAGAGAGAGCAAAAGTTTAATTAAAAAGAATGAGCAAAAAATGAGGTGGAGCGGGCCGGCATGTCCGGCCCACTCTTTTTAATAAATTTTCGGTCAGCCCCTTCTTTCTTCTGGCCCATCTTTCCTCATTCCTTTAAAGTCTTCGATTTGAGCCCACATCAGAACCTAACAAAAAGAAGGCCCAGCTCATCACCCATCTTCTCTCCTCTGCACACGCACGCGGGGCCAGCAGAGGGAAGGGGAACGCGTGAGTGACGCCACCGCCGTGACGACGCAAGCAAAAGGGATAATCCAGCCATCGTCAGAGCAGAGGTGGGCGAATGGGCGAGAGGCATAACGGAAAAGATGCGCGGGCGTTCGAGGGCGTGAGCAGCGTGAGAGGAGCTGGCTGTGTCTGGGGAGAAGGTAGAAGGCGCTCGGATTTTTCGCAGGGGCTGGTTTTGGAGAGGCTGGAGAGTTTTTCCACAAAAACCAGTCCTCCTTTTGCTAGACCGAGAGAGCGAGCAGCTGTTATATTTTATGGTAAGTCCATGATGGGGTGTAATTGAGAGACGCTTGTTTTGATATAAAATGGTTGAAAGGGTGTGGGGAAGTTATCTTTTGAGGGAAATTATATAAATAACTTTCGAAAATAATCATTAGGATGGTTGGCAAAAAAAAAAAAACGTTCCAAAAAACTGTTCTCTCTCTTATTCTTCTCTCTCCATCAGAGAACAAAAGGCAATTACATTACTACTTTGAGAAGACAATCGGCGTTCACACCGTAGAACAACGTGAATACTTTATTCATAATTTTATTTGAAATCTGTCGTCGTTCATTCACTTGTGATTCAACGTAAGTTCTTGGGTAATTCATCAAAAAAATTAATCGTTTTTTCCACCGACACTTCTTTTTACTTCCGTTGGTTTTCTATTTTTAGTTCCTTTTTCCCTGGCTTCATTCACGAAGCCAGCTTCATTCACCAAGCCATTCCTTTTTATTTATATTTCTTTCGGACATTCTTTTGTAGCTTTTAGGATTTGTTTTGGGGAAAATTTTACGATGAAGAAAAATGCATTATCGAGAAATCATTTTCAACTTTTTAGATGGGCAACATTCTTTTGTAGTTTAAGACAAGATTGTTCTCAATCATTCACTTGCAATTTAAAGTGATGGTCCAATTTCTTTTTTCCTTTTTTTTTTTATTTCACTTCCATTTAGAATCTAGTTGCCATAATTAAGCATTTCACATATCTTGTTTTGGTCTATTATGGGTATCCTATATATATTGAAGGAATTATGTTTTCGTTTTTATTTCTAGATTTTAATTTTGTAAAAATAAAATTTGACCAAAAGAAATCTTTTTAAGAAAATATATATCAAGTCTCTTTAATTAAAACATCAAAGAATTTGAATTTGTTTTCTTAACTATTAGCCAGATACTTTTACACAAAGCACATGAGACGTTATAAGAGTATATAGGAATACACTAAAATTATCAACGTGAAAAAGTTATACATAATGAGGCATCTTGATATTTTTAACATAAACACTTCATGTATGCTATTAATTTTTATCAATCCAAAATGATGAGATTTCATTGACATTTGAAAAAAAAAAAATTATTTTGCGTAATTTTTTATAATAATAAAATTTCATATTTTAAATTTTCACATTGGAATGTATAACTGTGATTTCATTTTGGAAATCCTTTAAAGGAATTTTTTTTTTTCCGATCCTATCATCCCATTTGATGTATCTGTACATAAAAGACAACCGATAAGAAATGGATTGATTATGATATGCACAACAAAAGTGTAAAATTATAAAAAAATTCATTGGGTTAAAAATGATCTATCTTAATTTTTTTGAAGATTTTCTTTGATAATGTATCCATGAGTTTGCTCAATAACGAAAAAAAGAATTAGGTTTCCCGAAAATTTTATTTTCAACAAAACTATTTTATACCGAAATAAAATTTATCAATAAAAAAGAAAACATAGTGCTGCAAAAACAAAACATGTGAAATTGTTAATTTTGGCAATTAGATCCTACATAGAAATAGAAAAAAAATAAGAAAAGAATTTGTGGCACTAGTTTAAATTACAATAAATGCTTTGGGGCAATTTTGTCTTTTTGTCAAAATTTGGGTGGATTTAATCATATAATGGATCGAAATAGCGCTCGCCCTTTTAGATTAGGGAATTATTTTTCTAACTTTAAGCATGCATATTTTCTTTAGTCATGAATGGTTTGACTAATCATTTTTAGCAAAACCAAACATATTCTGCAGTCACTTTTATAGTTTTAGTAGTTAGGTGAATTCAAAGCAATGTCCAAAAGAAAATATTGTGTGCTTAGCCAGTTCCAATGTGAGATTTAGCAATGCGATGAGGTTTATAGATGATTACTAAATTTACAATACATAGGACTAGGAGGAAAATGTAAAGTGAAAAGCTTTTTGCGCGTATGTTTGCTCATGCTTGTTTTGCATCAGCTTCAAGTTGCAGTTAACACTATCACATAAAACACTCCATTAAGCTTAGTTTGACAATCTCTAAATGGTAGGTAACATTAGGGTATATCCATTTGTTCTGAAGATGTATTATGTTAAGTGATATTCAGTTGATCAGTATAAATTTTTGTCAGATCAAGGAAGCCATAAGAGATTTGTATATCATATATGCATGTCATCATATCATGATATGACGTAGACTTCCAGAGGAAAGACTTTAACCAAAACCTTTGTCAACAACTTCTGAGCTGGATATACATAAAAATCATTATGAAAAGTTCTTTAAAAATTCCAATCTAGACCAGTTGCTGAACTGAACTGAATTGTTACGGTTGATAATTATGTCCTTTTTTCCCTTGGCTAGAGTGATATGTCTATATTGTTTGTTTGTTTGCTCGTGCTTTCTGATATACATTCCCGTGGAATCGTTGGACTTTTTGTGCACAATTTGAACTTTATGGTGCTGTTTGATGACTATGCAAAGTTTTTATATATCAAATCATCAAAGTATAATATCCAAGAGGGAATTCACTAGTGAGAATATTATACTAATAGACCATTTGAAGGGCATATACGCCTCGACCTCTTAGGTGAATTCACCTCTCTCTCTCTCTCTCTCCTGTAATTTATTAGAAACCGCTAAAAGAACGTGTACTGACATCATGAGAGAATAATAAAATTCGAATTGGTCCTTTCAATTAAAATGTAAACGAAATGTTAACGTGATTATTATTTTGTCATTAAATGTAGAATTTGTCATTTTTTTTTTGTCAGTCCTACTCTATGCCTACTCTACACTTACTCTCAGACTTTTGCCCTACCTCTTGCAGGGCGTGGGAGTCGAAACCCATTCCTGAAACTTACTCATCCCCACCCCATCCCCCTTGAGAATGTGGGGATTTGAACTCCTCACCTCCCTCTTCCATGTTGAAAGGGTAGCCACTGGGGCAAATCCCAGTGGTTTAAAAGAAATTTTGACATATAGAAAACAGAATTAACATTTCTAAAGAGATAGTATGGCCAAAAAAAAAGAAGTGAAAAAGTGGACTGGTGGCTGATGGGGGTCATTGAACGGCGGTGCAATAGCGCTAGCATTGCTACAGTGCTACTTGAGTGGCATTGCCGTCGCTAATTGCATTTGAGAGAATACACGCTCAAAGAAGGTCGCAAGCCCCCACCACTCGCACTCGTTGTGACGACGACGACTGTTTTTCCAATCTCTAGGCAACGCGTCGCTAAGGTCGTGCAACCCTGGCCAGGTCTGTCTCACCAACGATTGCGCACCCTGGAGATCCATTTTTGGGGGTTCACGATTCTCTCTCTCTCTCCATTAGGACTTGGGGTTTTTTCATTTTTTAATATTCTTATCCAATTGACACAAAAGAAAATTCATGATATCACAAAAGAAAATGTGGCAGTCTCCGACACCATTTCATATGCATATTTAACATATGAACATGTTGTTAGAGATCCAAATGGCCAAGAAAAAAAATAAAAGTTTTAAGGATCGTGATTGCTTATTTTCTAAAAATACAGGGACGATGGCTGCCTTCGTTCCGACAGAGAAAAAACGACATATAATAAAATTGTAAACAAAGTGAGAAATGAAAATTAAGATTTGATTTGTTTAAAACCCTTGGGCTGTGACTATTCGATGGCTAGGTAATAGCTATCAAAGTCTCTGTGCCAATATCCTTCTCTATGTCGTCCTGTAATTCTTGGTGTCACACCCCGAAATCATCATGAATGGGGATGACACGGTCGTCCTTCCACCCGAAGGACACAGTCTCAAAACTCCCAAAATCTAATTCCTAAAAGTTTCCTCGTCAATATCGCTCTTGTACTACTTATCGTTAACTGAGGAATCTGAAAAGTATTGGAAAAATAGAAGAGTGAACAACCACAGTTCAGTGAGTAGTGCATCTCTTCTAAGTAGATCGAGCACTCATTATGCATATTTATAAACTAAACCGCAACTCTTTTAACTTAAATCCATAATATAACAAACATAAAATAAGAGAATAAGTCACACATGCTTTAACATAGCAGCAAAAATATTCATTTCACAATAATATCATAACAAACATCAATGGATCAATCCATTAATCAATCTCATTAATTGACACACCAATGGTCCATTTCATTGGTTTATCTCATCAATAGTATAATGAAATCATACATCGATGGTCTATTCCAACAATTAATCTCAAATCACACGTCGATAGTCTATTCCATTGACTAATTTCAAATCACACGTCGATGGTCCATTACATCGACTAAATTCAAATCACATGTCAATGGTCCACTCCATTGATCAAACTCATATCACATGTCAATAATCCACTCAATTGACCAATCTGTTGCTCAATATTAAATTATAGTCACAACACAATGTCTAATGACAAGCCGACTAAGATTCCCCATTGGCAAAATCTTCACATATTATTAGCTAATGGCTCGGCCCACAAGGATATCCTAGATTAGTATGTGCATACCCACAAGCCCTTCACTAGACTTATAGTGATATTGAACATTAACACCAATCTACAACAATCTCTACAATTCACAAAACTAAATCCAGAAATCATTTCATATGTCACAATACATTTCATAAATCAACCATATAACCTTTTGTAACTCAATTCATTCGCCACAATTAGTTTTCATAAATATTTCTTAAATCATTTTAGAATTCATCTCATAAACCAGTTTTACAAATCGAATCAAATCAAATGCATGTCAAAAAGCTTATCATAAATTGATATCTATATAACATTCCATATACCATCTCAAAATTGAGCTTTTTGTAAAAAAATTTCACACATCCAAAACATGTAATATTTCTCAACTTCGTTCATCAAATGGAATATATATTTCCATCAAAAAGTTCTCACACTACTTTCAAATACCAAAACGTAATAAATGCCCGATCCAAATTTTATGCAACAGACACGCTTATTCATAACTCATAAAATATCAAATCTTTATCATTTCAAAGACATGAGCTTATAGATTCTTAGAAAAGATAGCACCACTCACATGGGAAAGCCGAAAATTAACATATGTGGTTACTCGAGCCAACATACTCGTATTCCTATCAATTAATCGAAAGCGATATCAAAACCAAGTAATATGCTACTCTCCAACTAACGACTCGACTAAATTATACTTATGCATTGATAAAACGACACCTACATGCTAATAAACCACATATCCAAAGCGATTATTTAAACCGTCTGCAACGGGAAACTTGAGTGCGAAACTTGGCCACGTTATAACTTTCTCCATTGAACCTCGTTTCAAGCGTACATCAATGGAAAGCCCTTCCAACATATTACAAGAGCCCCAATTTAACCAATCCGAAATCAAGCCGAAAATCAACTATGGTCGCATATTGTTCATCACGCGTGATAAACTTCAAAATTTTATTTCAAGTAAACCGTAAGTTCAAATCACAATCCATAAAATCTTACGGCTGCACAATATCCTAAACTATAATTTCTATAAAAATACAAGGCTCAATGACTCAAAAATCACACTTCATCGCTCGATATACAAAACTAGTCTTAGCAAATTAGCAACCGTAATGATGCTTAAATAAAAAACTAGGAGCACACAACTTCCAACTCTCTACAGTAAGTAATAGGGGTGAGCACGGTTCCCGGGTAGAATCGGGAACCGGAGAACCGTACCGCAGGGTCCGGTTCGGTTCCCGGTTCTAAAGGGACCAGTTCCGGTTCCCGGTTCCCTTTTTCGCAGAACCGGCATTCCCGGTTCCGGTTCCGGTTCTCATAGGAATCGGAACCGGAACCGGTACCGGTCAGAAACTAAAAAAAGAAAAACCTTTACCTTTCACTTCTCCCAATGTGATTTTCCCCCCCTTTTTGCCGATTCTCCCCCCTTCCCCTATCTTTCTCTCTTTCTCTCTCTTTCTTTTCTCCCATTTTTCCTCCTCACGTCATTTCCTGCCCCCAACTTTTTCTTTTCTTTCTCTCTCTCCCTTCTCTTTCCCCCTCTCGGCCGAAACCCCTTCTTCTCTTCTTCTTCTTCTTCCTTCCTCTTGCTGGTTGCTGCTTCACCCACCACCACACCACCGCCCTACTCACCACCACCTCTTGGCCACCGAACCACCACCACCCACCGCTCGTCCGATGAGCCATCTCGCCGTTGAGCCTGACAAGCTGTCGCGCCGTCCGCGCCGCCCCTCGACGCTCACTCGACGCCATCGACGCTCACTCGACACCTCTCGGCCCCTCGACGCCCCCTCGACGCCACACAGCCCCCTCGACGCCGCCTGACGTCCCTTGATGCCGTTTGCTGCCCTCGACACCAAAGAAACTTGCCTCCTCCAGCTTTGATCGCAGGTCTAATCTCTTGTTGTTTCTGCTCTTAACTGTTAGATCTAACATAACATTTTAGCTGCTTTATTTGGTCGATTTCTGAGATGTGAGTGTCATGCTTGTGTGCCATGATCCAAGTACATACATAGTGAGGGAAGGGAATTTGTGGGGGTTGTCACATAGGTTCTTCCGTATCCCAAAATAAGACCAAGATGGTTGTTCTGGGATCTTCATCTTGCTGTTCAGTGGCTATTGTTGAGGCTGTTCTTGTTTTGGTTTTGAATGGGGCTGATTTCCTCCAGAAATATTAATTTTTTGGTGCCTGGTCTGCAAAATTTGATAAATGTAGCTGATGTTTATTCCGTTTACTTGCAGTACAACACTAAATACTAATTATGAGGTTGGAATTGGACACACGGTCCGACAGTTCTAGTTTATTACTCCTCCAAAGGTTGGCCTTGATGTTTCATATACTTTCGGTCTCATAGGTAAAGTAAATCATATTGTCATGCATAGATAGTCAATGACTTAGAGTAGCTTCAAAAGCTCATTCCTATGTATGTACTATGAGTCTTTGTAGAATCATTTAGTTTTGATAATCATTTTCATCAGTAAGTCACAGCAAATTTAGTTCTGCCGGTAATTTACATGCATCCATGGTTCTACTTCTTTTTGTGCTCAGCATGCCGATGACCATTGTAGGGGATCTTGGTCAGACTTTTGATTCAAACCGAAGCATAATTCGCAGAAAGTACAGACTCTATTGTATGTTGGAGACTTGTCATACGCGGATGATTGTCCCGACTAGAGGCGGGAGGTTTATCCATGGCAACATACCTTGAATGTTGCATCTTAGAGTTTGGCCTGACTTCTCTAATCCGCACTCCTACAGTGCCTCCTAGAACTAGAAGTGCAGGTTATCGGGCTCCCGAAGTCATGAAAACTCGAAAACCCACACAAAAATTAGACATCCACAGTTTTGGAGTATTGCTCCTTGAAGGATTGTCAAGGTGTCGGACCCCGTTATGGTGAGTTCAAGCTATTTTTATGTGTTAATCATTGATTTGAAGGATAAGTTCAAAAAAAGAGTGAGGATTAACAGGTATAAGATTGTTTATTATTGTTGCGTTCATTTTCGTTTTTTTAACTAAAAAAGAAAAAAAAAGAAAAAAAAAAGAACCTGTTGGAACCTGAAACCGACCCCGGAACCTGTGACAGGGTAGGTTCCAGGTTCTTGGTTCGACGGGTAGGTTCCAGGTTCCAAAAATGAGGAACTGTACCCGAGGGTAGGTTCCGGGTTCCATGCGGAACCGAATCGGAACCGGAACCGCTCACCCCTAGCAAGTAAGCCGTGTGCCAAATAACATTAAACGAATTCCAACTACTACACTCAATTCAATTTTCCGGAGCACCCACGAATTCTCGAGACAAGAATTAGCTATATACATTTGTACATGCAAAAAGAAACAAAAAAAAAGAAAAGTCCCAACTAAAGCCGAGTATCATTCATGACGAGGAGCTACTCCAAGGGAGCAACGTGCGGTGCTTCTGCAAAGGAAGGATGGACATGGGCCTTCCCGAACACCCGAGACAAGGAGGAACAACCTCCCCCTCCTCCACTCGTTGTCCTCTTCTCCTCGTGATCACCTAAAACCACGGCCATCTTCTCCTTTTTCACCTTGTAAAGCCTTCACATCACGTACGCCTCCGCGAGGCTCGCGCCCGGCTGACAAACCCTGCACTCGACATTTTCCTTCCTTCCGAACCGGAAGAGCTTTTGCCCAAGGATTGTAGCCGGTCGTGATAAGAGGGTGTTATATATAGAGAGAGGGAGAGAGATGCCGCCCCAGGGGTTGTGGCGAGAAGGCGACTCCGATTTTTCCTCTTGCCGACGCTTTGCATGGTCTGGACATTTTCCTTCACGCTTTGCCTCCAAACTTGGGAAGCAAGGCAAAAGGGACACTAAGAAGGAGCACGGAGGTAGAGGCGACTTGGCAATCGCCGCGACGGCGCCGCCGCCCTCCTCGTCACAGCGGTCAATGAAAATCTCAGGCCGCAGAGGTCTCCCACTCCCGCAAGCGGAGGGGACGAGCAAGAACGGATCAGCATAGACTCCATCGGCGTTCCTTCTCTTGCAGCAAAGCCAAGGGTAGAGATGATGGAAAGGATATGAGCTCGGGATGAGACAGGTGGGAGAGCTTTAGGGTGAGAGAGAGAGAGAGAGAGAGGAAGTGGTTCCCGGAGGTGGTGGCGGCGGCGGAGGCGACGTGGCGGAGGCATTGGATCTGAGCTCGGGATGCCATCGGCGGGGGCTATTGGGAGCGATGGAGAGAAAGTGGCTCCTGAAGGTGACAACGGAGGTAGAGGCAACGTGCTGGAGATTGCGGGTCTGAGCTCGAGAGGCAAACGGCGAGACTCTTGAGAGCGAGAGGGAGGGAGCGTTTTTTGAAAATAAAAGAGCGCGGGCTTCTTTTTCTCGGAAGATGCAGAAGACAGAGGAGAGAGAGTGTCCTCTAGTTGAAGAGAGAGAAGGGAGCGGGTTTCACCGCGAATGGAGAGGGAAGACTAGCAATTAATGAGGAGAGAGGATGCAAAAATTTGAAGAATGGTCATCAGATGTATGGCCTAATGGAGTGGGACCCATACTGACACATGTCGCGTTCTCGCTGCCTTCCCATTTGACACGCTGTAGCATAAGACGTACACAATATTTTCTCCGACCGAAGACTCTCGGCCTCTCCCCTCCCCCTCATTCTTCTTCTCTTCTTTTCTTCTTCGTTTGACCGTTCAACCTTCTCTCTCTCTTTTTTTGACTGGGTCAAAACCCATATTTTACGCTTGGAATCTGTACAGATAATGTGATAGAATAGTAAACCTCTTCACTCGTTTGTCTTCTGCCTGATCGGAACCAACAGTGACAAGAGAAGACTTCACTTTTTAAGTCAATCGCCAGTCATGAACTCAAATCATAGTCCTCGACCTTCTCAGTGAAATCGTCGTGGCTCTGAGGCCACGTTTGCTCTTTCGGGTCCTCTACGCTCAGTTGACCCAGTCAATTGGCGCGTTTACGTGAAAAAAGGATTCGACAAGACATTCATATAATGCGATCTTCAGTTTGAGCAACTGTATCTCACTCGAGCCCCTTCTATCTCTTCTATACGCCATCAAAGCTTTCCTCTTTCCGACTGTTCTTGTGCTTCTATTTCCCCCCTAAAATTCCTGAAATGGGTGTCGATAGCTCCATCAGTTCCAAGGTTTTGCTTCGCCTTGTCATTGGCATTTTGACGATTCTTTCTTTGGAAGACTGGGTTGCATCAACAACCTTGAATGATGAATTCTGCAAGGCCGGCGAGTGCGGTGACGTCATGAAGGGTTGTTCCATCTGGAGCGACACTAAACCGTGTACTAATCCAAGTTTTGAAAAAGAGTGTCGTGGTAAGCCACTGCTCAATCTACGACCTTTTGGAGAGGACGTTGTCAGTTATGAGAACAATCTTTAAGGTTGAGCTCAGAGTTAAAGAGATCAGGCAATGCTTGTTTTGCTCTCACACTGCCCAGCGAATTTCAAACTCCTGTTCCCAGCATTGAACCGCCCTCACCTCTTGGATTCAATTGGAAGCCTTCACACCTAGCATTTCTCCTTGATTGCAGCAGCTTCCCAAATTATTCAAATCCTCACTCGACCTGCCCCTCTGATGGCGCCAACCCTTCTTATGTCGCTCTTATAATAGGTAGAGAAGAAGACCTACATCTTGATCTGTCGGTGTGCAAGAGTCATGTTATTGTACCTGTTAAATTAGCCAGTCCGGATAGCGAGGAAATAGGAAATGACAACGACGAGGAGAAGTTGAAGCACGGGTTTAGACTGCATTGGAATTTAACCTCCCGGAAGAGTTGCGTCGATTGCCGAAAAAGTGGAGGTAAATGCCGGCGATCGGATGGGCAATTCCTGTGCTCATGTTCTGGTAAAAAGTATCCGCATCCTTATAAAAGAGGTAATACTTTTCGGTTAATTCCCCGTAATAGCAACCGTTCAGATTCTCGCACGTGTTTTTCGGCGAATGTCCTCGCCACGCTCTCCAAATTTGATAAGGACTTCGAAGGAAGAGGAAGAGCTTTTTGGCTTCCCTCCGTTTATTCTCAGTTCCTTTTTCCCACCTCGGCTTCATTCACCAAGCCATTACTTTTTTCTTTTTTTATTTATATTTCTTTTGGACATTCTTTTGTAGATCTAGGGTGTGTTTGTTTTGGGGTTTATGATAAAGAAAGATGAAATCATTTTCACGGAAAGGTGTATTTTACCCTTTTCAGAATAGAGAATTCATTTTTTTAAAGTATAATGATTTGACTAATCATTTTCAGCAAATTATACATAGTTTGCGAAGTTGCTTTTGTAGTTTTAATATGTAGATGGATTCATAGCAATGTCCAAAAGAAAATACTATTTGCTTAGCCAATTCCAATGCGAGATACGGCAATGCCTTGAGGATCATAGATGATTAGTGATTTTACGATAAATTGGACAACGAGGAAAATAAAAAGTGAAGAGCTTTCTACATGTGTGTTTGCTCATGCACATTTTGCATAATACTCTCCATTGAGCTTAGTTCTGCAATCTCCATAAGGTATCTGACGTTAGGGAATATCCCTTTGTTCCTAAGATGTATTGTATTAAGTGATATTCAATTGATCGATAAGAATTTACGTCAGATCAAGAAAGCTAAAGAGATTTATACATTGTATATGCATCTCATGATGTCATGATATGACAGTCATAATAAGTCAAGTTTCCTTAGACTTCCAGAGGGAAGGCTTTAACCAATACCTCCATCAACAACTTTTGAGCTAGATCCATATAAACATCATCAAGAAATGATCTTCTCTAATCTTTTTTTCTTTCCTTCTGTTTGTTTATTTTTGCTTTTGAAATTCCAACCTAGACCACTTGCTAAAATGAACTAAATCGTTATGATCAATAGTTATGTCTTTTTTTCCTTTGGCCAGAGTGATATGTCTCTATTGATTGTTTGTTTGCTTGTGGATCAAATCACATTCCATGCCGAACTATATGAAAACGTCGCTGATATACATGCCTGTGGAATGGTAGGACTTTCATGCATATTTTGAACCTTGTTGACACCCGAAATTTTCGTCGACATTTTAATCATCCATTTTGCAAAAAATACAAAAAAATAAATAAAGAGCCAAGAAAAAAAGAAAAGCAAAAAAAAAAAAGAAAAGAAAAATAGAGAGAAAGGAAAAAAGAAGAAGTAAAGGAATCAATGAAAGAAAAAAGAGAAAAAAAAAGAAAACAAAAAGAAAACAAATGAAATGAAAAAATAAATAAGAAATAAGGAAAACGAAAAAAAAAGAAGAGAAAAATGAAAAATAAAAAAAATATAAAAGGGAGGCCATTGACGATCGTAAAAGGGGGTTTTTTGTTTTTTAGAGGGGGATTCTCTCGCACAGGGGGTCTCTCTCTCTCTCTCTCTCTGGGGGGACTCGGACGGAGTCTCTCTCTCCTCACACGGTCTCTCTCTCTCTCTGCGTTCGTATTTTCTGTGGAGTCATCAATGGAGTTCGAGGCAGTTGCAGCAGAACCCTAGCCCTCCCACGACGTCAATGGCGGCATCTTTCTTGCGCTTCTCCTCGGATCATCTTCATGCCATCTCTTGAGCTCGTGGACTGGCGATCTTCCTCTCGCGGACCTCGTCTTCTCTCGGCCGACTCAGCGTTCGAAGCTCATTTCGAAGACGCGGCCGCTAGGACTCAGATCTCGGATCCCTAGCCTCGAAGGATCCCCGTAGACATCCGTGATTCCTCAGGGGAAAATCTCGACTTCGCTCGCCGTCCATCGGAGGGAATTTCCGCATCCATCTCCAGTACTTCTCCGTCAAGCTCAAGTCGAAGGCGAGGGTTTTCTCTAGGATCGGAAATTGAAGGCCGGCAGTTGGGGATTGCGAGGGGAGTTCCGTTTCGCTCTCGCACTAGCGATTCTCACTCAGCGGATCCCTCTCTTTCTCGGAGATCAGTCGCTTGCTCTCTGAAAAACTCGATCGGAGGTTGGTTCGCTCGATCGAAGGGGGTTTTCTTTCGATTCTCTCCCTCTCGATCGCTCTCTGGCGCACCGAATCTGATCCGCTGGAATGGCCGGTCGAGGACCTTGGAGTTCAAGGCTCAGATTCGCGCTATCTGCTCGGTCTGCAGATTAGATAACTCCCCTGTGACAGTAGCGAAAGCGACGGTGGCAGCGACAGCGGCGTCGACAACAGCTTCCGATCTTTTCTTTGTTTCGTTTGCCTAATTACTTACCGCAGTTTAGTAATCTCCTTCCCAGCGGTACAGACTGGTGAGTGAATTGATCACCCTCTAGCTCTACGTGAATTGACGTCCTCGGCGTGCTCGATTGGTCCCTTTTCGTTTTTGTCGTTCGTTGTCTTCTGTGGTGTTCTGTTGAGAAGTGCTCTGCTGATGAGTGACAAAAAAAAGTCTGTGAGTGGAAGTTCTGTTTTGAGTATATTTTTGCTCTATCGTAGTTTAATTTCTTTTTCTCTTTGTTTTCTATCTCTTGGATTTCTCTCTGCGGCTCGATCGCTTTATCTTGTCATCTGTCGCATTTTTTCTCTCGGCCCTATCTTTGGTTCGATTGGATAACATCTTTGCTATTGGCCTATTTGTATCTCCCATGCCAACATTTAGAAGAATCATCAGACATCAGTCAATATAATAATTCTCTGGGCCGCTTAAATATATATGCTCTCTTGAACTGTTTGCTTTGCACATGGTATAGCACGCTACTAATCTCGAGTAATAACATGATGGTCATGACGATGAACTCCACGGATACATTTTTTTTCGGTTGGAATATATAGTTCTCTATGTGGTATATGCAGATAAATAGAAAATATGATGATGTTGGAATTGCTCTTGGTTGTTCTTAGCATTTTTGTAGTTGTAATAGTTACGAGTTTACCTATATCAGATGCTGACCTGTGGAGGGACATTGTTGGGATTATAAGTTTTATCTCCAGCATATTTCTTTCAAATTTGATGATGCATTGAATCAAAATTTTGTTTTCTAGTTGTTACATTCGGTATGATTGGATATTAGAATTTAGTTGGGTAGAGATATATCGTTAGCCACAGCAGTAAAGAAATTTAAATGTCTTGAAACAGGAAGCATGTCATCTTGCTTGTTCACTTCTTTCGGTGGTCATTTTCAAGTTCCATAGGACTGATAGATGTATCCCTGCATTTGATTTTCCTGTTTGGTCTTGTTCAGAAATGTAAGAAAGGTGGCTAGCTTAATTCCCACTTTTGTAGATATAAGAAAGGTAGATTGCTGTTTTTACCTCTTTTTATATGTCAATGCTGGTGCCATATTTTGATGTTACCTAAGCTTTTAGCGTCTTAGTCCAGAAAGGTCCTGAATTTTTCTCATCTATATAGACGCCGCTTTAAATACATGGGTTATCATTCAACTACTTCCCGTTCTCTTGATAGATCTGGTTTATGAGAAAGAGCATAAGCTTAGGATTATGATGAAAATGTGTGGTTTTAGTGATCCATTTTGGCTGATTTCCTATGCTTATTTTCTCTCCTTATCTTCAATCTACATGCTGTTCCGATGTCCCATTAAAGTTGCAATGCTTGTGTCTTACCGCATTTCCCGTATAAAGTTTACTAGAATGCGATCATGTGTGCTTTTAGTGGGTTAAATGGAGATCACGTGTAATTGATGTTTGTTGTTCATGCGTAAATTTGCTGATATTGAAATTTGGAATTTGTCTTGGTCTAGAAAGCATGCTTTGTTTCTATAACCTCGAATACTTGTGAATTTAATACAAATTTTTTGTGTGAGGAGTTTGGGATTAGGTCCTTCATGAAAGTTGTCCTTCACATAAAAACTAAAAAAAAATGGTTGTATGTTTGCCTTGCTGCTCTGTTCTACTTTTGATTGACCTTGATCTCTTCCAGGATGTTATAAATTCACGTGCCTAGAATTTTAGGATGTTTCTTCATGAAGTTTGTTCCTCATATGCCGATTCACCTGCCATAGAAATTTTAGAATGAGATAGCCATTGATTGCGTTTTTATTGAGCCTATGTTGAGTGTCTAGTTTCTGTGATGAAGAATTTAGATATGACATATAATAATGATGAATCTTGGGATATCACCTAGAATTTGATCCAGAGACCTTGTGACTTTAGTCACTCTTTTTGAATATAAAAATGTCTTGCTTTTGATTGTTTTGATGCGTTTGCTCGTCTCTTTCCATTGTATGCATTTAGCTAGAAGTTTCCTAAGCTAGGTCTAGATTAGGACCCCGAAGATGGAGAAGGTGTAAGGCGTGAAGATGGTGGAGGTCGATGTCCATTCCGACCATTGTCATGTACTATTTGTTTTCCCGACATATGTGTTGGTTCCTTGCATTGTATAAAACCCGACGAGTTGCGGGTTTTCTTTCTTTCCTTTTTAATTGTTTTTTTTCTTTTATATTCTTTAGAATTGCATGATAGATTTACTGTTTTTCCTTGGTTGCTTACTTAATGTTTTGCAATTTCAATTTCATTGGTTGTTTTCGTTTCTATTTTTTTTTTAAAAATAGAATAGCATGAAAATGATCAACCACGCATGATCACTTAGCTTAGGAATTGATGATCTCGAAAATGTAAAAAAATAAACGCCTGGACATATTAGGAAAAACACAACATACTGTTTAGGTACCGAAATGGCGCTAATTGCAATGTTAGCGTGACCCAAGTCCCCGAACCTAGATATCTGGTTGCGTAGGAATCGAGAGAACACTCCCGACCCCCGATTGGGTTTCTAGCCGACCCCAAAGTTAAGGCTAGTGGCGACTCCCGTCTATTTTTAGATTGTCATAAATAAGTAGATCGTATAAATAAATCCGTTGTCACGCGGGGTATGAGTTTCGATGAAACTCACTATGGTTTAGCATACTTGATGTGGGAGTAGCCCAAAGGATGAAGTGATGCCATCCTAATGGGTGAAGCGTACTATCGAGAGGGCTACCACGGTAAAAGTATCCTTAAACTCGATATCCACATTCGACTCCTTTTTTAGGTGTGTCGCTTATGTGGGTATGGATCGCGACATTCCGCTGTCATGCGGGGTACGAGCTTGGGAGAGCTCGCGATCTCGTAGAGGGAACTCATGAGAGGCTTGATTCAAAAGGCGAGGTGATGACGTCTTTTGGAATGCAAGCCGTGAGGGAACTTTCGTGATCAAGTACCCCTAAACCCGACATTTTCCCACCTTGGATACCATTTCGAGGGGCGGCGAGATCGGGTCGCGACAAACCTTATGGTTTTGTCTGGTGACTTTACAAACCTTTTATATATGACATGTCAAATTATAATATTTAAGAGGGAATTCACTAGTGAGAATATTGTACCTTTTAGATGGTATATATGTCTCGACCTCTTAGGTGATTTCACATCTCTCTCTTTCCTTCACATTCTTTGACTGTCCTGTAATTTCTTGGAAACAACCAAAAGAACGCACACCAGCATCATGAGAGAATAGTAGAATTTGTCTTCTCGCTATACAGAACCAGAAGAGAAGACTTCACTTTTCAAGTTGCCAGCCTTCAATACCAAAGACATGAAGTATTGGCTGACCAATTGAATTTTGTGGACTCCCCACTTAAATATGGTGTGTTAAAGTAATAAGACCTTCCAATCACATAAACATGAGATCAATCGATAAATATAGCATACCCGAATCAAAGGAAGCCATTATTGATCAAATATGAGAGAATATGTATTCTTGTGAGTATGAATCTTCACCATTCTGTCTTGAGTCTTGATGATAATTCCATCCTCCGGCAATCTCTAAGTAATTAACACATACAAAATCAATATGTATCATCATCATACTGATCATGCTGCCTCTCCCTCCACTCAGAGCCTCATATTAAGACTCCTGTTTGCAGCCTTATTGGCAAAGCTTTCAGTCTGCGTGATGAACAAGCACTGAGAAAACTGCAGCATCCCCAAAACCTTTGGTGGTCACAACATCACCTTCCCATTCTCTGTCCTAGACCAACAACCCTCTTACTGCGGCTTCCCTGGCTTCGAATTAGCTTGCATCGACAACAGTCTGATCCTTAACCTCTCAGGCGATGACTTGTCGTCCGTGATATCTTTTACTAGAAGTAGTCGCTCCGCATCTCCAACACCGCTTTCTCGAATAATTTGACCTTCTCTTGCACGCCTGTTCTCAAGAACTTGACCCTTCTATCGACTCATTTCCAAATTAGTCCGAACATAGACGCCACTCTCTCTCCTTTACAACAGCAACATCTCTCTCCATGCGGATTACCTTCTTGGGACAATTATTACTTGTACTTGAAAAGAAGGCCAGGACGGTGTTGTTTGGGCAATATAGGGAGATGACGAAGATGGGAAAGTGGTGAAAGCGTCAACAAAGTGCGAGTCGGTGGTAAAGGCGCCGGTGATGGCGGAGTGGAGAGGGTGGAGGGGAGAGATAGAGGAGGCGTTGAGGCGTCATGCTGAATTGGACAGCACCCAAATGCAGCGCGTGCGAGGAGAGTGGTGTGGCAAATGTGGAATCAATCAGGAGCGCTTCAGGTGTTGCTGTCCTGTCCGGGCTTTCGTTTGGGTTTGTGCTCCTGGTGGGCTTATTTATTCTTCACCCTGTGTCTGAGCATAATACTCTCTTCTCTTTATGAAACGTTGATTAACATCATCGGATTGTGCGGGTCGAGTCGAGTGCACTTACCTTTCTGCCTTGGATGTGCTACGAGTTAGCTCTGAATCATAAATATTCAGGGGCTTTACGATCTCACCGCACAGCAGAGTTTTCTTGAGGGTCAGAACAGCACAGCATCTGTCCGTTTGTCGAAATACTCTGTCGTTGCATGAGAGTATCTCTCGTTGGTTGATTAGGGAAAAATCTCTTAAGGATCCATGGTCTGTTGAACCTTAACTCCTGTGCGAACCAAAATACCTTGAGCCATACGGCACTGATATTGGATTTACTCATTCTATCATTTCCTTGCCTTATTTCCTCTTCCTTGTTTAACTGTATACTATCATCTTAATCCTTGTCCTCTTTGTATTTTGTGAATGTATTCGTCAAAGTCAATGTTCTAATACAATCCCTAAATTTATTTTATTTTCCCTCTTAACTTGATTCTTTAGCACGAGTATCAAACTAGTCTTTTAAAGACATGAAATAAGAGTGACTGTGATGAGTGTGGATCAAATTATGATCCATGTAGCTTTCGATCTTACATGCATAACATCCTGCTGTTTTAAAATGCATTGCTACTGGTTTCATCAACTGGAAGAGTTCTCTGACAAGGATTTGTGTCCTTTGTAACAGCGCAACATGGCGATTTGGTGATGAAAGTCGCAATAGGTACTCCATTAAACCTACACTTTGTCTCATATAGAAATTCACTGCTCGGAAACCTTGATAAAGTTTTGTTTTTCTATCATTAGGACCTTAGACTAGTAGAATGATGGACTGAAATTGTTGCACACGAATCTTTTGCTTTTCTCTAATCAGCTGCATCGGGAGTTGGCATTGCAATTGTCATTCTTGTAGTCTATTCCTTGAGGAGAAACCGCTGATAAGGAAACATATGGCTATGATGATGGGAATGAGAGAACATTCTGTGGCCGCACAGCAAATTGAGGGACTAATCTCTTCGAGGAGATATACCTACAAAGATATCAAGAGGATAACCAATTTTTTTCCAGGAAAAGTTGGGTCAAGGAGGTTATGGTTATGTGTACAAAGGCAAGCTTCGAGATGGTCAACTTGTGGCCGTGAAGCTTCTAAAGAATTTGAAAGGTGATGGGGAAGAGTTTATCAATGAAGTTGCAAGCATAAACAGGACTTCTCATGTCAATATTGTCAGCCTTCTAGGCTTTTGCTATGAGGGGAGCAAAAGAGCTTTAGTTTATGAGTTCATGCCCAATGGATCACTCAAAAAGTTCATATTCAAAAGCGACACTTCAGAGGTAAATCAACAATTGAGTTGGGAGACATTGTACAACATCTCCTTAGGCATAGCACAAGGGCTAGCATACCTGCATCGAGGTTGTAACTCTAGAATCTTGCATTTTGATATAAAGCCTCACAACATTCTTCTCGATGAGAATTATTGTCCAAAGATTTCCGACTTTGGTCTTGCCAAAATATGTCCTCGAGAAGAGAGTATCGTGTCAATGTTGGGTGCACGCAGCACTACAGGCTACATTGCTCCTGAATTGGTCATAAGGAACATTGGAGGGGTTTCTCACAAATCAGATGTCTACAGTTACGGCATGATGGTTCTGGAAATGGTCGGAGGGAGAAAAACTTTGAAGTTGGGGTGGACCGTACAAGTGAAATATATTTTCCTCATTGGATTCACCGACGCCTTGAGCTTCAAGAAGAACTCGGGTTGTGTGCTATCACAAATGAGGAAGATAAAGGAATTGCAAAGAAGATGATCATAATCAGCTTATGGTGCATTCAGATTGATCCGAGAGATCGACCACCGATGACTCAAGTGGCGGAGATGTTAAAAGGCAGTGTTGAGGCCTTGCAAATTCCCCCCAAACCAACCTTGTCATCCCCCTCATCGAGATCCCCTATAGCAGCTAAAAATGACAGTTTATTGCTGCAATTTGATGTCACTGACAACATCTGTATAAATTATTGTGATATACTTAGTTTAAGAATTTTTTTTTCTTGGGTGCTTCCATTCATGAAATATCAAATCTTAATTGTTTTTCTGATTGTTAGATTGTAGTTCCTACACAACATTGTTGACACTCTAATTTTTCCGATCGTTCAAGTGTCCATTTTTTGCAAATATAGAGAGAGAGAGAGAGCAAAAGTTTAATTTAAAAAATGAGCAAAAAATGAGGTGGAGCGGGCCGAACGGGTCGGCATGTCCGGCCCACTCTTTTAATAAATTTTCGGTCAGCCCCTTCTTTCATCTACCCATCTTTCCTTATTCCTTTAAGTCTACGATTTGAGGCCACATCAGAACCTAACAAAAGAAGGCCCAGCTCATCACCCATCTTCTCTCCTCTGCACACGCGCGCGGGGCCAGCAGAGGGAAGGGGGAACGTGTGAGTGACGCCACCGCCGTGACGATGCAAGCAAAAGGGATAATCCAGCTATCGTCAGAGGAGAGGTGGCCGAACGGGCGAGAGGCATAACGGAAAAGATGCGCGGGCGTTCGAGGGCGTGAGCAAGGCGTGAGAAGAGCTGGCTGTGTTTGGGGGAGAAGGTAGAAGGCGCTCGGATTTTTCGCAGGGGCTGGTTTTGGAGAGGCTGGAGAGTTTTCTCCAGAAAAACCAGACGTCCTATTGCTAGACCGAGAGAGCGAGCAGTTATATTTCTATGGTACGTCTATGATGGGATGCAATTAAGACGCACCGTCTTGTCTTGATGTGAAATAATGGAGATACACCTATTGAAAGGGTGTGAGGGAAGTTATTTTTGAAGATAATCATTATAACGGTTGGTGGAAAAACGTTCTAAAACACTATTATCTCTTTTATTCTCCTCTCTCCACCAAAGAACAAAAGGCATTTACATTTACTTTGAGAAGACAATCAGCATTAACACTGTGGAACATGAATACTCGTGATTGTATTTAGACCATCGGGAAGTCGTATCATCCATTGTTCGCTCGTGATTCAAAGTAAATTCTTGGATAATTCGTTTATTGCGTATTGAAGAAATTAGTCGTTTCTTCCACCGACTTTTCTTTTTGGCTTCCCTTGGTTTTCTATTCTCAGTTCCTTTTTCCCACCTCAGCTGCATTCACGAAGCCGACTTCGGGTGCATTTGGGAACCACTTCCTAAAGCCCCTTTGAAGCCTGAAGATACTTGGGTAAATGCCAGCCCGTTTGGCAAACAATTTTGAGCCCCCATTCCCTAAATGCCAGCATTGTGAAGCCGAAAGCCCAAGGCAAGGGAGGACCTGCCTTGGGCTTTCGGCTTTTTAGGCATGCCCACACGCGCACTGTTCATAATTTTTTTCCCGAAATTATCCTCATGAATTTTTTGTTTTTCCGGTTCTTGCCCTTGTGTCACAACTGTTCATCTTCTCCGGGGGGGTTCGGTTCTGGCTGATTGCGAGCGGCCGACGACTGCTAGAGGGACGCCGGCGACCGTCGGGGGGTGGCGCAACCGACGGAGGTGGCGTGACCGAGGGAGGGTTGGGTCGCGGCAACCCAAATCTGGGGGCGCGGGCGGTCTTCTTCTTCTTACGCGAGCTTCTTCTTACGCGAGCGGTCGCCGGCAACCGTCGCCGGATGATCGACGCCGAGGGGTGGCACGACCGCCGCGACCCACGGCGAGGTCTCGGGTCACCGCGACCCAGATTTGGGGTGGTAGGGTCGCGGGAGGACCTTGCCGCCCGATCGGGTCGCGTGACCTTGCGGCCCCCGGATCCGGGTCGCGGCGGCGTCGCGCGACCCGCGCGACCCAAATCCGGGCGGTGAGGTCCTCCCGCGACCTTGCCGCCCGAGATCCGGCGTCGCCGAGGTCGCGACGATGTCGCGCGACCTCGCTGGCCCGGATCCGCGGCGTCGGCGGAGGTTGCGGAGGTCGCCGGCACCCACGCTCTTTGGTCAATTTTAAAAAAAATTTTCTATTGATAATTTTTTTTTTTTTACCACAAAGATCATTTGTAAATGTAATTCCCCAAACGCTATTTTGCTCAAAATACTTTACAAAGAGCTTTCAAAGTACAATTTACCAAATATGGTTGCATTTTGAAAAACACCTTTTAACTCAAAGGTATTTGTATTTTCCTAAAGACTTTCCCCAAAAGTGGTTCCCAAACGCACCCTTCATTCACCAAGCCATTCCTTTTTTATTTATACTTCTTTTGGACATTCTTTTGTAGTTTTAGAATTTGTTTTGGGGAAAATTTTACGATGAAGAAAAATGCATTCTCCAGAAAAGATTGCTCTCAATCATTCACTTGCAATTTAAAGTGATGGTCCAATTTCTTTCTTCCTTTTCTTGTTTTTATTTTCACTTCCATTTAGAATCTAGTTGCCATAATTAAGCATTTCACATATTTTGTTTTGGTCTATTATGGGTATCCTATATATATTGAAGGAATTATGTTTTCGTTTTTTTTATTTTTGGATTTTTAATTTTGTAGAAATAAAATTTGACGAAAATAATTTTTTTAAGAAAATATATATCAAGTCTCTTTAATTAAAACATCAAATAATTTGTATTTTTTTTTTCTTTAATATTAGCCAGATACTTTTACACAAAGCACATGAGACGTTATAAGAGTATATAGGAATACACTAAAATTATCAATGTGAAAAATTTATCCATATTGACGCATCTTGATACTTTTAATGTAAACACTTCATGTATGCTATTAATTTTTATCAATCCAAAATGATGAGATTTCATTGACATTTGAAAAAAAAAAAATTGTACAATTTTTTTAATAATAAAATTTCATCTTTTAAAGTTTCATGTTGGAAAGTATAACTGTGATTTCATTTTGGAAATCCTTTAAAGGTTTTTATTTTTCCAATCTTATCATCCCATTTTGATGTATTTGTACATAAAAGACAACCAATTACGAAATGGATTGATTATGATATGCACAACAAAGGTGTAAAATTATAAAAAAAAAAAATTCATTGGGTTAAAAACTATCTATCTTAATTTTTTTGAAGATTTTCTTTGATAATGTATCCATGAGTTTGCTCGATAACGAAAAAAGAATTAGATTTCCGAAAATTTTCTTTTCAACAAAACTAATTTCTACCGAAATAAAATCTGTCAATAAAAAAGAAAACATAGTGCTACAAAGACAAAACATGTGAAATTGTTAATTTTGGCAATTAGATCCTACATAGAAATAGAAAAAGTAAGAAAAGAATTTGTGGCACTAGTTTAAATTACAATAGACGCTTTGGGGCAATTTTGTCTTTTTGTCAAAATTTGGGTGGATTTAATCATATAATGGATCGAAATAGCGCTGCCTTTTTAGATTAGGGAATTATTTTTCTAACTTTAAGCATGCATATTTTCTTTAGTCATGAATGGTTTGACTAATCATTTTTAGCAAAACCAAGCATATTTTGCACAGTCGCTTTTATAGTTTTAGTGGTTAGGTGAATTCATAGCAATGTCCAAAAGAAACTATTGTGTGCTTAGCCAGTTCCAATGTGAGATGTAGCAATGTGTTGAGGTTTATAGATGATTACTAAATTTACAATACATTGGATAAGGAGGAAAATGTAAAGTGAAAAGCTTTTTGCGCGTATGTTTGCTCATGCTTGTTTTGCATCAGCTTCAAGTTGCAGTTAACACTGTCACATAAAACACTCCATTAAGCTTAGTTCGACAATATCTAAAAGGTATGTAACATTAGGGTATATCCATTTGTTCTGAAGATGTATTATGTTGAGTGATATTCAGTTGATCAGTATAAATTTATGTCAAATCAAGGAAGCCATAAAAGATTTGTACATCGTATATGCATGTCATCATATCATGATATGATGTTCATAATAAGCCAGGTTTCCTTAGACTTCCAGAGGAAAGACTTTAACCAAAACCTTTGTCAACAACTTCTGAGCTGGATATACATAAAAATCATTAGGAAAGGTTCTTTAAAAATTCCAACCTAGACCAGTTGATGAACTGAACTGAATTGTTATGGTTGATAATTATGTCATTTTTTCCCTTGGCCAGAGTGATATGTCTATATTGTTTGTCTGTTTGCTTGTGGATCTTATCACATTCGATGCAGAACTTTATGAAAACGTTTCTGATATACATTCCCGTGGAATCGTTGGACTTTTTGTAATAATTTGAACTTTATGGTGTTGTTTGATGACTATGCAAAGTTTTTATATATCAAATCGTCAAAGTATAATATCCAAAAGAGAATTCACTGGTTAGAATATTGTACTAACAGACCATTTGAAGGGCATATACGCCTCGACCTCTTAGGTGAATTCACTCTCTCTCTCTCTCTCTCTCTCTCTCTCTCTCTCTCTCTCTCTCTCTCTCTCTCTCTCTCTTCCCTTCACATTCTTTGACTATCCTGTAATTTATTACAAACCACCAAAAGAACGTGTACCGACATCATGAGAGAATAGTAAAATTCGAATTGGTCTTTTTGATTAAAATGTAAACGAAATGCTAACGTGATTATTATTTTGCCATTGTCATTAGACGGGACTTTCTTTTAAAATTTTGACATATAGAAAACAGAATTAACATTTCTAAAAACACAGTATGGCAAAAAAAAAAAAAAAAAAAAAAAGTGAAAAAGTGGACTGGCGAGTGATGGTGGTCATTGAATGGCGGTGCAATAGGGCTAGCATTGCTACCTGAGTGGCACTACCGTCGTTAATTGCATTTGAGAGAATAAACGCTCAAAGAAGGTCAACAGCCCCCACCACTCGCACTCGCTGTGACGACGACGACTGTTTTTCCAATCTCTAGGCAACGCCTCGCTAAGGTCGTGCAACCTTGGCCAGGTCTGTCTCACCAACGATTGCGCACCCTAGAGATCCATCTTTTGGGGGTTCACGGTTGTCTCTCTCCCCATTAGGGCTTGAGGTTTTGTCTTTTTTTTTTTAATATTATAACCCAATTGACACAAAAGAAAATTCATGATATCACAAAAGAAAATGTGGTAGTCTCCGACAGCATTTCATATGCATATTTAACATATGAACATGTTAAAAATCTAAATGGCCAGGAAAAAAAAGTTTTAAGGATCGTGATTGCTTATTTCCTGAAAATACGGGGACGATGGCTGCCTTCGTTCTGGTAGAGAAAGGAAAATTATATAATAAAATTGTAAACAAAGTAAGAAATGAAAATCAAGATTTTGATTTGTTCGGAGCCCTTGGGCTGTGACTATTCTGTGCCAATATCCTTCTCTTTTTCGTCCTATAATTCTTGGAATTTGTACAGATAATTGATGGAAGTAATTTGAAGATAAAACGCTCATAACTCACATGAGAAGAAGATAGATATGCCTATAGATTTATTTCACCTTTTAAAAAAAAAACAACAATTACAAGACTCCCCTATTTATAGACTTGTTACATGACATTTACTCTTCACAGTAAGAAAAGCTAGTGTTCCGGATAAGATATAGAAACTAACAAAAAAAATCACCATATCTCACATTATCTCTAAAACCAATCACTACACCTAAAAATAGGAATAGACTTATTATAGATAATGACAAATAGACTCATTAAAGATAACGTTACAATTATGACTCTTTTTCAATACAGGTACTGAACAGTTATATGCACTGATTAAATTTGGTTTAATTTCTAACACTCCCCCATCAACCAAATTCTCTTCCATCGATTATTCCAAGCAGGCTCTTGAACTTTCGGAAAGCATCCATCTTGAGAGGTTTGGTAAAAATGTCTGCTACTTGATTTCCAGTCTTCACATGCAACACTTCAACCTCATTCTCTTTAACATGTTCTCAAATGAATTGATATGGAACATCGATATGTTTACTTCGTTTATGAAAAACTGGATTTTTCGCCAATGCAATAGCAAAAACGTTATCAACAAAAATCTCAGTTGCTTTTTTCTACTCCATAAGAATATCTTTGAATAGTCTTCTCAACCAATTGCATGACAAACACATGAGGATGCAGCTACATATTCAGCTTCACATGTTGATAAAGTGACACCAGGTTGCTTCTTTGATAACCATGTGAAAGCAGTGTCACACAAGAAAAATACAAAGTATGTAGTGCTCTTTCGATCATCGATATCTCCATTATAATCACTATCCGAATAAGCTCTAAGTTGGAAGGATTCAAAGCGATAATAGTGTAAGCCATGAGAAGTGGTACCTTTGATATACTGAAGTATCCTTTTTACAACTTTAAGATGAGATAACTTTGGGTTCCCATATATCGACTCACAATTCCAACACTATACATAATATCCGGTCTTGTGCATGTCAAGTATCTCAAACTCCCAATCAAGCTTCTATAATATGTCGAATCAACATTGACATCATCATCAAATTTTGAAAGCTTGGTTCTGCACTCCATTGGTGTATTGACCGCAATACAATTATTCATGTTGAATTTTTCAAGAATATTTTTGCATACCCTTTTTGGGAAATAAAAATCCCTCGGCACTTTGCTTCACTTCAATCTCAAGGAAATAATTCATGAGACCATTATCAATTATCTCAAATTCTTTCACCATTGATGCCTTAAAAGCATCAATCATCGCCGGATTATTTCCTATAAAAACAAGGTCATCAACATATAAACACGTGAGTAGAATATCACTTTTTTTCTTTCTTCAAATAAAGTGCATGCTCGTATGGACATTGAAAAAATCCATTCGCCTTGAAATATGCATCGATTATGGAATTCCATGCTCTCGGTGTTTGTTTAAGTCCATATAGAGTTTTCTTTAACTTTAACACTTTGTCTTCATGACCTTTGACAACAAACCCCTCGGGTTGTTCAACATAAATCTCTTCTTCAAGGATGCCATTAAAAATGTCAATTTGACATCCATTTGATAAATTCGCCAATTAGTTTAAGTAGCGATAGAAATAATCAATCTAATTGTTTCCATGCGGATGACATGGGCAAAAACTTCATCATAGCTGATTTCGGCTTTTTGCTTGTACCCCTCCGCGACTAATCTAGCCTTGTACCTTGTCATTTCTCCTTTCTCGTTCTTCTTGGCCTTGCATACCCATTTGACTCCAATCGATTTCTTGTCCTTTGGTAGATCAACAAGCTCCCATGTTTGATTCTTATCAATGGCTTCAATTTCTTCATTCATGGCTTTTCTCCATTTTTCTTCTTTGGATGCATCATCATAGATAAGTGGTTCATAATCTATAAGAAGACATACAAGGTGGACCTTGTCAGTGGCCTTCACAAATGTCAGACAATCTCCTTGACCTTGGCACTAGCGGTTCATCAACACTGTTTGAAGAAGTTGGTGATGACAAACTTGAAAAAGATACTGGAGAAGAAGGTGTAGAATGATCCTTCAACTCTGTTTGATCGGTATCACCATGAGCATTAACTTCATCTTTTGGGTTGTCTTCCCATGTGCCATCTTCATCGATCTTGACATCTCTGCTTATATACACTTTCAAAGTGTTAGGATTAAATAAACGATAGGCTTTGGATAAGGAGTCATACCCAATAAAGATGAGCTTTTTGCTCTTGTCTTCCAACTTTGATCTTTTCTAGTCCGGGACATGAGCATAGGCAATGCTCCCAAAAATTCTCAAGTGCGAAACACTTGGTGTTCTCCCAGTCCATGCTTCCTATGGAGTTATGCCTTCAAGTCCATATATGGGACATCTATTTTGAAGATAGACCGCACACGAAACAGCTTTAGCCCAAAGCTCCTTGGACAAATTTTTGCTCTTCGGCATGCTTCAGACCATGTTAGGAATGGTTTATTTTTTTGTTTAGCTATGCCATTTTGTTGAGGAGAATATGGAGCCGTCAAGAAGCACTGAATGCCATGATCCTCACAAAATTTGTTGAATATGGTTGATGTGAATTCTTCGCCACGATCGGTCCTCAAAGCTTTGATAAAAAAAAGCCGCTCTCCTTTTCAGTCAATTTTTTGAACTGTTTGAAAATATCAAACACTTTTGTTTTTTCTTTCAAAAATAATACCCAGTTTTCCAAGTAAAATCATCAATAAAAGTAACAAAACATCGATGATTACCATATGAGTGAGGAGTGATTAGGCCACATGCATCAGAATGAATCAACTCAAGTGGCTTCTTCGCTCGATAAGTCGCTTCCTTTAGAAAGTTAGTTCTAGAATGCTTACCGATAACACACTCTTCACATAAATGATCGGGATGATCAATACGTGGTAAGCCATAAACCATCTTCTTATGAGAAAGCAAATTAAGTCTGCCAAAATTGAGATGGCCAAACCTTTGATGCCACAACCATGAAGGATCATCCACGTACGCCTTCAAACATTGACATATTATTCTTTATATTAAGTGTAAATATCATGTTCTTCAACATCTTTACATTCGCAATCAATTTATTAGTCCTATCTCTTAGCACGAGACTAAGATCTTTCATAAGAATAGTATAACCTTTCTCCAAAAGCTATCCCAAACTTAAAATATTGCTTGACATTTTCAGGACAAAACAAACATTAGTAATAAACTGACGTGTACCATTCTTCAAGCGAATAATAATTGTACCTTTGCCTTTGACAAGAATTTTGGAGTTGTCACCGAAAGAGATTTTCCCTTTAATTGTCTCATCTAACTCGGTAAACATTTCTTTTCTCCCACACATGTGATTGCTTGCACCGGTATCCAAATACCATGTATCAGTTTGGCCTCCTTCATCTTCTTTGAATGCCAATAATAGAACTTGATCAGCATCATTCACCAAGTTTGCCTTTTCATCTGCTCCGCTACTCTTCTTGCTCCAGCGGTCAGAAGCATAATGGCCAAGTTTATTACAATGATAACATCGAATTTTAGATTTACCATACCATTGGCCTATTGAGTTCTTTCATCTTCCACGAACACCTCTTTGATACCGGTATCTACCATCACTTCAATTAGCATCTCCTCTACTTTGTTCACGACCTCTTCCTTGAAAGTGACCTTGGCCTCGACCACGATCACGATCTTGGTCTGTCCCACGAATTTGCATGGGATCTCTTCTTTGCTCATTCTCATCTCGGATGGTTAATCGCGTTTGGAGAACTTCCTCCACTTGTTCAATCTTTTTTCTTCAAAACCTTTCTTCATGGGCTTGTAATGAACCCATAAGCTCATCAATCGTCATGGCATCCAACTCTTTGGATTCTTCAATTGCAATAGCAATGTGGTTGTACTTCTTGTCCAAAGACCGAAGTATTTTCTAAACAACACAAACATCGAAAATGTCTTCTCCATTTCTTTTTATCTGGTTGACAATCGCCAAAACTCTTGTGAAATAATCAGCAATCGATTCAGATTCTTTCATATGAATTATCTCGAATTCGCCTCTCAAGGTTTGAAGGCGAATCTTCTTAACTTTTTGTACTCCTTGATGTGTATTTTGAAGAATCTCCCATGCCTCCTTAGCAGTGGTGGCATTTGACACCTTTTCGAACATGGAATCATCTAAAGCTTGATAGATGATTGACAGAGTATATTGATCTTTTGAACATATCTTCTCCAAGGCATTCCTCTAGTTCTGGTTCAAGGTAGCTTCATCCTTTGGCTCATCATAGCCAGTATAGACAAGTTCCCACACACCATGGGCGCCAAGTAGAGCTTTTGTTCTAATGGCCCAGTTACCATAGTTGTCTTTGGTAAGACGAGGGTATTGAAGATGGAGCTAATTGTATGTTGACATCATGATCACAAACCGTAGGCTCTAATACCACTTTGATGGAAATAATTTGAAGATGAAACGCTCACAACTCACACAAGAAGAATATAGATAGGCCTATAGATTTGTTTCACCTTAAAAAAAAAAAAACAATTACAAGACTCTCCTATTTGTAGACTTGTTACATGACCTTTACTCTTCATAGTAAGAAAAGTCAGTGCTCTGGATAACTATAAAAACAATCATTACACCTAGAAATAGGAATAGACTTATTATAGATAATGACAAAGAGACTCGTTAAATATAACGCTGCAATTATAACTCTTTTTCAATGCAGGTATCGAACAGTTATATACACCGATGAATTTGGTTTAATTTCTAACAATAATGTGATAGAATAGTAAACTCTTCACTCGTTTGTCTTCTGCCTGATCGGAACCAAACGTGACAAGAGAAGACTTCACTTTTAAGTCATCGCCAGCCATGAGCTCAAGTCATAGTCCTCGACCTTCTCCGTGAAATCGGGGTGGCTCTGAGGCCACGTTTGCTCTTTCGGGTCCTCTACGCTCAGTTGACCCAGTCAATTGGCGCGTTTACGTGAATAAGGATTCAACCAGACATTCATATAATGCGGTCTTCAGTTCGAGCAACCGTATCTCACTCGAGCCCCTTCTGTCTCTGCTATCCGCCCCCCAAACCTTTCCTCTTTCTAAATGTTCTTGTGCTTATTGTTCCCCTCTAAAATTCCTGAAATGGGTGTGGAGAGCTCCATAAGTTCCAAATTTTTGCTTCACCTCGTCATTAGCATTTTGACGATTATTTGTTTGGAAGACTGGGTTGCATCAGTGAGCTTGAAATATGACTGCGAGCCTGCAAAGTGCAGTGCCGTGACAGATTTTCCCTTCCAGAACGACACTAAACCATGTTGTCCTGATAAGCCGCTGTTACTAGAACCTTTCTGGGAGGACCCTGGCGATTATGATCATCAATCTCATTCGTTGATCTCAGAGTTCGAGAAAACGGGCGATGCTTGTCTTACTCCACATAAACATTTTTCTAGATTCCCCAGTGCATCTGATCCTGATGAGCATTCATACCTAGCATTTCTCCGTGATTGCAGCAGCATCCCAAATGTAACATTTCCATATCCTCACTCAACTTGCCCCTCTCCTGGCACCAACCGCTCTTATGTCGCTCTTATGGACAGACCAGAACACCCACGTCTTACTCTGTCAGCGTGCGAGAGTCATGTTATTGTACCTGTTAAAAGAGCCAGAAACGATGGCGAGGAAAAAGAAAATGATGACCCCGAGCGTAAGTGGAAGCGCGGGTTTCGACTCAAATGGAATTTAACCTCCTGGGAGAGTTGTGTTAAATCCAAAACAAGTGGCGGCAAATGCGGAGGATGTGATGGACGTTTTCGATGCTTCTCTTCTGATGGAAAAGAAAATGCTCGCACTTGCAAAAAAGGTATTACTTTTCGATTGATTCTCTGTAATAGCAACATTTTAAATTCTCTCATGCGCTCTTCGGTGCATTTCCGGGCCGTGCTCTCCAAACTTGATAAGGACTTCAAAGGAAGAGGAAGAGCTTTTTGGCTTTCTTGGTTTTCTATTCTCATTTCCTTTTTCCCCACCTCGGCTTCATTCGCCAAGCCATTACTTTTTTCTTTTTTTTATTTATATTTCTTTTGGACATTCTTTTGTGGATCTAGGGTGTGTTTGTTTTGGGGTTTATGATAAAGAAAGATGAAATCAATTTCACGGAAAAGTGTATTTGACCCTTTTCAGAATAGAGAATTCATTTTTTTTAAGTATGCTATCCTTTTCAACGTAAATGGTTTGACTAATCATTTTCAGCAAACTATACATAGTTTGCACAGTAGCTTTTGTAGTTTTAGTATGGAGATGGATTCATAGTAATGTCCAAAAGAAAATACTATCTGCTTAGCCTGTTCCAATGTGAGATACGGCGATGCGTTGAGGATCATAGATGATTAGTGAATTTATGATAAATTAGACAAAGAGGAAAATATAAAGTGAAGAGCATTCTGCACGTTGTTTACTCATGCATGTTTTGCATAATACTCTCCATTGAGCTTAGTTATGCAACCTCCATAAGGTATGTGACGTTAGGGAATATCCCTTTGTTTCTAAGATGTATTGTATTAAGTGATATTCAGTTGATCAGTAAGAATTTATGTCAGATCAAGAAAGTCAAAGAGATTTATGCATCGTATATGCATGTTATCATATCATGATATGACATTCATAATAAGTCAGATTTCCTTAGACTTCTAGAGGGAAGACTTTAATTGAAACCTCCATCAACAAGAGCTAGATATATATAAACATTATCATGAAAGGATCTTCCCTAATCTTATTTTCTTTCCTTTTATTTGTTTATTTTTGCTTTTGAAATTCCAACCTAGACCACTTGTTGAAATGAACTAAATTGTTATGATCAATAGTTATGTCCTTTTTTCCGTTGGCCAGAGTGATATGTCTCTATTGATTGTTTGTTTGCATGTGGATCAAATCACATTCCATGCTGAACTATATGGAAACGTCGTTGATATACATGCCTGTGGAATGGCTGGACTTTCATGCATATTTAGAACCTTATGGTTTTGTTTGGTGACTTTGCAAACCTTTTATATATCACATGGTCAAATTATAATATTTAAGAGGGAATTCACTAGTGAGAATATTGTACTGACATACCTTTTAGAGGGCATATATGTCTCGACCTCTTAAGGTATATAACATTAGAGTATATCCATTTGTTCTGAAGATGTATTATGTTAAGTGATATTCAGTTGATCAATATAAATTTATGTTAGATCAAGGAAGCCATAAAAGATTTGTATATCGTATATGCATGTCATCATATCATGATATGACGTTCATAATAAGCCAGGTTTCCTTAGAGTTCTAGAGGAAAGACTTTAACCAAAACCTTTGTCAACAACTTCTGAGCTAGATATACATAAAAATCATTATGAAAGGTTCTTTAAAAATTCCAATCTAGACCAGTTGCTGAACTGAATTGAATTGTTATGGTTGATAATTATGTCCTTTTTTCCCTTGGCCAGAGTGATATGTCTATATTGTTTGTTTGTTTGCTTGTGGATCTTATCGCATTTGATGAAGAACTTTATGAAAACGTTTCTGATATACATTCCCGTGGAATCGTTGAACTTTTTGTGCATAATTTGAACTTTATGCTGTTGTTTGATGACTATGCAAAGTTTTTATATATCAAATCGTCAAAGTATAATATCCAAGAGGGAATTCACTAGTGAGAATATTGTACTAACAAACCATTTGAAGGGCATATACGCCTCGACCTTTTAGGTGAATTCACCTCTCTCTCTCTCTCTTCCCTTCACATTCTTTGATTATCCTGTAATTTATTAGAAACCGCTAAAAGAACGTGTACCAACATCATGAGAGACTAGTAAAATTCAAATTGGTCCTTTCAATTAAAACGTAAACGAAATGCCGACGTGATTTTTATTTTGCCATTAAATGTAGACTTTGTCATTACACGGGGCTTTTTTTTTTTAATTTTGACATATAGAAAACAGAATTAACATTTCTAAAAACACAGTATGGCAAAATTTTTTTTTAAAAAAAAAGTGAAAAAGTGGACTGGCGGCTGATGGTGGTCATTGAACGGTGGTGCAATAGCGCTAGCATTGCTACCTGAGTGGCACTGCCGTCGCTAATTGCATTTGAGAGAATACACGCTCAAAGAAGGTCGCAAGCCCCCACCACTCGCACTCGTTGTGACGACGACGACTGTTTTTCCAATCTCTAGGCAACGCGTCGCTAAGGTCATGCAACCTTGACCAGGTCTGTCTCACCAACGATTGCGCACCCTGGAGATCCATTTTTTGGGGGTTCACGGTTGTTTGTCTTATCTGTCTCTCTCTCTCCATTAGGACTTGAGGTTTTGTCATTTTTTAATATTCTAACCCAATTGACACAAAAGAAAATTCATGATATCACAAAAGAAAATGTGGCAGTCTCCGACGACATTTCATATGCTTATTTTCTAAAAATACGGGGACGATGGCTGCCTTCGTTCCGATAGAGAAAGGAAACGTCATATAATAAAATTGTAAACGAAGTGAGAAATGAAAATTAAGATTTGATTTTTTCAGAACCCTTGGGCTGTGACTGTTCTATGGCTAAGTAATTGCTATCAAGGTCTCTGTGCCAATATCCTTCTCTATGTTGTCCTATAATTCTTGGTGTCACACCCCGAAACCATCATGAACGGGGATGACACGGCCGTCCTTTATCCGAAGGACGCAGTCTCAAAGCTCCCAAATCCAATTCCTAAAAGTCCTCTCGTCAATATCGCTCTTGTATCACTTATCGTTAGCTAAGGAACTTGAAAAATATTGGAAAAATAGAAAGGTGAACAATCACAACTCAGTAAGTAGTGCATCTCTTCTAAGTAGATCGAGCACTCACTATGCATATTTATAAACCAAACCGCAACTCTTTTAACTTAAATCCATAATATAACAAACATAAAATAAGATAATAAGTCACATATGCTTTAACATAGCAGCAAAAATATTCATTTCACAATAATATCATAACAAACATCATGAACCAATCTTTTACCAAAAAAAAAAAAAACATTATGAACCAATCCATTGATCAATCTCATTAATTCACACACCAATGGTCCATTCCATTGGTTAATCTCATTAATGGTATAATGAAATCATAGATCGATGGTCT
This sequence comes from Eucalyptus globulus, assembly GCA_014182545.1. Lineage (NCBI taxonomy): Eukaryota > Viridiplantae > Streptophyta > Magnoliopsida > Myrtales > Myrtaceae > Eucalyptus > Eucalyptus globulus. Next base: position 35,614,947 of record CM024723.1, read on the forward strand.
ATTCCAACAATTAATCTCAAATCACATGTCGATAGTCTATTCCATCAACTAATTTCAAATCACACGTCGATGGTCCATTACATCGACTAAACTCAAATCACATGTCAATGGTCCACTCCATTGACCAAACTCATATCACATGTTAATAATCCACTTAATTAACCAATTTGTTACTCAATATTAAATCATGGTCACAACACAATGTCTAGTGACAAAGCGACCAAGATTCCCCCTTGTCAAAGTCTTCATCTATTATTAACCAGTGGTTCGGCTTACAAGGATATCTTAAACTAGTATGTGCATACCCACAAGCCCTTGGACTCATAACGATATTGAACATCAACACCAATCTACAACAATCTCTACAATTCACAAAGCCAAATCCAAAAATCATTTCATATGTTACAATACATTTCATAAATCAACCACATAACCTTTTGTAACTCAATTCATTCGCCACAATTAGTTTTCATAAAATATTTCTTAAATCATTTTAGAATTCATCTCATAAACCGGTTTTACAAATCGAATCAAATCAAATGCATGTCAAAAAGCTTATCACAAATCGATATCTATATAACATTCTATATACTATCTCAAAGTCGAGCTTTTCGTAAAAAAATTTCACACACCCAAAACATGTAATATTTCTCAACTTTGTTCATCAAATAGAATATATATTTTCACCAAAAAGTTCTCAAACTATTTTCAAATACCAAAACGTAGTAAATGCCCAATCCAAATTTTATGCTACAGACACGCTTATTCATAACTCATAAAATATCAAATCTTTATCATTTTAAAGACATGAGCTTATAGATTCTTAGAAGAGATAGCACCACTCATATGGGAAAGCCGAAAATTAACATATGTGGTTACTCAAGCCAACACACTCGTATTCCTATCAATTAATCGAAAGCAATATCAAAACCAAGTAATATGACTAACGACTCGACTAAATTATGCTTATTCATTGATAAAATGACACATACATGCTAATAAACCACATATCCAAAGCAATTATTTAAGCTGTCCGCAACGGGAAACTTGAGTGCGAAATTTGGTCACGTTATAACTTTCTCTACCGAACCTCGTTTCAAGCGTACATCAATGGAAAGCGCTTCCAACATATTACAAGATCCCCAATCAACCCGAAATCAAGCCGAAAATCAACAATGGTCGCGCATTGTTCATCACAAGTGATAAACTTCAAAATTTTATTTCTGGTAAACCATAAGCTCAAATCACAATCTATAAAATCCTGCAGCTGCACAATATCTTAAACTATAATTTCTATAAAAATACGAGGCTCAATAACTCAAAAATCATACTTCACCGCTCGATTTTTCCAAAATTCCGAATTCCAAGCCCTAAGTCCAAACTTACTATGATTGAATGAACGGGGGCACGAGTGCTTACCAGGCATTGCATTACGTGGTTGAGGTGAATTGGTGAGGTTCTCATGGTAAGATTGCACGAAACCCTTTCTTCTTTTCCTTTTTTTCTCCTATTCTTTCCCTTGCACGAGCTCTCTGGTCTCCCTTTCTCTCTCTCCTTCTTTTCCCTTTCTCTTTCCCTTTTTATTTCCTCCTTTTTCTTTTTCTTTCTTTCTTTTCTTTTCTTTCCTTCTCTCTCTTCTTCTTTTTCTTCCTCTCTCCCGAAGACTCTCAGCCTCTCCCCCTCATTCTTCTTCTCTTCTTTTCTTCTTCGTTCGACCGTTCAACCTTCTCTCTTTCTTTTTTTTTTTGACTGGATCAAAACCCATGTTTTACGCTTGGAATCTGTACAGATAATGTGATAGAATAGTAAACCTCTTCACTCGTTTGTCTTCTGCCTGATCGGAACCAACATTGACAAGAGAAGACTTCACTTTTTAAGTCAATCGCCAGCCATGAACTCAAATCATAGTCCTCGACCTTCTCAGTGAAATCGTCGTGGCTCTAAGGCCACGTTTGCTCTTTCGGGTCCTCTACGCTCAGTTGACCCAATCAATTGGCGCGTTTACGTGAAAAAAGGATTCAACGAGACATTCATATAATGCGATCATCAGTTTGAGCAACTGTATCTCACTCGAGCCCCTTCTATCTCTTCTCTAAGCCATCAAAGCTTTCCTCTTTCCGACTGTTCTCGTGCTTCTATTTCCCCTCTAAAATTCCTGAAATGGGTGTCGATAGCCCCATAAGTTCCAAGGTTTTGCTTCGCCTTGTCATTGGCATTTTGACGATTCTTTCTTTGGAAGACTGGGTTGCATCAGCGAGCTTGAATGATGAATCCTGCAAGGCCAGTGGGTGCGGTGACGTCATGAAGGGTTATTACATCTGGAGCGACACTAAACCATGTACTAATACGAGTTTTGAAAACGAGTGTCGTGATAAGCCACTGCTCAATCTACGACCTTTTGGAGAGGACGTTGTCATTTATGAGAACATTTCTTTAAGTTTGAGCTCAGAGGAGAGATCAGGCAATGCTTGTTTTGCTCGAATTGGAAGCATTGAACAGCCCTCATCTCTTGGATTCAATTGGAAGCCTTCACTCGCATTTCTCCATGATTGCAGCAGCTTCCCAAAATATTCAAATCCTCACTTGACCTGCCGCTCTGATGGTGCCAACCGTTCTTATATCGCTCTTATGATAGGTAGAGAAGAAGACCTACATCTTGATCTGTTGATGTGCAAGAGTCATGTTATCGTACCTATTAAATTAGCCAGTCCGGATGGCAAGGAAATAGGAAATGATGACTACGAGGAAAAGTTGAAGCACGGGTTTAGACTGCAATGGAATTTAACCTCCTGGGAGAGTTGCGTCGAATGCCAAAAAAGTGGAGGCAATTGCAGCGGATCGGATGGGCAATTCCTGTGTTCATGTTATGGTAAAGAGTATCCGCATACTTGTGAAGGAGGTAATACTTTTCGGTTAATTCCCCGTAATAGCAACCGTTCTCAAATTCTCGCATGTGTTTTACGGCAAATGTCCTCGCCACGCTCTCCAAATTTGATAAAGACTTCAAAGTAAGAGGAAATCATTCACCAAGCCATTACTTTTTTCTCTTTTTTTTTATTTATATTTCTTTTGGACATTCTTTTGTAGATCTAGGTTGTGTTTGTTTTGGGGTTTATGATAAAGAAAGATGAAATCATTTTCACGGAAAAGTGTATTTTACCCTTTTCAAAATGAAGAATTTTTTTTTTTAATTATAATGATTTGACTAATCATTTTCAGCAAATTCTACATAGTCTACGCAATCGCTTTTGTAGTTTTAGCATGTAGATGGATTCATAGCAATTTCCAAAAGAAAATACTATTTGCTTAGCTAGTTCCAATGTGAGATACGGCAATGCGTTGAGGATCATAGATGATTAGTGAATTTACAATAAATTGGACAAAGAGGAAAATATAAAGTGAAGAGCTTTCTGCATGTGTGTTTGCTCATGCATGTTTTGCATAATACTCTCCATTGAGCTTAGTTCTGCAATCTCCATAAGGTATTTGACGTTAGGGTATATCCCTTTGTTCCTAAGATGTATTGTATTAAGTGATATTCAATTGATCGGTAAGATTTTATGTCAAATCAAGAAATCCAAAGAGATTTATATATCGTATATGCATCTCATCATATCATGATATGACATTCATAATAAGTCGGGTTTCCTTAAACTTCTAGAGGGAAGACTTTAACCGAAACCTCCATCAACAACTTATGAGCTAGATACGTGTAAACATCATCATGAAATGATCTTCCCTAATCTTCCTTTCTTTCCTTTTGTTTGTTTATTTTTGCTTTTGAAATTCCAACCTAGACCACTTGCTGAAATGAACTAAATTGTTATGATCAATAGTTATGTCCTTTTTCCTTTGACCAGAGTGATATGTCTCTATTGATTGTTTGTTTGGTTGTGGATCAAATCATATTCCATGCTGAACTATATGAAAACGTCGTTGATATACATGCCTGTGGAATGGCTGGACTTTCATGCATATTTCGAACCTTATGGTTTTGTCTGGTGACTTTACAAACCTTGTATATATCACATGGTCAAATTATAATATTTAAGAGGGAATTCACTAGTGAGAATATTGTACTGACAGACCTTTTAGAAGGCATATATGTTTCGACCTCTTAGGTGAATTCACCTCTCTCTCTTTCCTTCACATTCTTCGATTGTCCTGTAATTTCTTAGAAACAACTAAAAGAAGGCGTTCCAACATCATGAGAGAATAGTAGAATTTGTCTTCTGGCTATACAGAACCAGAAGAGAAGACTTCACTTTTCAAGTCAATTGCCAGCTTTCAATACTAAAAAAATGAAGTATTGGCTGACCAATTGAATTTTGTGGACTCCCCACTTAAATATGGTGTGTTATAGCAATAGGATCTTTCAATCACATAAACATGAGATCAATCAATAGATATAGCATACCCAAATCAAAAGAAGTCATTATTGATCCAATATGAGAGAATATGTATTCTTGTGGATATAAATCTTCACCACTTTGTCTCGACGATAATTCCATCCTCCAGCAATCTCTGAGTTACCAACACGCACAAATTCAAGAGGTAGCTTACTGATCATGTCGCCTCTCCCTCCACTCAGAACCTCATATTAATACTCCTGCTTGCAGCCTTATCGGCAACGCTTTCGGTCTGTGTGATGAACAAGCACTTCCAAAACTGCGGCATCCGCAGAACCTGTGGTGGCCACAACATCACCTTCCCATTCTCTGTCGTAGACCAACAACCCTCTTACTGCGGCTTCCCTGGCTTCGAATTGGCTTGCATCGATAACAGCTGATCCTTAACCTCTCAGGCGGATGACTTGTCATCCGCAATATCTTTTACCAGAAGCAGTCGCTCCGCATCTCCAACACCGCTTTCTCGAATAATTCGACCTTCTCTTGCACGCCTGTTCTTAAAAACTTGACCCTTCTATCGACTCATTTCCAAATTGGTCCGCACATAACCGCTACTCTCTCTCCTCTACAACAGCAACATCTCTCCCCGTGCCGATTACCTTCTTGGGTCAATAATTACTTGTACTTGAAAAGAAGGCCAGGACAGTGTTGTTTTGACAAAATGTGGAGATGATGAAAATGGGGAAGTGGTGGAGGCGTCAACAAAGTGCAAGTCGCTGGCAAAGGCGCCAGTGGCGGCGGAGTGGAGAGGGCAGAGGGGAAAGATAGAGGAGGCATTGAGGCGTCATGCTGAATTGGACAGCACCCAATTGCAGCGCGTGCGAGGAGAGAGGTGGCGGCGAATGCGGAATCAATCACGAGCGCTTCAGGTGTTGCGGTCCTGTCAGGGCTTTTGTTTGGCTTTGTGTCCCTGGTGGGCTTATTTCTTCTTCACTCTGTGTCTGAGCATAATACTCTCCTCTTTATGAAACGTTGATTATAATCATTGGATTTTCCGGGTCGAGTCGAGTGCACTTACCTTTCTGCCTAGAATGTGCTACGAGTTACCTCCGAATCACAAATATTCAGGGGCTCGACAATCTCACCGCGCAGCAGAGTTTTCTCGAGGGTCGGAACAACACAGTGTCTGTCCATTTGTCGAAATTTTTTGTCGTTGCTCTGAGGGTATCTTTCCTTTGATGATTAGGGAAAAATCTCTTGAGGATCCCTGGTCTCTTGAACCTTAACTCATGTAGGAACCAAGGTACCTTGAGCCATACGGCACCAAGGTTGGATTTATTCATTTAATCATTTCCTTGGCTTATGTCTTCTTTCTTGTTTAACTGTATACTATCATCTTAATCCTTGTCCTCTTTGCATTTTGTCAATGTATTCGTCAAAGTCACTGTTCTAATTCAATCCCTAAATTTATTTTATCTTCCCTCCTAACTTAATTCTTTAGCACAAGTATTAAACTAGTCATTTTAAAGACAGAGATAAGAATGATTGTGATGACTGTGAATCAAATTATGATCCCTGTAGCTTTCGATCTTACATGCATAACATCCTTTCCGACTGTGTTGAAAGCATTCCTGCTGTTGTAAAATGCATTCCTACTGGTTTCATCATAGTTTGGACGGAGAGAGTTCTCTGACAAGGATTTGTGTTCTTTGTAACAGCGCAACATGGTGATTTGGTGATGAAAGTCGCAGGTACTCCATTAAACCTACATTTTGTCTCATATAGAAATTCACTGCTCGGAAACCTTGATAAAGTTTTGCTTTTCCATCATTAGGACCTTAGATTAGTAATATGATGGACTGAAATTGTTGCCCGCGAATCTTTTGGCTTTCTCTGATCAGCTGCATCAGGATTCGGGATTGCAATTGTCATTCTTGTAGTCTATTCCTTGAGGGAGAAACCGCTGATAAGGAAACATATGGCTATGATGATGGGAAAGAGAGAACATTCTGTGGCCGAACAGAAAATTGAGGAACTAATCTCTTTGAGGAGATATACCTACAAAGATATCAAGAGGATGACCAATTCTTTCCAAGAAAAGTTGGGTCAAGGAGGTTATGGTTATGTGTACAAAGGCAAGCTTCGAGACGGTCAACTTGTGGCCGTGAAGCTTTTAAAGAATTTGAAAGGCGATGGGGAAGAGTTTATCAATGAAGTTGTAAGCATAAGCAGGACTTCTCATGTCAATGTTGTTAGCCTTCTAGGCTTTTGCTTTGAAGGAAGCAAAAGAGCTTTAGTTTATGAGTTCATGACCAATGGGTCACTGGAAAAGTTCATATTCAAAAGCAACATTTCAGAGGCAAATCAGCAATTAAGTTGGGAAACATTATACAACATCTCCCTAGGCATAGCGCAAGGGCTAGAGTATCTGCATCGAGGGTGTACCGCTAGAATCTTGCATTTCGATATAAAGCCTCACAACATTCTTCTCGACCGGAATTATTGTCCGAAGATTTCTGACTTTGGTCTTGCCAAAATATGTCCTAGAGAAAAGAGTACCGTGTCAATGTTGGGTGCGCGTGGCACCGCAGGCTACATTGCTCCGGAATTGGTCATAAGAGGCATCGGAGGGGTTTCTCATAAATCGGATGTCTATAGTTATGGCATGATGGTTATGGAAATGGTCAGTGGGAGAAAAAACATTGAAGTCGAGGTGGATCATACTAGCGAAATGTATTTTCCTCATTGGATTCATCGACGCGTTGGACTTCGGGAAGAACTTGCGTTGCGTGGTATCACGAATGGGGAAGACGAAGGAATTGCGAAGAAGATGATCATAATCAGTTTGTGGTGCATACAGATTGATCCGAGAGATCGACCAGCAATGACTCAAGTCATGGAGATGCTAAAAGGAAGTGTCGAGGCCTTGCCAATCCCCCCCAAGCCAACCTTGTCCTCCCCCTCGTCAAGATTCCCCGTAGCAACTACAGACAACAGTTCGCTGCTGCAATTTGGAGCTACTTCAACAACTGTATGAATTTGTCTCAGATACTTTCCTAGAGAATTTCCTTCCTTTGTTTACACCGCTGGTAATTTCATTGAGAATGAATGGAGTGACACAATAAGATGCTTCCATTCACAATACATTAATCTGAATCGGTTTTATAATCCACTTGGCGATCAAAAGAGAATGGTAAGAAGTGGTCATTGTTCGATTTTGATCGTAATTCCTATACATCATTCTCCGATCAGCCTTGCAATTCAATCAAGATTATCATTGTCGTGATTGGCAAGAACACTTAGGTCAGTTGTCAATGTATTGAACAGCCAATTCTAGGACCACTAACAAGTTAAAGAAATCAGAACGTACAGGAGGCCATGGATTCAGCCATCATTCTTCACTTTGCTGGTCTATTATGAGTCTTCCTGGGTCAATTGCCCGTGTTTTAAATTCTGATGGAACCGAGTAACCAGATATATTTGTAATGAACTCAAGAGACTCGTCGAATTGGCGGGTGTTACATGTACAATCTATGTGATGATGATAGTCTTAGTCCGAGTTACCATGCGTATCCAGGCTATGAGCTCAACTGTGATGGATATAACCTGACTCTGTCCCCGGTGTCCAAGGAATATCAGGTGATCCACATGAATAAGGAGCACGTCGATCCTTGAGGTCGCATGGACGGATGGATGATCAGAAAAAAATACCTCTTCCAACATATTCTGTGACCACATTTGACTTCTGTCCCTCGAACTACACTCCCAGTGACCTCAATTCCACGTTATTCCAGGAATGCGACTCATCGATCCCTCGACTTTATTTGTTCTCTTGTCCCGTCTCTCGAGATGGCGACTTTGCATACCCAGTATGCTAGAACTGCAGTTTCATCGTCCTGTCCTGATTTCGAAACTCTAGTTCTACTACCTCCTTTGGAGGGCCGCGACTATGATGCTGGTATTAGTGATGTGGGGAACAAAGGCTTGGAGATCACCTAGTTTGTTTTTAGGACAACGGCTTTTAAGATTCCCCTTGGCTTTTAGGACTCATGACTTACTGCTGAAGCAAATCTATCGTATATTAGCGACCCCTTACAAAACCGGCAATCTAATTAGATTAAACTAGATTTTTGTTATAAGAAATAAAGCAAAAACCAAACTAACATTCTTAAAAGGTGAGTTTCTATCAGTTTACGGCCAAATTAAAACAAATTAAATGAGATGGCTAGTTATTTTTCTAATTAATGTGAAGTAATATGTCTGATTAATGTTAAGGGAAGGAGGGGATGGAGCCTTCGGAGATGCGGCTCAACCCCAAAGCTCCATTCAACTAAACTTTCTTATTCATTGTGCCCGATCTACTGCACTGTAGGAAGCACTCTTTTACTGGTTTCATCACAACTTCATTTGGAACGTTCATTTAATAAGGCTTTGTATCCTAGCGGCAAAACTTGGTGTTCGAAAATATTGTTTTGTTTTTGCAGCAATAGCTGCATCAGGAGCTGGCATTGGGATTGCCCTCATTGTTAAGCATTCCTTTAGGAAGACACTGATGATTAAAAAAATTTAGGGCTTTGATGAAGTTGGGTAGAACAATGAAGACAGATCTTTAGAGTAGACAAGTTGGACTATAGCGCACCCGCACGTGGATATAGTGGGGTCTAGCCCCACTCAATTATTCCTTTAGGTACACAAAAGAAACCTTACACTTATTAATTAGCTAACTTCCTCTTACTTTTTCTATGTGGGACATGGAAAATGCACTTAGTTTGTTTTTACAAACAAACCTCCAACAGATACACCTACAAGACATCAAGAGGATAACGGAATCTTTCAAAGAAAAGCTAGCCAGGGAGGCCGGAGGCCATGGCTGCATGTACAAAGGCAAGCTCCTGGTCAACTTGTTGTGATGAAGCTTCTAAAGGGGCAGAAAGGGGATGCGGAAGCATTTTTTGATGAAGTTGCGAGCATGAGCAAGACTACTCATGGCAATGTTATCAGCCTCTTGGGATTTCGTTTTGAAGGAATCAGAAGAGCTTTGGTTTATGTGTTCATGCTCAATGGATCCCTAAAAAAGTTTATATTCAATGGGAGTAACACTTCGGAGGTAGAACTGTAGTTTAGTTTGCATACAATATACAAAATTTCTTTCAAACATACTGACAGGCTAGGGTACTTGCATTAAGGCTGCAACATGAGGATCTTGCACTTCGGCATATAGTGTCACACCATTCTCTGAAATGGAAACTATTGTCCCAAGGTTTCCGACTTGTGATCTTGTCAAAATATGCCCAAAAGAAGAGAGCATTGTTTGGATGTTGGGTGTGCAGTGCACAAGCAGACATGTTGCTTCAGAGTTGATCATAAGGAACATTGGAGAGTTTCTTAGAAATTGGATATCTATAGTTGTTGCGTGATAGTTTTGGATGTCTATAGTTGCATGATAGTTTCTTAGAAATTGGATGTCTATAGTTGTTTAATTTAATCGTTTTTCTGATTGTTAGATTGTAATTCTTACACAACATTGTTGACATCCTAATTTTGCCGACCGTTCAAGTATCCATTTTTTGCAAAAATATAAAAATACAAAAAAGAAAAAAGAGAGAGATAGCAAAAGTTAAATTAAAAAATGAGCAAAAAATGAGGTGGAGCGGGCCGGCATGTCCGGCCCACTCTTTTAATAAATTTTCGGTAAGCCCCTTCTTTCATCTAGCCCATCTTTCCTTATTCCTTTAAGTCTTCGATTTGAGCCCACATCAGAACCTAACAAAAGAAGGCCCAGCTCATCACCCATCTTCTCTCCTCTGCAGACGCGCGCAGGCCAGCAGAGGGAAGGGGAACGCGTGAGCGACGCCGCCGCCGTGACGACGCAAGCAGAAGGGATAATCCAGCTATTGTCAGAGGAAAGGTGGGCGAATGGGCGAGAGGCATAACGGAAAAGATGCACGGGCGTTCGAGGGCGTGAGCAGCGCGAGCAAGGCGTGAGAGGAGCTGGCTGTGTTTGGGGGAGAAGGTAGAAGGCGCTCGAATTTTTCGCAGGGGCTGTTTTTGGAGAGGCTGGAGAGTTTTTTCCACAAAAACCAGTCCTCCTTTTTGCTAGACCGAGAGAGTGAGCAGAAGAGAGAGAGCTGTTATATTTTTATGGTACGTCCGTGATGGAGTGCAATTAAGAAGCACTATCTTATTTTGATTTGAAATAATGGAGAAACATCTATTGAAATGGTGCGAGGGAAGTTATCTTTTGAGGGAAATTATATAAATAACTTCTGAAGATAATCGTTGTAATGGTTGGCAGAAAGAATGTTCTAAAAAACTGTTATCTCTCTTAATCTCCTCTCTCCATCAAAGAATAAAAGGTAATTACAATACTATTTTGATAATCGGCATTAACACTGTAGAACATGAATACTTATATTCAAACCATCGTGAAATCGTATCTTCGTTGTTCGCTTGTGATTCAACGTAAGTTCCCAGGTAATTCGTTTATTGCGCATCGAAAAAATTAGTTGTTTCTTCTGCCAACTCTTCTTTTTGGCTTCCGTTGGTTTTCTATTCTCAGTTCCTTTTTTCCCACCTTGGCTTCATTCACGAAGCCAGCTTCATTCACCAAGCCATTCCTTTTTTATTTATATTTCCTTCGGACATTCTTTTGTAGTTTTAGGATTTGTTTTGGGAAAAATTTTACGATGAAGAAAAATGTATTATCGAGAAATCATTTTCAACTTTCTAGATGGGCAACATTCTTTTGTAGTTTTAAGACAAGATTGTTCTCAATCATTCACTTGCAATTTAAAGTGATGGTCCAATTTTTTTTTTTTTCCTTTTTTCCTTTTTATTTTTACTTCCATTTAGAATCCATTTGCCATAATTAAGCATTTCACTTATTTTGTTTTGGTCTATTATGGATATCCTATATATATATTGAAGGAATTATGTTTTCATTTTTATTTTTAGATTTTAATTCTGTAGAAATAAAATTTGTCGAAAAGAATTTTATTTAAGAAAATATATATCAAGTCTCTTTAATTAAGACATAAAAGAATTTGTATTTTTTTCTTTACTATTAGCCAGATACTTTTACACAAAGCACATGAGACATTATAAGAGTATATAGGAATACACTAAAATTATCGATGTGAAAAAGTTATACATAATGAGGCATCTTGATATTTTTAACGTAAACACTTCATGTATGCTATGAATTTTTGTCAATCCAAAATGATGAGATTCTATTGACATTTGAAAAAAAAAAAAATTTGTGCAATTTTTTAAATAATAAAATTTCATCTTTTAAAGTTTCACGTTGGAAAGTATAACTGTGATTTCATTTTGGAAATCCTTTAAAGGATTTTTTATTCCCAATCCTATCATCCCGTTTGATGTATCTGTACATAAAAGACAACCGGTAAGAAGTGGATTGATTATGATATGCACAACAAAAGGGTAAAATTATAAAAAAGTCATTGGGTTAAAAATTATCTATCTATTTTTTAAAATATTTTATTTGAGAATCTATCCATAAGTTTGTTAGATAACGAAACAAAGAATTAGGTTTCCTGAAAATTTTCTTTTCAACAAAACTAATTTCTATGGAAAAAAAAATCTGTCAATAAAAAAGAAAACATGGTGCTGCAAAAACAAAACATGATCCTACATAGGAATAGAAAAACTAATAAAAGAATTTGTGGCATTAGTTTAAATTACAATAAATGCTTTGGGGCAATTTTGTCTTTTTCTCAAAGTTTGGGTGGATTTAATCATATAATGGGTCGACATAGTGTCGCCCTCTTAGATTAGGAAATTATTTTTCTAAGTTTAAGCATGAATATTTACTCTAGTCATGAATGGTTTGACTAATCATTTTTAGCAAAACCAAACATATTCTGCACAGTCGTTTTTATAGTTTTAGTAGTTAGGAAAATATTGTGTGCTTAGCCAGTTCCAATGTGAGATGTAGCAATGTGTTGAGGATTATAAATGATTACTAAATTTAGGATACATAGGACAGGGAGGAAAATGTAAAGTGAAAAGCTTTTTGCGCGTATGTTCACTCATGCTTGTTTTGCATCAGCTTCAAGTTGCAGTTAACACTAAGCTTAGTTTTACAATCTCCAAAAGGTATGTAAAATTAGGGTATATCCATTTGTTCTAAAGATGTATTATGTTAAGTGATATCAATTGATTGGTATAAATTTACGTTAGATCAAGGAAGCCATAAGAGATTTGTACATCGTATATGCATGTCATCATATCATGATATGACATTCATAATAAGCCAGGTTTCCTTAAACTTCCGGAGGGAATACTTTAACCAAAACCTTTATCAACAACTTTTGAGCTAGATATACATAAAAATCATTATGAAAGGTTCTTTAAAAATTCCAATTTAGGCTAGTTGCTGAATTGAACTGAATTGTTATGGTTGATAATTATGTCCTTTTTTTCCCTTGGCTAGAGTGATATGTCTATATTGTTTGTTTGTTTGCTTGTGGATCTTACACATTTGATGCAGAATTTCATGAAAACATTGCTGATATACATTCCCGTGGAGTCGTTGGACTTTCATGCATAATTTGAACTTTATGGTGTTGTTTGATGACTATGCAAAGTTTTTATATATCAAATCGTCAAAGTATACTATCCAAGAGGGAATTCACTAGTGAGAATATTGTACTAATAGACCATTTGAAGGGCATATAGGCCTCAACCTCTCTCTCTCTCTCTCTCTCTCTCTCTTTCTCTCTCTCTCTCTCTCTCTCTCTCTCTGCCCTTCACATTCTCTAACTATCCTGTAATTTATTAGAAACCGCTAAACAAACGTGTATTGACATCATAGAGAATAGTAAAATTCGAATTGGTCCTTTCGATTAAAATGTAAAGAACTGTTGACGTGATTATTATTTGCCATTAAATGAGACTTTATCATTACATGGGGCTTTTTTTAAAATTTTGACATATAGAAAACAGAATTAACATTTCTATAAACACAGTATGGCAAAAATTTAAATTAAAAAAAAAAGTGAAAAGTTGGACTGGCGGCTGATGGTGGTCATTGAACAGCGGTGCAGTAGCGCTAGCATTGCTACCTAAGTGCAACTGCTGTCGCTAATTGCATTTGAGAGAATACATGCTCGAAGGAGGTCGCAAGCCCCCACCACTCGCGCTCGTTGTGACGACGACGACTGTTTTTCCAATCTCTGGGCAACGCCTCGCTAAGGTTGTGCAACCTTGGCCAGGTCTGTCTCACCAACGATTGCGCACCCTGGAGATCCATTTTTGGGGGTTCACGGTTGTTTGTCTCTCTCTCTCTCTCTCTCTCTCTCTCCATTAGGACTTGAGGTTTTGTCATTTTTTAATATTCTAACCCAATTGACACGAAAGAAAATTTATGATGTCACAAAAGAAAATGTGGCAGTTTCCGACAGCATTTCATATGCATATTTAACATATGAACATGTTAGAAATCTAAATGGCCAGAAAAAAAAAAGTTTTAAGGATCGTGATTGCTTATTTCCTGAAAATATGGGGACGATGGCTGCTTTCGTTCCGATAGAGAAAGGAAAATTATATAATAAAATTGTAAATTGGAAACGAAGTAAGAAATGAAAATCAAGATATGATTTGTTCGAAGCCCTTGGGCTGTGACTATTCTATGCCAATATCCTTCTCTTTATCATCCTGTAATTCTTGGAATCTGTACTGATAATTGATGGAAATAATTTGAAGATGAAATGCTCACAACTCACATAAGAAGAAGATAGATAGGCCTATAGATTTATTTCACCTTAAAAAAACAAAATAAAAAGAAGAAACAATTACGAGACTCTCCTATTTATAGACTTGTTACATGACATTTACTCTTCACAGTAAGAAAAGCTAGTGTTCCAGATAAGATATAGAAACTAATAAAAAAAATCACCATATCTCACATTATCTCACCTTATCTCTAAAAACAATCACTACACCTACAAATAGGAATAGACTCATTATAGATAATGACAAACATATTCATTAAAGATAACACTACAATTATGACTCTTTTTCAATGCAGGTACTAAAACAGTTATATGCACCGATGAATTTGGTTTAATTTCTAACGCTCCCCCTTAAACCAAATTCTCTTCCATCAATTATTCTAAGCATGCAAGTACTGAGAGGTTTGATAAAAATGTCTGCTACTTGATTTCCAGTCTTCACATGCAACACTTCAACCTCATTCTTTTTAACATGTTCTCGAATGAAGTGATATGGAACATCGATATGTTTACTTCGTTTATGAAAAGCCGGATTTTTCACCAATGCAATAGCAAAAACGTTATCAACAAAAATCTCAGTTGCTTTTTTCTGCTCCATAAGAATATCTTTGAGTAGTCTTCTCAACCAATTGCATGACAAACACATGAGGATGTAGCCACATATTTAGCTTCACATGTCAATAAATTGATAGCGGGTTGCTTCTTTGATGACCATGTGAAAGCAGTGTCACACGAGAAAAATACAAAGTATGTAGTGATCTTTCGATCATCGATATCTCCACCATAATCACTATCCGAATAAGCTTTAAGTTGGAAGGATTCAAAGCGATAATAGTGTAAGCCATGAGAAGTAGTACATTTGATATACTGAAGTATCCTCTTTACAGCTTTAAGATGAGATGACTTCGGCTTCTTCATATATCAACTCACAATTCCAACACTATACATAATATATAGTCTTGTGCATGTTAAGTATCTCAAAATCCCAATCAAGCTTCTATAATATGTCGAATCAACATCGACATCATCATCAAATTTTGAAAGCTTGGTTCTGCACTCCATTGGTGTATTGACCGCAGTACAATTATTCATGTTGAATTTTTCAAGAATATTTTTTGCACACCCTTTTTGGGAAATAAAAATCCCCTCGGCACTTTGTTTTACTTCAATGCCAAGGAAATAATTCATGAGACCATTATCAGTCATCTCAAATTCTTTCACCATTGATGCCTTAAAAGCATCAACATATAAACACGTGAGTAGAATATCACATTTTTCTTTCTTCAAATAAAGTGCATACTCGTATGGACATTGAAAAAATTCATTCGCCTTGAAATATGCATCGATTATGGAATTTCATGCTCTCGGTGTTTGTTTAAGTCCATATAGAGCTTTCTTCAACTTTAACACTTTGTCTTCATGACCTTTGACAACAAACCCCTCGGGTTGTTCAACATAAATCTCTTCTTCAAGGATGCCATTAAAAAATGTCAATTTGACATCCATTTGATAAATTTGCCAATTAGTTTGAGCAGCAATAGAAATAATTAATCTAATTATTTCCATGCGGATGACATGAGCAAAAACTTCATCATAGCCGATTCCGGCTTTTTGCTTGTATCCCTTCGCAACCAATCTAGCCTTGTACCTTCTCATTTCTTCTTTCTCATTCTTCTTGGCCTTGTATACCCATTTGACTCCAATCGATTTCTTGTCCTTTGGTAGATCAACAAGCTCCCATGTTTGATTCTTTTCAATGGCTTCAATTTCTTCATTCATGGCTTTTCTCCATTTTTCTTCTTTGGCTGCATCATCATAGATAAGTGGTTCATAATCTACAAGAAGACATACAAGGTGAACCTTGTCAGTAGCTTCATAAATGTCAGACAATCTCCTTGACCTTGGCACTAGCAATTCATCAACACCGTTTGAAGAAGTTGGCAATGACAAACTTGAAGAAGATACTAGAGAAGAATGTGTATAATGATCCTTCAACTCTATTTGATCGGTATCACCATGAGCATTCACTTCATCATTTGGGATGTCTTCCCATGTGCCATCTTCATCGATCTTGACATCTCTACTTATATACACTTTCAAAGTGTTAGGATTAAATAAACGATAGGCTTTGGATAAGGAGTCATGCCCATAAAGATGAGCTTTTTGCTCTTGTCTTCCAACTTTGATCTTTTCTAGTCCAGGACATGAGCATAGGCAATGCTCCCAAAAATTCTCAAGTGTGAAACACTTGATGTTCTCTCGGTCCATGCTTCCTATGGAGTTATGCCTTCAAGTCCATATGTGGGACATCTATTTTGAAGATAGACCGCACACGAAACAGCTTTAGCCCAAAGCTCCTTGGACAAATTTTTGCTCTTCGGCATGCTTGAGACCATGTCAGAATGGTTTATTTTTTTGTTTAGCTATGCCATTTTGTTGAGGAGAATATGGAGCCGTCAAGAAGCACTGAATGCCATGATCCTCACAAAATTTGTTGAATATGGTTGATGTGAATTCTCCGCACGATTGGTCCTCAAAGCTTTGATAAAACAATCGCTCTCCTTTTCAGTTAGTTTTTTGAATTGTTTGAAAATATCAAACACTTCTGTTTTTTTCTTTTTAAAAAAAAGCACCCAAGTTTTCCGAGTAAAATCATCAATAAAAGTAACAAAATATCGATGATTACCATATGAGTGAGGAGTGATTGGGCCACACGCATTGGAATGAATCAACTCAAGCGGCTTCTTTGCTTGATAAGTCGCTTCCTTCGGAAAGCTAGTTCTAGAATGCTTACCGATAACACACCCTTCACATAATTGATCGGGATGATCAATACGTGGTAAGCCATAAACCATCTTCTTACGAGAAAGCAAATTAAGTCCGCCAAAATTGAGATGGCCAAACCTTAAATGCCACAACCATGAAGGATCATCCACGTACGCCTTCAAACATCGAGACATATCATTCTTTATATTAAGAGTAAATATCATGTTCTTCGACATCTTTACATTCGCAATCAATATATTATTCCTATCTCTTAGCACGAGACTAAGATCTTTCATATGAACAGTATAACCTTTCTCCAAAAGATGTCCCAAACTTAAAATATTGCTTGACATTTTCGGGACATAATAAACATTAGTAATAAACCGACGTGTACCATTCTTCAAGCGAATCATAATTGTAACTTTGCCTTTGACAAGAATTTGGAGTTGTCATTGAAAGAGACTGTCCCTTTAATTGTCTCATCTAACTCGATAAAGATCTCTTTTTCTCCCACACATGTGATTGCTTGCACTGGTATCAAAATACCACGTATCAGTTTGGCCTCATTCATCTTCTTTGAATGCCAATAATAGAACTTGATCTGCATCATTCACTAAGTTTGCCTTTTCATTTGCTCCACTACTCTTCTTGCTCCAGCAGTCAGAAGCATAATGGCCAAGTCTATTACAATGATAAAATCGAATTTTAGATTTATCATACCATTGGCCTATCAAGTTCTTTCATCTTCCACGAACACCTCTTTGATACCAGTATCTACCGTCACTTCGATAAGCATCTCCTCTACTTCGTCCACGACCTCTTCCTTGAAAGTGACCTCGGCCTTGACCACGATCACGATCTTGGTTTGTCCCGCGGATCTGCATGGGATCTCTTCTTTGCTCCTTCTCATCTCGGATGGTTAATTGCGTTTGGAGAACTTCCTACACCGGTTCAATCTTTTTTCTTCAAAACCTTTCTTCATGGGCTTGTAAAGAACCCATAAGCTCATCGTTCATTATGGCATCCAAGTCTTTGGATTCTTCAATTGCAACAGCAATGTGGTCGTACTTCTTGTCCAAGGACCGAAGTATTTTCTCAACAACACAAACATTGGAAATGTCTTCTCCATTTCTTTTCATCTGGTTGACAATTGTCAAAACTCTTGTGAAATAATCAGCAATTGATTTAGATTCTTTCATATGAATTACCTCGGATTCGCCTCTCAAGGTTTGAAGGCGAATCTTCTAAACTTTTTGTACTCCTTGATGTGTATTGTGAAGAATCTCCAATGCCTCCTTAGCAGTGGTGGCATTCGACACCTTTTCGAACATGGAATCATCTAAAGCTTGATAGATGATTGACAGAGTATATTGATCTTTCGAACGAATCTTCTCCAAGGCATTCCTCTAGTTCTGGTTCAAGGTAGTTTCATTCTCTGGCTCATCATAGCCAGTATAGACAAGTTCCCACACTCCGTGGGCACCAAGTAGAGCTTTCATTCTAACAGCTTAGTTACCATAGTTGTCTTTGGTAAGATGAGGGTATTGAAGATGGAGCTGATTGTTTGTTGATGTCATGATCACAAATTGTAAGCTCTAATACCACTTTAATGGAAATAATTTGAAGATAAAATGCTCACAACTCACACAAGAAGAAGATAGATATGCCTATAGATTTATTTCACCTTTAAAAAAAAAAAACAATTACAAGACCCTCCTATTTGTAGACTTGTTACATGACATTTACTCTTCCTAGTAAGAAAAGCTAGTGTTCCGGATAAGATATAGAAACTAATAAAAAAATCACCATATCTCACCTTATCTTTAAAAATAATCACTATCTCTAAAAACAATCATTACACCTAGAAATAGGAATAGACTCATTATAGATAATGACGAACAAACTCGTTAAATATAACGCTACAATTATGACTCTTTTTCAATGCAGGTACCGAACAGTTATATACACCGATGAATTTGGTTTAATTTCTAACCATAATGTGATAGAATAGTAAACCTCTTCACTCGTTTGTCTTCTGCCTGATCGGAACCAACAGTGACAAGAGAAACTTCACTTTTTAAGTCATCGCCAGCCATGAACTCAAGTCATAGTCCTCGACCTTCTCCGTGAAATCAGGGTGGCTCTATGGCCACGTTTGCTCTTTCGGGTCCTCTACGCTCAGTTGACCCAGTCAATTGGCGCGTTTACGTGAATAAGGATTCAACCAGACATTCATATAATGCGGTCTTCAGTTCGAGCAACCGTATCTCACTCGAGCCCCTTCTGTCTCTGCTATCCGCCCCCCAAACCTTTCCTCTTTCTAACTGTTCTTGTGCTTATTGTTCCCCCTCTAAAATTCCTGAAATGGGTGTGGAGAGCTCCATAAGTTCCAAATTTTTGCTTCGCCTCGTCATTAGCATTTTGACGAATATTTGTTTGGAAGACTGGCTTGCATCAGTGAGCTTGAAATATGACTGCAAGCCTGCAAAGTGCGGTCCCGTGAAAGATTTTCCCTTCCAGAACGACACTAAACCATGTTGTCCTGATGAGCCGCTGTTACTAGAACCTTTCTGGGAGGACCCTGGTGATTATTATCATCATTCTTATTCGTTGATCTCAGAGTTCGAGAAAACGGGCGATGCTTGTCTTACTCCACATAAACATTTTCCTAGATTCCCCAGTGCATCTGATCCTGATGAGCATTCATACCTAGCATTTCTCCGTGATTACAGCAGCAACCCAAATGTAACATTTCCATATCCTCACTCAACTTGCCCCTCTCCTGGCACCAACCGCGCTTATGTCGCTCTTATGGATAGACCAGAACACCCACGTCTTACTCTGTCAGCGTGCGAGAGTCATGTTACTGTACCTGTTAAAAGAGCCAGAAACGATGGCGAGGAAAAAGAAAATGATGACCCCGAGCGTAAGTGGAAGTGCGGGTTTCGACTCAAATGGAATTTAACCTCCTGGGAGAATTGTGTTAATGGCAAAACAAGTGGCGGCAAACGCGGAGGATGTGATGGACGTTGTCGACGCTTCTCTTCTGATGGAAAAAAACATGCTCACACTTGCAAAAAAGGTATTACTTTTCGATTGATTCTCTGTAATAGCAACATTTTAAATTCTCTCATGCGCTCTTCGGTGTATTTCCGGGCCGTGCTCTCCAAACTTGATAAGGACTTCAAAGGAAGAGGAAGAGAGCTTTTTGGCTTTCTTGGTTTTCTATTCTCATTTCCTTTTTCCCCACCTCGGCTTCATTCGCCAAGCCATTACTTTTTTCTTTTTTTATTTATATTTCTTTTGGACATTCTTTTGTAGATCTAGGGTGTGTTTGTTTTGGGGTTTATGATAAAGAAAGATGAAATCAATTTCACGGAAAAGTGTATTTTACCCTTTTCAGAATAGATAATTCATTTTTAAAAGGATGCTATCATTTTCAACGTAAATGGTTTGATTAATCATTTTCAGCAAACTATACATAGTTTGCGCAGTAGCTTTTGTAGTTTTAGTATGATGGATTCATAGTAATGTCGAAAAGAAAATTCTATCTGCTTAGCCGGTTCCAATGTGAGATACGGCGATGCGTTGAGGATCATAGATGATTAGTGAATTTATTATAAATTAGACAGAGGAAAATATGAAGTGAAGAGCTTTCTGCACGTTGTTTACTCATGCATGTTTTGCATAATACTCTCCATTGAGCTTAGTTATGCAATCTCCATAAGGTATGTGACGTTAGGGCATATCCCTTTGTTTCTAAGATGTCTTGTATTAAGTGATATTCAGTTGATCAGTAAGAATTTATGTCAGATCAAGAAAGTCAAAGAGATTTATGCATCATATATGCATGTTATCATATCATGATATGACATTTGTCGCGACCATCTCGAGGGTGAATTACAAAGAAGGCTAATGGATTACTAAGTCCGAAGACTTAACACGGACCCTCCCAAGTCCTACCAATCGCAAGAAATTAATTTATTTAAACATGCAATTATACTCAATTTGGAGCCGCCACTAACCAATTAGGGCTGGTTAGAAACCCAAGTAAAGTATGGGAGAATACTTTACTATTGCAAACTAGAGATTCAGTAGGTTCGGGGACATGGTTACGCTGGATTAGTCTATTTATTTTTAAAAATATTTTCACATGCAGTATTGATTAATTTTAACTTAAGCTAAATAACATGCAAATGGTGGTCATGCGGGTGCACAATCAATGAAATAACATTCAATAAACTAAAGTGATAGAATTGTGAGAAATTATTAATGACAACCTTACAAAAATGCTAATGAAAATGCATGCCCTAAACATGGTTTTCTAAATGACATGACACTTAATTTTTTTATTAATTAAATGTAATCTTAATTTAACTTAATATGTATGAATTTATTTTAATGACATGCGAAATGCAATTCATATGGTATGACTTAAACTTATCACTATATGTATGCAATCTAATTTATATAATCCTAAATATGCTTGTGCTACGTGATATAGGATGAATGACATGATATTTCTACATGCATGCTCTTTTATGATTTTTTTTAATGATGATTCATTTTTTTAATGCATATATGCAACCTATGCTAAATAATGATGATATAAAATTAATTATGAATTAACCTATGAACTAACCAAGGAAATGATCTTCTTTTTTTTTTTAATGACAAAATGTTTTTTATTGAAAAGAAAGTAACTTAATCGTGCAATGATCATCTTTTAGCATTTTCCTTTTTATTAAAAAATTAAACTATGACTCATGGCATGCATAACATTTTTTGTTCCTCTTTTTGTTTTACTAAATGAAAATTGACTTAATCTAAAAATATCTAGGTGTGTTGCTTTAATATGAAATGTGTATAAACTTAAGTACCTAAGTTCTAGATATGACAATATTTTACTAATAAACAAATTCTAATTAAACCTATTATGCAAATTAATTAAAATGTACCTAATATTTTTGGATTCTTTTTATTGAAATTCGGAATTAAAAAAAAACTAATTAGACTAACTAAAGTGAATGATATTCTAATTTATTTTAGGAATCAATTTAACTTAAACTATATCTTATCTTAAAAGCTATATAAAAAAAATCAAGACATGCCAACATTATTTAAAATTAGCCCTAACAAAATCACCCATCTAAAAATTATAATCCTATAAATGCAATTCTAATTTACTGGCCCTAAAAATACAGTCATAATTTACTAAACCTAAATCCTCTAATGCAATATTTAGATTTTTATGTACTTTTAGATTTTTATTTTTTTATTTTTTTTAATCTTTCCAGACAAGTAATTATTTTAAAAGAATGAAGATAAGAATTAAAATAACCGAAAAAATAATCCGTTGTCTCACGGATTAAATTAACAATTATTTTAACTCTATAATGATTTAACTATCAAAATTCCTAAAAATTAAAGTAATTAAAAAATGACCCGATGTCTTACGGGTCAAATTAATAATTACCATAATTTGGGATAAAACCCCTTAATGTCTACAAGGTCTACAAATATTATCATACAATACTACAATTCAAATAATTAAACTTAAAAATAAGCTAACATAACATGAAATAAGTAAAGAATAAAAAATAAAAATAAACTACCTAAGGCTTGGAAAATGGGAGCAGCGACGGTGGTAAATGGCGTCGGTCGAAGGGTGTCCGGTGAACAGCAGGGTCGCGGCGTCGGAGCTCCGGTGAGAGGTGACAAGCCCGAACCAGCAACGGCAAAGCAGCAACCATCACTGATGCGGGAGCAGCAGAGGGCGGGCGGTTCGGTGAGCGGCTGCTACGAGCGTTACAAGTGAAGCGGGACGCGACAGAGGAAAACTCGGCAGCAGGGGGCGTCGCTCGGGCGTGCAGAGGAACAGCAACGTCGCAGGTAGGGGCGGCGACTTCTGGCATCGGTCGTAGCAGAGCAGCGGTGGCGGAGACGCCCAGCAGCGGAGCAGACCAGCGGTATGGACTCCAGTGGTGTCGGGCTACCGATGACCGAATCTGGAGCGGTTGAAGCAGCTCGGGTGGTTGCTCGGATGAGACTCGAATTGGCGCAGCAGCAGCTTCGTCAGGTGAAACATAGGCGGCGTTGGAGCAGCAGGGACTGGCGGAGAGGGGGCGTCGGGGTGAGCAGTGGACTGATCACGGTGTAGTAGGCTTCGGATTGGTGCAGGCGTGGCAGCAGGGCTTCGATGCGGCAGTGGGCAGTGGTGCGGCGGTGGGCTGCTACGGCGTCGACACTCGTGGGTCGGGCGGAAACGAAGCTGAGGCGTTGCTGGTGCTCGAGCGCAGGGCTGGCGGAGCGCGGCGAAACACGTCGTCCAGCGACGAGATGCTGAGAAACAGATCAGGAGCGGCGTCTCCCGTCGGGCTGCAGTGGTGCAACGAGCAGTCGTGCAGGGGAGTGACCAACGGAGCGCTTCGCGTGTCGGTGCGGTGGCGCGGGTGACAACGGGTGACGAGCGGGGGGCGATCGGTGGCCGACGCGAACAGTAACGGCAGAGGAGCTTGCGTATGGGGGAGGTCGAGTAGCAGCGGTGAAGAAGACGATTTGTTCTTCCTCTGCTTCTGTTTTTGCTTCTTCTTTCTTTTCTTTTGGCTTTTTCTCTCCTTCCCTCACACGTCTCACTCACCTCTCTCCCTCTCTCTCTCTCTCTCTCTCTCTCTATGTTTTCTCTAAACTCACGTCTTCTGCATTTCAGCCAAAAGGGAAGAAAACTTTTTGACTTTTCCTCCAGGCTTTTCCCTTTCTATCGGAAGCTCTTCCTCGCTTTCTCTTTTTTTTTTTTTTCACTTTTCCATTTTTTTTCCTCATTGGATTCATCGACGCCTTGGACTTCAGGAAGAACTTGGGTTGCGTGGTATCACGAATGGGGAAGACGAAGGAATTGCGAAGAAGATGATCATAATTAGTTTGTGGTGCATACAGATCGATCCGAGAGATCGACCAGCAATGACTCAAGTCGTGGAGATGCTAAAAGGAAGTGTCAAGGCCTTGCCAATCCCCCCCAAGCCAACCTTGTCCTCCCCCTCGTCAAGATTCCCCGTAGCAACTACAGACAACAGTTCGCTGCTGCAATTTGGTGCTACTTCAACAACAACTGTATGAATTTGTCTGAGATACTTTCCTAGAGAATTTCCTTCCTTTGTTTACACCGCTGGTAATTTCATTGAGAATGAATGGAGTGACACAATAGGATGCTTCCATTCACAATACATTAATCTGAATCGGTTTTGTAATCCACTTGGCGATCAAAAGAGAATGGTAAGAACTGGTCATTGTTCGATTTTGATCGTAATTCCTATACATCATTCTCTGATCAGCCTTGCAATTCAATCAAGATTACCATTGTCGTGATTGGCAAGAACACTTAGGTCAGTTGTCAATGTATTGAACAGCCAATTCTAGGACCTCTAACAAGTTTAAGAAATCAGAACGTACAGGAGGCCATGGATTCAGCCATCATTCTTCACTTTGCTGGTCTATTATGAGTCTTCCTGGGTCAATTGCCCGTGTTTTAAATTCTGATGGAACCGAGTAACCAGATATATTTGTAATGAACTCAAGAGACTCGTCGAATTGGCGGGTGTTACGTGTACAATCTATGTGATGATGATAGTCTTAGTCCTAGTTACCATGCATATCCAGGCTATGAGCTCAACTG
The DNA here is from genome assembly GCA_014182545.1 of Eucalyptus globulus. Lineage (NCBI taxonomy): Eukaryota > Viridiplantae > Streptophyta > Magnoliopsida > Myrtales > Myrtaceae > Eucalyptus > Eucalyptus globulus. Next base: position 35,639,489 of record CM024723.1, read on the forward strand.
TGATGGATATAACCTGACCCTGTCCCCGGTGTCCAAGGATTATCAGGTGATCCACATGAATAGGGAGCACGTCCATCCTTGAGGTCGCATGGACGGATGGATGATCAGAAAAGATACCTCTTCCAACATATTCTGCGACCACATTTGACTTCAGTCCCTCGAACTACACTCCCAGTGACCTCAATTCCACGTTTTCCAGGAATGCGACTCATCGATCCCTCGACTTTATTTGTTCTCTTGTCCCGCCTCTCGAGATGGCGACTTTGCATACCCAGTATGCTAGAACTGCAGTTTCAGCGTCCGGTCCTGATTTCGAAACTCTAGTTCTACTACCTCCTTTGGAGGGCCGCGACTATGATGCTGGTATTAGTGATGTCGGGAACAAAGGCTTGGCGATCAGCTAGTTTGTTTTTAGGACAACGGCTTTTAAGATTCCCCTTGGCTTTTAGGACTCATGACTTACTGCTGAAGCAAATCTATCGTATATTAGCGACCCCTTACAAAACCGGCAATCTAATTAGATTAAACTAGATTTTTGTTATAAGAAATAAAGCAAAAACCAAACTAAAATTCTTAAAAGGTGAGTTTATATCAGTTTACGGCCAAATTAAAACAAATTAAATGAGATGGCTAGTTATTTTTCTAATTAATGTAAAGTAATATGTCTGATTAATGTTAAGGGAAGGAGGGGATGGAGCCTTCGGAGATGCGGCTCAACCCCAAAGCTCCATTCAACTAAACTTTCTTATCCATCGTGCCCGATCTTCTGCACTGTAGGAAGCACTCTTTTACTGGTTTCATCGCAACTTCTTTGGAACGTTCATTTGATAAGGCTTTGTATCCTAGCGGCAAAACTTGGAGCTTGCTGTTCGAAAATATTGTTCTGTTTTTGCAGCAATAGCTGCATCAGGAGCTGGCATTGGGATCGCCCTCATTGTTATGCATTCCTTTAGGAAGACACTGATGATTAAAAAAATTAGGGCTTTGATGAACTAGAGGAGTGAATGTTTCGATAGCAAAATGAAAATCGAGGGATGCTGTCTCTTCGAGAAGATACACCTACAATACATCAAGAGGATAACGGAATCTTTCAAAGAAAAGCTAGCCAGGGAGGCCATGGCTGCATGTACAAAGGCAAGCTCCTGGTCAACTTGTGGCGATGAAGCTTCTAAAAGCATTTTTTTTATGAAGTTGCGAGCATGAGCAAGACTACTCATGGCAATGTTGTCAGCATCTTGGGATTTCGTTTTGAAGGAATCGGAAGAGCTTTGGTTTATGTGTTCATGCCCAATGAATCCCTCAAAAAGTTTATATTCGGTGGGAGTAACACTTAGGAGGTAGAACCGTAGTTTAGTTTGCATACAGTATACAAAATCTCTTTCAAACATACTCACAGGCTAGGGTACTTGCATTAAGGCTGCAACATGAGGATCTTGCACTTCAGCATATAACGTCACACCATTATCTAAAATGGAAACTATTGTCCTAAGGTTTCCGACTTGTGATCTTGCCAAAATATGCCCAAAAGAAGAGGGCATTGTGTGGATGTTGGGTGTGCAGTGCACATGCAGACATGTTGCTTCAGAGTTGATCATAAGGAACATTGGAGAGTTTCTTAGAAATTGGATGTCTATAGCTGTAGCATGATAGTTTCGGAGATGGTTGGCAAGAGCAAAAAGATAAAAGGCACAATAGATCAAACTAGTGAACGTACTTTAGTCATGGGTCCAGCGATACCTAAAGCTTTGAGAAAAGCTTGTGTGACATCCTGATTTTCGAGTCTGATTTCGATGAGATGAAATGGGCTTTTCATCGATGCGCTAATGGCCTTATTCTCTAAGAGGGCCCCTCATGAGATAACTAGCATATCGGGTGAAACCATTAAGGGATTTTGACGCAATGGACTTGAGAATTTGATCAGGAATCGACTGCTCGACCGTGTTGATCTGCAAGGGTCATTACGGTACTGTCAGAAATCGATCAAAGACCGGAGATAGGTCAATTCGATTGAGATATGTAATCAGAGTGTGGGTGATTCCACCTGATTGCAAAATACTCGTCGATCGACACTAGACCGGTTTTTCTATCGTTTTGGTACCCGGTGCCCGTAATTGATACCTCGAGATTTTCACGACAATCAAGAGTCGCCAATGTGTCGAAGATGTACAATGTGACTCAAGATGAATCGATCACGCGTCAATTGCACCAAAAATCCCAAAAGTTATATGGTAGACTAGGTTACGCTAAAACCGCGCCGGATTGAAATTAACCGCGAATTGGAACCCGATTTAAGAAATCGAAAGTTCTGTCATGTCACGACCTATTTGAGGAACGTCGACTCATCCTCCGAAGAATTTTCAGAGATTTCAAAATTTTTACGGAAAATTGATTCGGACGCCACAGGAAATTAACGGAAATTCGGATGAGCCAAATTAAAGGAAATTGGGACTTCCAAGCCAAGCCTTTGAGTGTCAGAGACTTACAGAAAATTTTTCGGGATTTTTCTTCAGCGAAATTGGATATCAATTGGGAGATTTGAGTGAGAAATTGAAGTTAATATTGGTGAAATTCGGACTAAGGCATGAGGCAGCATCTTTGGCTTCAAAAATTGGATAATTGGTGGTTTATTTTGTGGATTATAAGGCTGGAAAGTATTATGAGACATTAGGATATTTGTGAGGAGTTTGAGGGGACCAAGCAATCAATGTAAGGGATAGACTTGGCGGGCTCCCTCCTTCAGCAACGTCTCTTGCACGTCAAGACCGCCACCTCTCCCTTCTTCGCTGTTTCCCTCTTTCTCGATCACGGCCAGCCCTTCTCTTTTACTCGAGCGACTCATCCCTACATTTCCTCTCTGGTTTTGCTTTCATTTCTCCCTCTGCCTCACGCCTCCACCGAAGCCTTCATTTCCCTACTCCACTCATGCTCACCCACTTCCACCCACCATTTCCCCTCTGCTTGCCACACGTCTCCTTGGTCAACCAAAGAAACCCCTTCCCAACTTGTTGACTGTGAAACCTTCAGCATCTTGAGCCCACACGTCTTCATTCGAGCAGCCCATTTCCCTCACCGAAGAAATCCCCACCAAGCGAAGTCTTCATCCAGCTGCTTCCTTGCTCGCTTCTCCGCCGCCTCACACACCTGCAGCAGTCCATGATTCCACCGGTATTTGTTCCCAGCTGCAAACCGAGGCAGCCGCGTTGCCTCATCTCACCAAATCACCATCTCTCTTCCCCCGAAGCCACTCATTCCACCGAATCTGTTCCACTCAACCCACGATTGAAGTCTTTCCCTGCAGCAACTCTAGCCATCGAGGGCTTGTGAATACCGCTCCATCGTTGACCGCAAGTTGTCCACTCGTCAAGCAACAACCGATCGAAGCAGCTCACGGCAGAAGCTGCTCCACCAAGTTTTCTCCCTGCCCGTTCGTCCGTATCCCTCGCACGGAGCCAACATCTCCAGCAGTCTTTGGCCCATCAGCTTGCAGAATCTAGCCCATCTTCATGCAATTTCAACCCAAGTGAATTTCAGCAGCCCACCTTCAGTTTTGGTCGGGCCCATTTGAAGCCCAAGCCCACGAAGCAAGTCAGTCCAAGCTCAGGCCCAAGCTCAACCCAAGCCCAGACCAAGCCCAACAATTTGTTGTGGGCTTGCAAGGCTTTTGGGCCAGGCCCGAGTGTTCACCGACGCCGCAGAAAGTTCGGTTTTCGGCTGTTGTCGCGTCGCCGTCGCGGTGAACCGGTTTTCGCAATTAACCGGTGAGTTTATACTCTAAACTTTGCTTAGTAAGTTAATGACATTTAAAGGGTGTTTAGATTTATTTAATTAGGGATTATGTGGTTAGTTTGATTAAATTAGAAATTTAATTATTTAATTGAGCATGTTAGGTGATTAGCATGGTTTAGCTAAGGCCTAAATAAATTGTACTGTTTATCAAGTAGGATTCGGGAATTTTCGGGTCCGTATTGGTATTTAATTTAATAATTTTGGCCAAGGTTAGTATTTTTAGAAATTAAATTGAATTAATTAATTAATTTTCGAAATTAATTATTTTTCCGAAATTTAGGCTGGGATAGCCGGTGACCGGAATTTCGAGCTGATTGCAATGGTGTAGTTAATTTCTGCAATTGAGTATTAGTAGTGCAAATTGAGTGCTGATTAGAATTTTGAGTATTTAATTCCAAAATTGGTGGATTTTGATATTTATTTAGAAAATCTCGGGTGTTGGGTTTTAACACCGAAAATGGATTTTAAGTACTATATCAAATAGTGGGGTTTGAAAAAGATAGGTATCAGTCTTCTGGTTCGAATTGACCGTGTACTCACACACGACTATTTTCGGGATATTTTTAATATGAAGAAAATAGGCCAGGATCACTATTTTAATGAAGACATTTGAGTGCATTGCACAGTGTTTTGGGCCAATATTGAGTGGTCGCGTGTTGGTTAAGAGAAACCGTCCTGGGCCATTAAGCCGAACGTTACCCATTCATTGGGACTCGGGTCGCAATAGATTCTGGACCTACACCCCTTCGGGGAAGTCGTCTCTGAGAGAGACATAACCGTGCTCAATGAGGTGAGACGATGCCTGGCTACGCCAATAGACCGCCGAACTTCTAGTAGGTCGTACCCTCGAGTGGGTGAAATTATCAATTGGAATGCATGATGGTTGAGTTTGATGTGTCGGATTATGGGACAAAATTGTGTGACATGGTATGGGACGTGTCATAACAATTTGGCCCTATAATCTGGACCCCTGTGATTTATTGAGTTGAGTGATACATTTCAATTGCTAGATGTATCGATTTTATACATAATGTATATGAACTATGCTGACCTGCAAGGTGGAACTGAGGCGAGGTAAGTCCTCTAAGCTAATTGTATGATTGCGTGGTTAGGACGCTTCTGGGCGTATTTCCCTCCTAATTGGGGTTTAGAGCTTAGACTTGCTGAGATTTTATCTCACCCCGTTGTGGGACAATATTTTCAGGGTCGTCGAGTGAAGGACCTGGAGCTGAGAAGAGGTGATCGGAAGTGTAGGTCGCTTAGACCATCTCTTTTGGAAGGCTAGTCTTTTATAGTCTTTTGGCCATAGACTTTTGTACATGACTCAGTGTATATATAAAAGTATGTTTTTTTTGTGAATTCGTATCTTGCTTTTCTATCCTGAGATGATTATTGTCAGGGGATTTATTTTCGCTTTCGCATGTGCTTAAAAATCAATGGGTCGGCGACTCGTCCTAGGAAGTCGCAAAATATTATCGACCAGAGAGGGATGGGCACACACTCGAGGTTCGGGGCGTGACATCCCCTTTTTATGGTATCAGAGCCAAGTTTGAGTTTGGAGTGATAAGGTGCGATGGGTTCTTGGGATAGTTAGTAGGAATTGCCTCTATTTTCATGCTGATGCAAGTGAGTGATAGTTGTTTAGTAAATTGTTTGTGGTGATCACTCAGTTTCTAATTCTTTATGGAATTGGGAATCGATTTTGTAGAGAGTCTACAGCATGAGTGATCAGGAGTCGAGAACTCCTAGGCAGAGAACCTTATCCTCAGTGACTTGGGCTAGAATTCCGACAAGGATCAGTGCCCGAGGTTGTTATGGCAGACCGCTAGCTCAGGCCAACGCGAGTGTAAGAGTACCACCGTAGGCCGGTACTAGTGTAGCAGCACCGAGCGATCTTAAGTTTGATGGGATCATTCAGGCGCTAGTGTTCCTTGGAATTTGTCGAGCCAGTAAGCTCAGGACCGAGCCGCCACTATTGCCGCTATCACTATCGCCGTCGGAGCAGCAACTACCGTTACTGCCATACCTTCTGAGGTCCAGTTTGGAGATGTAATTTGGGAGCAAGCCGTTGCATCTGAGTCGGAGAACAAATCCAGTAGAGATGGAAACCAGTTTGGGAATGAGCCTATGATCGGAGAAGAGTATTCTATATTGTCCATCAGGAAAGGTGGGATAGACAAGCCAGCATCGAATTAGGATGTCCTGTGTCGTGGAAGACGACATGAATCGGCCCCGTGCCATTTTAGGACGGGTGGTTTTTCCGACTCGACCAACAGGGTCACTTGGCTAGAAACTATTCCAGAAGGTTGATAGGACCATAGCAACGGTTGCCGTCATCGCTAATGGAGTAGAATAGAGAGAATGTGCCGTAGAACGCACAATGGGGTGTTTGGAACCAGCCCCAGATGCAAGTAAGGGTGCATGTTGTTATCCGATGGGAGACAGAGGATTCACCAGATAGGTGCCGAGTTGGGGAAGGAAGTGTGGATCAATCCAGTGTCCTGGTAGGACTAGAGTGTGTTATGGATGTGGCCAGCATGGCCATCAAGTGAGGGACTGCCAGTGTGAGTCCAAGGGAATGCGAGCACCGCTATCATGGGCAGGACGCCACTAGGATGGTGAAAGGGACAGGAATAGAATCGACCATGCACCGATCAGAGGAAGAATGTTCGTGGGATGATTTTATCAGAAAGCGCAGTAGAGTTTTGGGGATTAAGTTTGTGGAATTTCAGTTTGTTGTGTTAAGGTTGTAGGAGAAGAACCACTGACTAGAGTTGTGCTCAACTAGTTGCTGAGGCATAACTTTAGCGTCATATGTGAATAGAGTGGGCTCATGGAGCATCTTGTGGTAATGAATTGTAGTCATGAGGTAACCTAGCTCAACCTGTTAGCATGTGGAAGTGTCGAGTTTATTAGGAGTCGAGAAGGACCATTGATTTCATTAATCTCGTCGCTTAAAGGCAACCTGTATGTTAAACGAGGGTTGCCAAGCTTACTTGAAGATTGTCATGGATAAGACAGGTGGAAGAACTGAAGATTGAGGACATCTCAGTAGTCCGAGAAATTCTACATGTGTTTCCACAGGAATTGTCAGGCCTGCCGCCAAAAAGTAAGATTGGATGTGTGATTGAGTCAGCACCCAGGACAGAGCCACTCATTAAGGCTTCTTACTAGTTGTCGTTGTCTGAGTTAAAAATGACTAATGGTGCAAATGTGAGAATTATTGGATAAGGGATTCATACGTCCTAGTGCATCACCTTGGAGAGCACCAGTTTTGTTTGTGAAGAAGAAAGATGGTTCGTTGCGCCTGTGCATCGACTATCGACAACTCAATTAGGTAACGATTGAGAACAAGAATCCATTGTCGAGGATCGATGACTTGTTCAGTTACAAGGAGCGTCGATATTTTTGAAAATTGAATTGAGGACAGGATATCATCAACTGAGGATCAGGAAAAAGGACATTCCAAAATCAGCATTTCGTCCTTGGTATGGTCATTACGAGTTCACTGTGATGCCATTTGGGTTGACAAATGCCCCAGCTGTTTTCATGGATTTGATGAATCGAGTCTTCAAGGAATACCTAGATCAATTCGTAATCGTGTTTATCGATGATATTCTAGTGTATTCTAGAAGTGATGAAGAGCATGAGAATCATCTGAGTTTAGTGCTGCAAGCACTGAGAGTCCATAAGCTGTACGCCCAGTTTAGCAAGTGTGAGTTTTTGTTGACTCATGTTGCGTTCTTGGGTCACGTGATTTTAGGAGAAGGAATCTCCGTGGACCCATCCAAGATTGAAGCAGTGATCAACTGGCCGAGACCGACGATAGTATCAGAGATTAGAAGTTTTCTGGGTTTAGCAGGGTATTACAGAAGGTTTGTGAAAAGGTTTTCAGCGTTAGCGTTGCCTATGACTAGACTCTTAAAGAATGAAGAGAAGTTCATATGAACAGATAAGTGCGAGTGTAGTTTTTTTTTAAGAGCTTAAGGAAAGGCTGACTACCGCACCAGTGCTGACCATTACATCTACTCTTTAGAGGATACGAGGTTGTTGATGCGCTGAGTTAGGAGTCTTCAGTTGCACATATGCTGGTTAAATAATGGACCTTACTTGAGAAAGTGCGAGATTTGGTTTTCAAATTTGAGAGGGGCTACCTTCTAAATTTTATAGCCACCCTCAGAATTGAGCCGAATGCTCAGATTTGAATTAAGGCACTTTAGTTGAGAGACCCAGACATTCAAAAAATCCTGCAAGAGGATACTGATAAGATAAATGTTGATTTTTAGATTTCTGAAGACGGAACATTAAAGTTCCGAGGATGATTGTGTGTACCTGACGATGTAGCACTCAAGAGGGGAGTTTGTCCAAAGCTCATTGTAGCAATTACAACATTCATCATAACAATACGAAGGTGTATCAGAATCCGAGTCAACACTATTGGTGATCTAGTATGAGGATGGACACCACCAATCATGTCGCTAAGTATCAAACGTGTCCGCGAGTGAAGGCACATCTTTGTCAGCTGAGAGGACTTTTGCAACCTCTCGAGATTCCCGAGTGGGAAAGGGAACATGTCACGGTGGACCTTGTGACGAGCTTGTCAAGGAACCAGAGGGGTAATGATTTCAATTGGAATATTGGTTAATAGATGGATGAAGCCGACTCACTTCAGTGCAGTACGAAAAGATCTTGATTTGAGTAGGCATGCAGAAGAGTATGTGTGTCAGATAGTTTGTCTGCATGGAGTGTCAGTGATGAATTTATATCAGATCAAGACCCGAGGATTCTCAGTTTCAGCATAATAGTCTAATGGTTTCTTTTAAAGCGGGACATAGCAGAGTGTTCAGAACTTCAGTTTGTTGAGATGAGGTCAGAGAAAGAGAGATCGCAGGCCAGAGTTAGTCCATCAGTTAGTGGACGCAGTTGCTTATATTAGTGACAGATTAAGGACCACTCAGAGCCGTCATAATGGTTACTTAGATAAGCGTCAAGGGCCGGAATTCCAAGTTGGTGATTGCATCTTTCTGAAGGTGTCACCAATGAGGAATGCCTTGTGCTTCGGCAAAGAGGGAAAGCTGAGTCCGAGGTACGTAGGTCCATTTGAGATTCTTGAAAGAATCGGGATCTTAGTGTATCGTCTTGCATTACCGCCAAGGTTGGTGCAAATGCATGACGTCTTTCACGTGTCGAGGTTGAGGACGTATGAGCCTAACCTAATTCACATGCTAAATCTTGAAGAATTAGACGTGAACGACAGAGTGTCGTACGTGGAAAGCCCGGCTCAAATTGTGGATCAGTAAGAACAGATTCTATGTACCAAAAAGGTCCCATTGGTCAAAGTGGTCTGACCACCACGGGGCAGATAGAAAGAAGCGACCGGGAAAGTAAGTCTAGATGAGACGACAATACCACTACTTTTTTGTGTAAGGATTGGTAAAGATTTAAATTTCGAGGACGAAATTTTTATAAGAGGGGAAGAGTTGTGACATCCTGATTTTCGAGTCTGATTTTAATGAGATGAAATGGGCTTTTCATCGACGCGCTAATGGCCTTATTATCTGAGAGAGCCCTCACGAGATAACTAGCATATCGAGTGAAACCATTAAGGGATTTTGACGCAATGGACTTGAGAATTCGATCAGGAATCAACTACTCGACCATGTTGATCTGCAAGGGTCATTACGGCACTGTCAGAAATAGATCAGAGACTGGAGATAGGTCGATTCAATTGAGATATGTAATCAGAGTGTGGGTGACTCCACTTGATTGCAAAATACTCATCGATCGGCACTAGACCAATTTTTCTATCGTTTTGGTACCCGGTGCCCGTAATTGATACCTCGAGATTTTCACGACAATTGAGAGTCGCCAATGTGTCGAAGATGTACAATGTGACTCGAGATGAATCGATCACGGGTCAATTGCACCAAAAATTCCCAAAAGTTATCCGGTAGACTAGGTCATGCTAAAAGCGTGCCGGATTGAAATTAACTGCGAACTGGAACCCGATTTCAGAAATCGAAAGTTCTCTCATGTCATGACCTATTTTAGGAAAGTCGACTCATCATTCGAAGAATTTTCAGAGATTTCAAGATTTTTACAGAAAATTGATTCGGACGCCGCAGGAAATTAACGGAAATTCGGATGTGCCAAATTAAAGGAAATTGGGACTTCTAAGCCAAGCTTTTGAGTGTCGAGACTTATAGAAAATTTTCGGGATTTTTTCTTAGGCAGAAATTGGACCTCAATTGGGAGATTTGAGTGAGAAATTGAAGTTAATATTGGTGAAATTCGGATTAAGGCATGGGGCAGCATCTTCGGCTTAAAAAATTGGATAATTGGTGGTTTAATATGTGGATTATAAGGCTAGAAAGTATTATGAGACATTAGGATATTTGTGAGGAGTTTGAGGGGACCAAGCAATCAATGTAAGGGATAGACTTGGTGGGCTCCCTCCGTCGGCAACGTCTCTCGCACGCCAAGACCGCTGCCTCCCCCTTCTTCGTTGTTTCCCTCTCTCTCGATCATGGCCAACCCTTCTCTTTTACTCGAGCGACTCATCCCTACATTTCCTCTCCGGTTTTGCTTTCATTTCTCCCTCGCCTCACGCCTCCACCGAAGCCTTCATTTCCCTACCCACTCACGCCGCCCACTTCCACCCACCATTTCCCCCTCTCGCTTGCCACACGTCTCATTGGTCAACCAAAGAAACCCCTTCCCAACTTGTTGACCGTGAAACCTTCAGCATTTTGAGCCTACACGTCTTCATTCGAGCAGCCCATTTCCCTCACCGAAGAAATCCCCACCAAGCGAAGTCTTCATCCACCTGCTTCCTTGCTCGCTTCTCCGCCGCCTCACACACCTCGCAGCAGTCCACGATTCCACCGGTATTTGTTCCCAGCTGACAAACCGAGGCAGCCGCGTTGCCTCATCTCACCGAATCACCATCTCTCTTCCCCGAAGCCACTCATTCCACGAATGTTCCACTCAACCCACGATTGAAGTCTTTCCCTCGCAAAGCAACTCTAGCCATCGAGGGCTTGTGAATACCGCTCCATCGTTGACCGCAAGTTGTCCACTCGTCAAAGAACCGATCGAATCAGCTCACGGCAGAAGTTGCTCCACCAAGTTTTCTCCCGCCCGTTCGTCCTTATCCCTCGACGGACGGGCAGCATCTCCAGCAGTCTTTGGCCCATCAGCTTGTAGAATCCAGCCCATCTTCATGCAATTTCAACCCAAGTGAATTTCAGCAGCCCATCTTCAGTTTTGGTCAGGCTCATTTGAAGCCCAAGCCCGCGAAGCAAGTCAGTCCAAGCTCAGGCCCAAGTTCAGCCCAAGCCCAGACCAAGCCCAACAACTTGCTGTGGGCTTGCAAGGCTTTTGGGCCAGGCCTGAGTGTTCGCCGACACCGTCGAAAGTTCGGTTTTCGGCCGTCGTCGAGTCACTATTGTGGTGAACTGGTTTCTGCAATTAACCGGTGAGTTTATACTATAAACTCTGCTTAGTATGTTAATGACATTTAAGGAGTGTTTAGATTTATTTAATTAGGGATTATGTGGTTAGTTAGATTAAATTAGAAATTTAATTATTTAATTGAGCATGTTAGGTGGTTAGCATGGTTTTGCTAAGGCCTAAATAAATTGTATCTTGTTTATCTAGTAGATTCGGAATTTTCCGAATCCGTATTAGTATTTAATTTAATAATTTTGGCAATGGTTAGTATTTTTAGAAATTAAATTGAATTAATTAATTAATTTTCGAAATTAATTATTTATTAATTATTTTTCCGAATTTAGGCCGGGATAGCCGGTGACCGAATTTCGTGCTGATTGCAATGGTGTGGTTAATTTCCGCAATTGAGTGTTAGTTGTGCAAATTGAGTGCTGATTGGAATTTTGAGTATTTAATTCCAAAATTGGTGGATTTTGATATTTATTTAGAAAATTCCGGGTGTTAGGTTTTAACATCGAAAATTGATTTTAAGTACTATATCAAATAGTGGGGTTTGAAAAAGATAGGTATCAGTCTTTTGGTTCGAATTGACCGTGTACCCACACACGACTATTTTCGGGATGTTTTTAATATGAAGAAAATAGGCTAGGATCACTATTTTAATGGAGGCATTTGAGTGCAATGCACAGTGTCCTGGCTCTTTCCTGGGCTATTAAGCCGGACGTTACCCATTCATTGGGACTCGGGTCACAGTAGATTCTGGACCTACACCCCTTCGAAGAAGTCGTCTCTGAGAGAGACATAACCGTGCTCAATGGGGTGAGACGATGCCTGGCTACACCAGTAGACCGCCGAACTTCTAGTAGGTCGTACCCTCGAGTGGGTGAAATTATCAATTGGAACGCATGATGGTTGAGTTTGATGCGCCAGATTATGGGACAAAATTGTGTGACATAATATGAGACGTGTCATAACAATTTGGCTCTATAATTTGAACCCCTGTGATTTATTGAGTTGAGTGATGCGTTTCAATTGCTAGATTTATCGATTCTATATATAATGTATATGAACTGTGCTAACCTGCAGGGTGGAACTGAGGCAAGGTAAGTCCTCTAAGCTAATTGTATGATTGCGTGGTTAGGACGCTTCTGGGCGTATTTCCCTCCTAATTGGGGTTTAGAGCTTAGACTCGCTGAGATTTTATCTCACCCCGTTGTGGGACAATATTTTCAGGGCCGTCGAGTGGAGGACTTAGAGCTGAGAGGAGGTGATCGGAAGTGTAGGTTAGTTAGGATCGCTTCTTTTGAAAGGCTAGTTTTTTGTAGTCTTTTGGCCATAGACTTTTGTACATGACTCAGTGTATATATAAAAGTATGTTTGTTTTGTGAATTTGTATCATGATTTTCTATCTCGAGATGATTATTGTCAGGGGATTTATATTTGCTTCCACATGTGCTTAAAAATCAATGGGTCAGCGACTCGTCCTGGGAAGTCGCAAAATATTATCGACTAGAGAGGGATGTGCATGCACTCGGGGTTCCGAGCGTGACAGCTTGAGCTACATGGGACGACCAATTATGAGGACGAAGGAACTACAAGGAAAATCATTGTAATAAGCTTATGGTTCATTCAGATCGATCCGAGAGCTCAACCCTCCATACCACAAGTTGTGGAAATGCTAAAAGAAATGTTGAGGCCTTACAAACCCCCCTCCCTCCCCTTTTCCAATATATTAATAAACTAACTTGTTGTTTCCGTCAAGGCCTTTCATTTTTTGGGGTGAAAGTGTCTCTCCAAAAGAGTTATGACTTCGGTTGGAGTTAATTCAACATCAATCATATGAGACCGATACAGTTTGTAAGGAGTGTTACATGAACTCTCAAGTTGGGTAGGCCCAATCCATTTATCAAGCATATTTTCGAGATATGTTGTTTCATCTAAAGATTTCATTTAATCAAGATCAAGCTCAATGTATTAAAAATTCCTTATTTATCTATGCTTAATCAGCGATCCTATAGTACTCATCAAAGATACATGCTCTTGTATGTACTCCTCACATGTTACTACGAAGAGTTCTCCCGCGCCAAACTTGAGCGCTGATTGCCATTTTCTTTTTAAAAAAAGAAAAAAGAAAAATGACGAATGGGAATAAACAAGAGCTCTCTTTCAAGTCAAAGCCATTTTTATTGCTCCCACTCTCAATTCGAGTTTTGAAGTGCGCTCAAGGAATCTCATAGTAATTCGTGAATTTCCTAGCACTCGCGCGATGCGGCAAAAACAAAAGTACATCTCTGTAATTGTGCAAGAACCAATTAATTTAGTGCCTAATGCTCCCTTCCAAATATAATCAGACAAACCCTATCAGCTAAAGATTTAGGCATTGTTTTTACATACCGAACACTCCCGTTCAGACTCTAAGGGCGCGTTTGGTAATGTTTTGTTCAAAAATTGTTCTAGGGAACATAAATAAATAAATAAAGTGTTTGTTCGGGAACAATTTTTGACTAAACACGCGTTTGGTAAACTTGTTCGGGAACAATTCTTTTTTGTTTCTTTTATTTTTTTAATATTTTTATTTTTATTTTTCCTTTTTTCCTTTCTTTTTCTTTTTTTTTCTTCTTTTGGCCGGTCGCCACCGGCGAGGCCGAGCCTCGCCTTGGCTAGGCGAGCTTGGCCTCGCCGGGGCCGGCGACGCTCCGGCAAGGTCGCCGGCCCTCGACGACGTCGCCCGACCATTGACGACCGGTCGCTGGCCATGGCCGAGGCTGGCGACCAGCCAAAGAAAAAAGAAAGAAAAAATAAGAAGAAAAGAAAAAGAAAAAAAAAAGAAAAGTGTTAAAAAATTTTGTTTCGAGAAATAAGAAACAACTTTTTTTTTTTTGTTTCTTGTTTACATTCCAAATGTGTTTAGGGGAACGAAAAAATAGTTTTGGAACAAAAACGCACACAAACGCGTTTTTTCCTTTTTTTTTCCCAGGGAACAAAAAAACAGAAAAAGTGTTCAAAAATAAAAAAAGAAACAATAACAAACGTAGCCTAAGTCAACAATCGTCTCCGTCTTTATTGGGTTAAATCTGAGTTGGGTCCCTAAACGAGAGCATTTTAGGCCAAAAGCCACATTTAATTTACGGACTTGGAAACTATTGATTTGAGACAAGTATTTATAATCCTTAAATCAATGACAGTTAAGGCCACACATAAAAAATAGAGTTTTGATAGCATAACGGTCTTTGGACTAATGTGAGAATTACAACTTATTATAAGTTACAAATTCTCAAAGAAATAGATCACATAATAATTTATAATAATTTATTATCTGATTTTTATTCTCACAATAGATTAAAAACTACTACCAAAAATTAATATTATGAAAAATCCCAAAATGATACATCTATAAAAAAAATTGACCTTAAACTAAAAAAATTGTAATCACAAAAAACCTCAAACCCGATACATTTTAAATTAAATTTTTTACTACTAAAAACCCAAATTGATACATTCGTTAGTATCCATTAAATTAAATTGATACAAAAAATAATTACAAACTAAGGTAAAACTCCAAATTAGTACATCCGCCAATTGTCGTGGGTTATTCAATTTAGTAATTTGATAGTAAAATTTAGTAAAATTTAATAAAGGATAATTATGTTGAAAGTATACTGAATTTAGAGTAAAATTATCACAAATTCATCGGTTTAGAATTTTTTTTCGTGGCATTAACTATTTCATTAATATTATTAACGTAATGTGCTATTTTCAATCACATGGTCACAATGTTGCCCAGCGCGGGTTTCCAATTCCACCCTCCACGTTCGACTTCGATTTACACTCGTGCCCCAACCCCTTTTCTCTCTCCTCCTCGAAGTTTGCATTGCGGAGAGCAGAGAAGCAAAACCTACTACTCACTTCTCAGTCAGTCCTCACTCACTTCCCTCACTTCACACCTCTCTCTCTCTCTCTCTCTCTCTATCTGACACCTCCTCTCTGACACCTCCTCCGCCGCAGCACCAGAATGTCGCCGCCTCTTCGCCTGAAGAAGCTCGCCTCCCTCCTCCTCCTCCTCCTCCACTTCTCTTCCCTCCAACCTTCCACCGCCAACCCGGACGCCGAGCCCCTCCTGGCCTTCAGAGTCGCCTCCGACGCCGGCGGCGACAAGCTCCCCAACTGGAACTCCTCCGCCGACGTCTGCTCCTGGGTCGGCGTCTCCTGCCTCCACGGCCGCGTCTCCCGCCTCGTCCTCGAGGGCCTCGGCCTCCGCGGCTCCGTCCAGCCCCTCGCCTCCCTCTCCCAGCTCCGCGTCCTTAGCCTCAAGCGCAACGGCTTCTCCGGCCGGGTCCCGGATCTGTCCAACCTCACGACCCTGAAGCTCCTCTTCCTCTCCCACAACGGCTTCTCCGGCGAGTTCCCGGCCTCCGTGCCGTCCCTCTCGAGGCTCTACCGGCTCGATCTGTCGTTCAACAACTTCTCGGGCCAGGTCCCGGCGGCGCTCAACGGGTTGACCCACCTGCTGACCCTGAGGCTCGAGGGGAACGGCTTCTCGGGCCCCATTTCGGGGTTGGACCTCCCGAACCTCCAGGAGTTCAACATCTCCCGCAACAGGCTCGCCGGCGAAGTGCCCAAGTCGCTGTCGAGGTTCCCCGAGTCCGCATTTGCAGAGAACTCGGCTCTGTGTGGGTACCCACTCAAGACATGCGATGCCGCCGCCGGCGACCCGACTCGACCCGGATCCGGCGGGGCCATCGCGTCCCCATTGTGCCCGAGCGCGAAGCCCAACACCGTGGCCTCATCCCCGAGCTCCATGCCCGTGACCGCGACGCCGGCCGCGGCCTCGTCGAGCGCTAGCCACTCCGGCGGCGCGTCCCACATCAAGCCTGCGGCCCTGATCGCCATCATAGTCGGCGACGCCCTAGTGCTCGCGGCAATCTCTCTCCTGCTCTACTGCTACTTCTGGAGGAGCTACGTCGGCGAGAAGAAGAACTCGAAGCTCCTGGAGAGCGAGAAGATCGTGTATTCGTCAAGCCCGTACCCGGCCGCCGCCGCGGCAGCCAACAACCCCGGCGGGTACGAGAGAGGGAGGATGGTGTTCTTCGAGGGGGTGAAGCGGTTCGAGCTGGAGGACCTGCTGCGGGCGTCAGCGGAGATGCTGGGGAAGGGCGGGTTCGAGACGGCGTACAAGGCGGTGCTGGACGACGGGAACGTGGTGGCGGTGAAGCGGCTGAAGGACGCGAGCGTCGGGGGGAGGCGGGAGTTCGAGCAGCACATGGAGGTGCTGGGGCGACTGAGCCACCCCAACGTGGTCAGCCTGCGGGCTTACTACTTCGCGCGGGAGGTGAAGCTGCTGGTCTACGATTACATGGCGAACGGGCGCTTGTTCTAGCTCCTCCCCGGTACACCCGCTTGCTTTCGAAACCCTTTTATTTTCTAGAGTTACTCTGTTCGAAATTTCATTTCTTGCTCTGTTTTAGTCCTAGAAAACCTGCATCGATGTTCAAGTCGATCCCACTCGATCTCATTTCCTGTTGTCAACTCGAGATAGCTCGCGACCATTTTGGTGAACAGTAGCAAACACGCTCCATAAATTGCCAAACGGCACATTACGAGAGTCGCCTTCAATGCCGAGATCGACTGGAGTTTCGTGCGCCTCGCATCTTCCTTTTTCGAACTTAAAGATCGAGCGTTTGTAGTAGCGTGTAGGGAAAAAGGACAGAAGGAGGACAAAGGGATTTTGATTATTGTCGACCTTTGTTTTCCGGGAGACGGTCCGGTCTGGTGGTGTGGGTCCGCCGATAGAAACAGAGGCCGAGGGGGGGGCATTATTACGGACGAGGGGAGGGGGAGGGAGGGGAGGGGAGATGACAGGGAAAACCTGCGACTTTAATTACCATCCGTGAACAGGGAGCCGAAACACTTGTCTTTGTTTCTCGATTTTTCAGTACAACCAGGTGGGGCCCGCCCACCTGGTTCTCTCAAGAACCTGACTCTCCCGTCCCAGTTCGGGCTGAGCCAGAATGTTGCGGCCACTCTCTCTCTCTGTTATGCAATTGCAACATCTGTCTCCACGCCGACGAGCTTCTGAACTACAGGATCTGCTGTTCTGGCAAAGAAGAAGGCGAAAACGGGGTCGTTTTGGGGATATATGGGGATGGCGAGGATCCAGAAGTGATTGATGCGACAAAAAGTGCCGGACTTTGGTGGAGGCACCGGTGGTGGCCGAGTGGAGAGGAGGTGCTGAGGAACTGGTTCATGTTGAATTGGACGGCGAGCGTTTGCAGCGTGTGCGAGGCAAGTGGTGGCAAGTGCGTGTTCGACGCCAAGATCTACTATTTCCGGCGTTACTGCCCTGAGGGGCCACGTGCCTGGATTTGTAGAACTGGTACGTTCATTTGTTCTTTTCTTCTTTGCTTTGTAGGACAGCAGGCCTTACGCGTACAATTTTTTAATAATATAAATTTTTCTTTTTTCTTTTTCCTTTGCTGGCCACCGTGGGCCTCGTTGACGCTGGCCTCAGGCGAGGGCCACCTTCGGGTAAGGAAATTCACTCACTATATTTATTAATAGTTGTCCCTCTAATTTAGTTCTTTAGCACCAGTACTAAATTAGTCATTTTAAAGACGTGGAATAAGAGTCGCTGTAATGAGTGCGGATCAAAATATAAGACCTAAGTTTTTCGATCTTATATGTATGCCGTCCTCTCTGACTGTTGTAAAAATCATTCCTGCTGTTGTAAAAAGCATTCCTACCGGTTTCATCTTAGTTTTGATTGGGAGATTCACCTGACAAGGCTTTGTGTCCTTTGAAACAGCGCAAAAAAGCGATTTGGTGACAAAAGTTGCACTAGGTACTCCATTAAACCTACATTTTGTCTCATATACAAAATTCACTGCTTGGAAACCTTGATAAAGTTTTGCTTTTCCATCATTAAGACCTTACACAAGCAAAATGATGGACTGAAATTGTTGCACGCGAATCTTTTGCTTTTCTCTAATCACGTACATTAGGAGTTGGGATTCCAATTGTCATTCTTGTTGTCTATTCCTTCAGGGAGAAACCGCTGATAAGAAAACATATGGCTTTGATGATGGGAAAGAAAGAGAATTCTGTGGCAGCATAGCAAATCCAGAGATTAATCGCTTTGAGGAGATATACCTACAAAGATATCAAGAGGATGACCAATTCTTTCCGAGAAAAGTTGGGTCAAGGAGGTTATGGTTATGTATACAAAGGCAAGCTTCGAGACGGTCAACTTGTGGCTGTGAAGCTTATAAAGAATCTGAAAGGTGATACGGAAGAGTTTATCAGTGAAGTTGCGAGCATAAGGACTTCTCATGTCAATGTTGTCAGCCTTCTGGGCTATTGCTTTGAGGGAAGCAACATGGCTTTAGTTTAGGACTTAATGCCCAATGGATCACTAGAAAAGTACATATACAAAAGCAACACTTCAGAGGCAAATCAACAATTGAGTTGGGAGACATTATGGGCCTATTTGTTTGTGTTCTTTTTTTGTTTCTTGGAACACAATTTCTGTTCTTTTATTCCGGAGAACAAAAAAAGAACAAAAACGGGTTTGTTTACACTTTTGTTTTCGGAAACAAAAACTTTCGGGAACAAAAAATCTATTTTTTTGTTTTCGAAACACTTTTGAAGAAACAAAAGAACAAAAACACAAAACTTATTTCTTTTTTTTCTCCTTTTTCTTCTTATTTTTTCTTTTTCTATTTTCTTTGGTTGGTCGCCGGTCTCGGCCATGGTTGGTGACCTCCCTGGAGCGTCGTCGGCCCTCGGCGAGGCAAAGCCTCACCGATGGTAGGGTGAGGTCGGTCTTGCAACGCGGCCATGTTGAGGCTCACCGAGGCCAGGCTTCCTCCGGCAAGCTCGCCGGACGTTGTGCGGTGGCCGGCAACTGGCCAAAAAGAAAAAGGAAAAGGAAAAAGGAAAATTAAAATTAAAATATTAAAAAATTAAAATAAACAAAAAAATTATACAAGTTTACCAAACGTGTTTCTATTCTTTTTCTATTTCAGGAATAAAAATTTTATGCAGTTACTAAATGTGTTCTTCTGTTTAAAAATTATTTCCCGGAACAGAAATAGTTTTTTTATTTTTTTATTTCTATTCCCTAAAACAATTTTTGAACAAAAACGTTATCAAACGCATCCTATACAACATCTCCCCAGGCATAGCACGAGGGCTTGAATACCTACGTCAAGACTGTAACTCTAGGATCTTGCATTTTGACGTAAAGCCTCACAACATTATTTTCAATCATGATTATTGTCCAAAGATTTCCAACTTTGGTTTTGCCAAAATATGTCCTAGAGAAGAGAGTATCGCGTCGATATTGGGTGCACGCGGCATTGTAAGTTACATTGCTCCTAAATTGGTCATAAGGAACATTGGAGAAGTTTCTCACAAATCAGATGTCTAGAGTTAGAGTTACGGCATGATGATTCTAGAAATGGTTGATGGGAGAAAAAAGGATGAAGTTGGGGTGGACTATAGCAGCGAAATATATTTTCCTCATTGGATTCACCGACGCCTTGAACTTCAGGAAGAACTTGAGTTGCATGGGATCACGAACAAGGAAGATGAAGGAATTGCGAAGAAGATGATCATAATCAGCTTGTGGTGCATTCAGATTGATCTGAGAACTCGACCATAGATGACTCAAGTCGTGAATATGCTAAAAGGAAGTGTTGAGACCTTGCGTATTCCCATCAAAACCAACTTTGTCATCCCCTACATCCTTGAAGCTACTATAGACATAAGTTCACTGCTGCAATTTGATGTCACTAAAACATCTATATAAATTTATATGAGATACTTATTTTGAGATTATTCTTCCTTTGTTTACTTCGGTGGTAATTTCAATGGGAACAAATGGAGTGATACAATAGAATCTTGGGTGCTTCCATTCACAAAAGATCAAATCTTAATTGTTAGATTGAAATCCCTGCTGTGATTAGCCTTGCAGGCTAACTACCATTCTTCATAATGTAATCTCCATTTCAATTGTCGTAATTGGTAAGACTAAAAGAGTATAGTGAGAAGTGGAAGAATGGCAAAATAGAAGACACTTAGAAAATGGATGCTTAGCATGGTCAATGGTCAGTGCATTGTGAAAATGCTAGTATGAACACTTAGAGAGAGGTAAATAGATGTGAAGAAAAATTTTCGCAAAAAAACAGTAGAAATATTTTTCTTTTGAAACTGAGTCTGAAAAACAACAAACTTTTGAAACTGAGTTTGAAGTATAACAAACTTTTGAAACTGAGTCTGAAGTACAACCAACTTTGAGCAAGTTCAGACTTTAGCAATTAAATAAAATTACGAACAAAATAAACGAGTTCAGGGAAGAGAATAAGAATACAGAGTTTATATTGGTTCGGCTTAGATCAAGACTACGTCTACTCTCTCACGCTAACAGTCTTCTAACTGGATTCCACTATGTAATTAATAAGAGATTACAACTTTGAGTGCAAACTCTTAGTAGTAGATTACATTATCTCACTAAGTCACTATTTTGGTATTTCTCTCATGATCACAAACGTTTAAGTTCAACAAAGACAAGTGTATGATTGAAGTTCGCTTAAACTTTGGAATTATAAATTCTACGCTTCGTCTCTTACTTGTTCATCGGTCATTGATCTCCTTAAATACTCTTCCACTTCCAAAGTAACCGTTAGACAATATCTTAGAGGATCACAAATATGTATCAAGAAGATTTGATAACCATTGAGTGATAGAAATAGAATCCCAAATTAATTCCGATCGCCCATACAAATAGAATTTTGATTTCCATAAGTAGAGCTTTTTCGTATAGAAAGTTCCTGTCTTTAATATCCAATTGTCAATCAATTAAATTGAGTCAATTAAATCTATCTTGATGTAGAATCCAAACTAGATCACTAGCCGTTATACATTTAGGGCTTGTGTTACGTTCTGTCTCATTCTGGATATAAAGTCTGAGAGTTTTTAGATTAAAATAGAGTTTAAGTGTCTTCGGACTGAAGTAGAGTCTGAGTGTCTTCCTTCTGAAATAGACTTTACAATCTAGACGTCAATCTGAACATATTCTGCTTCTGAACATATTTAGCCTTAAGGTATGGACATAGTCTGAATAAGTTTAGTTTCAGCATAGAATTTGTCTTTTGATTCTTCACTTACATTCAGTCTGGAATTTGTCAGAGTGGGCAGACTTCTGATGTAGAACAAACTTTGACACTAAAGTCTGGCAGCCTTTAGACTTTGACACAGAAGTCTGGAAATCTTCATAATATACTTTGGATATGTGTTACGTTCAGTCCTCTGGCCGTCTTCAGACTTTGACACTATCTTTTACATGTTCTATGATTTGCATGGTCTATTACTCAACCATTAAACACGTTAGTAGCCTTTGATGACATCTTCAAAATATCATAAGGGATTTCCCTAACAATCTCCTCATTTTTTATGATAAAAAAACAATCTCTGAATATGTAGATGTGTAATCACACTTTCTAAAATATTGATAAATCAATCAAATTTTAGATTTAAAAAAAAAAATGTAACCTGAATCAAAAGACAGCAAATAGATTGAGCATAACAATATATAGAAAAATAATCGTAGTTTAATATTATGCAATAAGTAATATTAACCAATCAATACATATGCATATTTATATTATCTCCCCATTTTTGTCATAATCAAAAAGCAATAATAGTGGAAATAGTATTACGTAGAGAATATAAAACGATAACAAATATATCTTGTATGAAACAAAATTTTTGAAAAATCAGTTTTTATAAAGTAAATTGAATATTAAAGATATGCAATATAACTCACTTTGATCATATATATCAACAAATATCCAATAAAAATCACGGATGCATTATAAAATTCACTTATCCTTTTTGTCATAATAAAATGATAATATCAATGAGAAATTTGTTAATGACAAAAGATAATAAGAGATGCACTAACCGGATTTTGTAGAACTTAAATTCCGATGCATTTACCTTTTCCTTCATTCCATAACAAATCACGATCCATCCAAAAGATTTTTCCATAAATGATCAATGCTCCTCCTCAATTTGTTGCATTTTTGAGATGATCACGATTCTTTCCTTTCTCTTGGATTCGCTTTCTCTTCCTGTCATCATGACAATATTTGTGAATAGCACTAATTGTAGCTTGTGCATGTTTAAGTAGAATATTTTTCCTTTATTTCCTTCATAGCAACAATATCCACAATGATCATTTGCATTTTGAAATTCGAGGATAAGATTTATTTTCTTCAATCAAGCTTGTCTCGAATTCAACATGCATAAACTTAATAAAAATTTTCCACAAATAAGTTGTAATAATATCCAAGTAATATATAATGCCCTTTCTTCAAATAAATGAATTGAATAGCATATATAAAATTATTAATTATTAAAATTCAGAACTACTCAATCTTTCATACGACTTCCTCAATAAGCAAAAATTTTGCACAAGAAAGGGAATTTTTGAACTTCCAGAAGATAGTATAGAATCTCCATGATTTTCAAATCAAGCTTTTCAAAATTCATCTGGAAGATTCTATTGCCACCTGCAAAATCTTGTATAATAGATAATAATATTTGCAAAAATGTCACGTAATACCTTCCTCTGATTTGCAGATCAAAACTTGCTAGATATAAGATATCTTTTATGAATATAGCAAGAATATCCATAAATATGCAATAGTATCTTTCGAGATCAAAAGGATTTCCTCGAGCATAAATCTCAATCTATTGTTGATGCATTTTGCAAAAAGAAAGATGATATTTCTATTACGTGCCAAATTAAAAAAAAAAATACCTTATGTTTATGTTAAGTGATATTTGCAATATAAATGATAAACAATCATCATGATAAATGCACGTAGAAATTTGCAAGGCGGGATGATTATTCTCAATCTTCACCTAAGATACTTCTGATTGCACCAAAATCTGCATAGATTCGCGATCGTTCTTACCTTATTAAATTTCCTGCAATCAATTCATTTCCTTTTTGGTATCCATCAATTTGGATCCTTCTATTTCGTTAGAGTAAAATATAAAAATTTCCATGAATAATCAAACATTCTCATCATAACGAATTATAACAATATGCACAATAATATCTTGAAAAAGAAATTCTCACTTAGTCAAAGCACGATAAAATTAGAGAGAATAAAATCCTTGAGTATCTAAGAAGGAATATTTTGCATAATAAATTATGATCACGTAAAACAGATTTCTATTATGCAAAATATAATAAAATCTGAGTATAAAATCGAACCAAATAAACTTAATTGTCTCTAAGTGGGAGATCAAAAATGATCACACGTATCAAATCAAATCTTGAATCACAAAAACAAATTATACGATTCTTTCTTCAATAAAATAAAATATGATCATTATAAAATCTCAATTAACCAATGATATATTGAATATCAAGTATAATGAGAATTATGTGCCAAAAAAAAAAAATACATTCCTTACCAAATTCTCCTTCTCTTCCTTTATTTCCTACGAAAGCAACTTATCATTTCTTTGGTACCCATTTTTCTTGGGTCCATGAGAGTTAGTAGAGTTTATTGTTTTTACCCAATCTTTCTTAATAGGTCTCCAGACTTTAGGGCATTCTTTCTCAAAGTGTTATGAATCTTCATAATTTGAACACTTGAGAGCATTTCAACCAACAAGTTTTGTAAACACTTTTTGAAAATGATTTTTGTAACATGCCTTTGAAGGTCTTTGTCTAAGTCTCTCTTTTACTTTAGAAAAATCAATTAAAGAATCACTTTTCTTATTGAAACCAAGTCCCGACTTATTATAATAAGGTATTGTATAGAAAAATATGCTCTAATATTTTTTAATCATTTGAAAATTTTGTCGAAATATTTGAAAATTCCTTTTTTAAATAATCATTTTCTTTAACAAGTAAATCTCGACTTTCTTTTATTTGTAAAAAAAAAATCTTTTTGCAAAATTTCAAAATTTTCTTTTCGAGAAAGATCTTGTTGCCTAAACCATGAATTCTCCTTTTTTTAGTTCGGAGATCCTTTTAAGAGAAGATTTGAGATTTAAGCAGAGCTCATTTAAATACTTAAGAACTTTAGTAGGAATTCTTGAATGGCTTACCTCTATTTCCTCATCAGATTTTGAGTCGTGTTCCAGTCGACTCGATTCTAAGTACGTAATGCGAGTCAGATTTTGATTCTAAGTCTGATTTTGATTCCGAATTTGAATCTGATTCTGAATGTGCCATCAAGCATATATTTATTTACTCGTCATTTTCTTTCATAGTTCTTTTCTGGCCATTCTACTTGTATTATCTTCTTCCACTGAATTTCCTTCATTTTCTACTTAGCTTTTTTAATTTCTTGATCATAAAAGTGAGTTCTTCATCGTCCATGTCATTTTCTGAGTTTCTATCATCATAATTAGCGTTAGATATTAAAGCGATGGACTTCTTACCTTCCGGCTTATTCGTTGATTTGTTTCACTTTGTAGGATTAAAGAGTGCCAATCAATTCATCAACGGAAAGTAGCATAATCCTCTGATCTTGACATGGTTCCAATCTTTTAAGAGTCCTCGTAAAAGTTTGTTGACCTCCATTGGAGAAGAAATTAGACGACCTTAATATGCCAAACCGTTTACATTTTTTGTAAAACGATCGAACATATCTCCAATCGAGTCTCCTGACTTTATCTTGAAGGATTCATATTTACTTAGTAGGAAGTTTACTTTTGTCTTTTTTACACGATCAATCCCTTCATATGTAACATGAAGTCTATCCCAAACTTCTTTAGTTGTTTCACATGAAGAGATTCTGTTATATTCAACATAAGACAATGTGTTTGCTCAAAAAAAAAAAAAAATGAGACAATGTGTAATATAAAGAATAAATGGTTTTTGCATCAAGCGCTCCTCTTTTGGACATCTCCGTTTGAGACATAGGAGCAAGGGGTTTGGTTTCTTTGTCTTTGCCAATCTTATTTGATGTAGACACAGCAGTGAGATTGATTCATTTTTCCACAATATCCCATTGTAAAGGATCTCTAGATCTTATGAATGCTTTCATTTTGTTCTTCCACACATTGTATTCATTTCCATCAAAATATGGTGGCCTGGTGTTGCTTTGCCATTCTATCAGTCTTGGTGCCAATATACTAGCCATAGAAGATCTTTAGCTCAAAGTAAAAACACTTTTAAAAACTGAGCACTTGACTCTGATACCAATTGAAAGTGCTAATATGAACACCTAGAGGGGGTGAATAGGTGTGAAGAAAATTTTTCGCAAAAGAACAGTAGAAATATTTTTCTTTTGAAACTAAGTGTGAAGAACAACAGACTTTTAAAATTGAGTCTAAAGTACAACATATTTTGAGCAAATTCAAACTTTAGCAATTAAATAGAACTATGAACAAAATAAATAAGTTCAGGGAAGAGAATAAGAACACATAGTTTATAGTGGTTCGGCTTAGATGAAGCCTACGTCCACTCTCCCACACTAACAACCTTCTAGCTGGATTCCACTATGCAATCAACAAAATATTACAACTTTGAGTGCAAACACTTAGTAGTAAATCACACTATCTCACTAAGTCACTTTTTTGGTATTTCTCTCACGATCACAAATATTTAAGCTCATCAAAGACAAGTGTATGATCGAAATTCGCTTAAACTTTGGAATTATAAATTCTACGCTCCGTTTCTTACTTGCTCATTGGTCATTGATCTCCTTAAATACTCCTCCACTTCCAAACTAGCCATTGGACAGTATCTTAGAGGATCATCTTCCAACCTACCCATTGGACAGATCTGTATCTAGAAGATTTGGTAGCCGTTGACTGATAGAAGTAGAATCCCAAATTGATTTTGATTGCCCATACAAATAGAATCTTGGTTTCCATAAGTAGAGCTTTTTCGTATAGAAAGTTCTTGTTTTCAATATCCAATTGTCAACCAATTACATTGAGTCAATCAAATCTATCTTGATGTGGAATCCAAACCAGATCACTGGCCGTTATACATTTAGGGCTTGTGTTACGTTCTATCTCGATCTGGATGTAAAGTCTAAGAGTCTTCAAACTAAAGTAGAGTTTGAGTGTCTTCAGACTGAAGTAGAGTTTGAGTGTCTTCCTTCTGAAATAGACTTTACAATCTGGACGTCAATCTGAATATATTCTGCTTCTGAACATATTTAGCCTTAAGGTATGGACACAGTCTGAATAAGTTCAGCTTCAATATAGAATCTGTCTTTTAATTCTTCATTTACGTTCAGTCTGGAATTTGTCAGAGTGGGCAGACTTCTGATGTAGAACAGACTTTGACTTTAAATTCTGGCAATCTTCAGATGTTGACACATAAGTATGGAAATTTTCAGAATATACTTTGGATATGTGTTACGTTCAGTCTTCTGGCCGTCTTTAGACTTTGACAATATTCTTTACATATTCTATCATTTGCATGGTCTGTTACCCAACCATTAAACACGTTAGTAGTTTTTGATTTATTTTGTCATCTTCAAAATATCATAAGGGATTTGCCTAATGCATTGAACAGCCAACTCCAGGACCACTAACAAGTTAAGAAATCAGAACGTGTCTCCTCACTTTGCTGTTCTATTCTAAGTCTTTCTGAGTCAATTGCTAGTGTTTTATATTCCGATGGAACCGTGCAACCAGAAGAAGAATAGCCAAACCCCGTAAGTTCCCCAAAATGGCTATCGAAATCTTCTTGGATTTCAAACTATCATTGTGTTCTATGATTAGTGACTGATGATACTGTTAGTTGGTTAGGTTTTTTATCTGGTGGTAGCCCTGTCAATCGGTAGAAAATAATTCGACTAAGATTGTTCCATTTAATCTGTTTTGACTCATATCCGTGCAATGCAAATTTACCAGACTCATATCCTACCCAAGCCAAGATCCAATTTTTTCTTCTTAAATTGTTGTCTATAAAGAATGGACAACTTCATGGACCGGCTTGTCGAGTTAGCGAACGAGCTCCAAGGTTGGGTTATGGATGGAGGCGTGAAGGCGATGGTGAAAGTCCATTCCCAGACCATCCTTAAATCACAACACGTGTTCAAGCCTTGGTTCATGCTAACATATATTTGTGTGAGTCCCGAGTGTTTTCGCTTGGCTAAAGATAGAGCGACTCAAAGTACGCATAAAAGCTACCTCAGTGTATTCAAAAGTGCAAATATGCTCATCTTTAAGGCCATCAATTAGGTTTCAACGCATGTCTTCCCTGATTCATGGAATGAGGGACCTCTGAATCACAGTCAAGATTGAGTTTCATGTCGTAGGAAAAAGTCAAACGATTAACGGAAATCCGATGCTCATAAAAGCCAATGCTGTAATTTGGGCTACTTTGCTCGGAGCCTGTCGGCTACATAAAAATGTCGACTTGGCCGAAATAGCCATACATCGGTTAAGTGAACTTGAACCTGGAAATCCTGCTAATTACGTTATGGTTTCATATGTATACGGGGATGTCGAGAAGTGGAAGGATGTGGCAAGATTGAAAGCTGTAATGAAAGATGTAATGAAAGATACTGGGCGTAGAAAACTTCCTAGATTTAGCTTGATTGAGGTCAATGATGATATTGTTGAGTTCTATTCCTTGGATGAGAGGCATTCTGATAGTGATGAAATATATGAAGCCTTGGACGGCTTGGTAAAGCTATCAAAATCATCTGGGCATGCATCTGACTTAACTGTGTTTGAGCAGCGAGCTTATAGAAAGCAGGGGCACATCTAGACTGTTAAGAATCATATGGTGAACGCACACACTCTGTTGCTGATTCGACCACTGCGGTTTCAACAAAGAAAAGAAATGAAGATGTTGCTGCTACAACAAAGACCAGAGGAAGTAAAGTGAGCGAGTTGTCGGCTATGTCAGCTATGCGTATACATGGTGTTGCTGATTCGACCAAGAAGGAAAGAGATTAAGTCAATGGCAAAACTTCTAGCTTCACGTGTCCAACTATGAGTGGAGCTCTCCTACCGCAGAACCGTTACTCTGTTTTATGCGTTTAACATAATGAACAACTTTTACCTCCATTTTCTCTTTTTCTATTAGTTCCTTATCTTCATTAGTTGAACTATAAGACCGCCTTTGGCGGTCCTTGAGATAAGATCATGTAATATAAATAAGAGAATAGAGAAGCAAGATAGCAAGCTCTCAAATGAATGTTTTCCTTGAATACAAACAGAAGAAATCCAAAAATCTTCATCTATTCTCATCGTTCCTTCTCTCATTCTATTCATAAGTCTTCACATAGACAATGTCTATCAAAGTTACCGTCTTATATCACGTCGCTTTTTAAAAAAAAATAAAAATTGTGAGGCATTTGACAAGTATGATTATTTCGATTATGAGGAAGCAAGAGGAATCATCATGATATATACTTAAGAGAAACTTTAATGGTTTGCTTCTCATCCATTCATATATCTTATATATTCTGATGATTGACATTCTTAAGAGGAATCAATTTGTTCTTTTTTTTAAGAGAAAAAGGCACAGGCCTTTGAACTCTTTTCTTAGTCAATTAGGTCTGTAAATTATAATGTTCAAACCGGTCCTTTCAATTAAAATGTAAATGAGACGATGTGATTATTATTTTGCTATTAAATGTAGATTTTGTCATTACGCTGAACTTTTTAAAAAACTTTTGACAAGTAGAAAACAGAATTAACATTTCTAAAAACACAATATGGCAAAAATTGAAAAAGAAAAGTGAAAGAGTGGATTGGTAGCTGATTAGCCTTGCCACTTGTGTGGCATTGCTGTCACTGATTGCATCTGAGAAAATATTAGCGGTGGCAAATGGGTGGGTCAGGTCGGGTCAAAAATGGGTTGACCCATATTTGATCCATTTAACCCGTTTTGACCCATATTTTTGTAGTATAAATCTAGTGACCCATACCCAACCCGACTCATACTCAACCTATACCCGACCCAACCCGTATTACTAAAACCTATTAATATTCTAAGAAAACTCACTTCTATTATATGTAAATTGGATTAAAACTTCAAATTAAATTAAAAATAGTAAATAAAATAAAATAAAGTTAAGAAAAACCTATAAATTGAAATATTTATAAAAAAAAAAATTAGACTATGCATATGCTTCTCTTATTTGAAGTAAACATACCATTGAATAACTATAAACCGTAACATGAAATCTTTTTAACTAAACCTAAAAAGCACATTTTTATGATTTTTTTTTATTAAAAAAATATTGTTAAAACATTTTTATGCAATACAATTTTTTTAACAATTTTTATGCAATACAAATTTAATTGAAGATTTTTATAATTCTTTTTAAAATATTTTTAAAAATCGAATTTTTGTATTTTTAAATATAATTTTTAATTATTTTTTAAAAAATATTATTTTTTATTTTTAATAATATAATTTTTAATAATTATTGTTGTCTTCTTCTTCTTTAGCCGACCGCCGGCCCACGACGACGGCGGCGACCGGCCACGGGGCGAGATCGAGCTTGCCGGCGTCAAGCGAGGCCTCGGTCCGCCGGACCGGTGAGATCGAGCCCCACTGGACGCCGCGAGCTCGAGCTCGCCGGTGTCAAGTGGGGCTCAAGCTCACCGGCGTCGACCCGATCCGAGAGGCCGAGGCCCGGCTCGATGCCGGCGAGCTTGAGCCTCGCCTAGCTAGCTCGCCGGCAGTCGCCGACCGTTGGCTAAGGAAGGAAGAAAAAAAAAAAAAAAAAAAGTAAAGAAAAATTGAAATATGAATATAATTATAATTTCGATTTTTTATAATAAAAAATTATAAAATTAAAAAAGGCCATGGATTTAAACTTTAAAGTGGGTTTCCTAATAACTCATTTAGACCCATTTCTTTTTATGTTTTACTTTCTTAGACCCATATTTAACTTTCATTGACCAATTTCTAACTCATATTTAATTTTTACTTGACCTATATATGACCCATTTAACTAAAAATGAGCCATAATATGGGTTTATGGCCTATTTTGCCAGCTCTAGAGAATATTGATTGTAACAATATAAATTGTTACAAAAAAGCAAATATACACACTCCCAAAGCATCACAAGCCCCCGCCACATGAGCTTGGTGTGGCAACTACGACTATTTTTCCATTGGCTAGGCGGCGCGTTGCTAGGGTCCTGCAACCTTGGCTAGGTCTGCCTCACCGAATCGCACAGCCTAGGGATCAAACTTTTGGGGTTCTTGGCTATCCATCTTTGTCTCCGTCTCTCTCTCCATTAGGGCTTTAGGTTTTGTTATTTTTTAAATATTTTAACCCAATCCAACACAAAGAAAATTCATTATACCTAATAGGAGTGTGCAAAAGAACCAGAAACTACAAAGAACCAGATTAGACTAGCTAGAATTGACGGTTCTCATGAGGGCCGATCTAGTTCCTAATTCCAATTTAGTGAAACTAGTAAGTACCAGTCTAGTTTCCGACTCCATGCGTGGAATTGTTAATTCACCTACCTAAATCGGATCGATATATATAAAGAAATTCCATCTCAATTACTTAATTAATTTGTAGTTTTTTTGACCAAATACATATGTACATATATGTATATTTGTAGTTATTAAATATTATTGATGAATTTTGTCTCTTGGGTGTGTAATAGGATAACCTCCTTCTTCTTTTTTATCCTAATAATCCATTTACTTGCTTTCTCAACCAAAACAAAATAAACAAACGAAGATGAATGAGAAGACCAATTGGAGATGTCCATAAATGTTGCAACACTTTATCGTCATTGTCGCGACCCGATCTCGCCGCCCTCAAAAGTCCAAGGGAGAAAATGTCAAGTTTAGGGGTACTTGATCATGAGAGTTCTCTCACGAGATCGCGAGCTCTCCCAAGCTCGTACCCCGCGTGACAGCAAGTTTATTTATGCGGTCTAATTGTTTAACAACCTAAGAATATACAGGAGTCGCCACTAGCCTCATTCTTTAGGGGTCAGCTAGAAAACTCAATCAAGGGTCGGAAGAATTTCCTCGATTCCTACGCAACCAGTTATCTAGATTCGGGGACTTGGGTTACGCTAATATAAATATTAGCGCATTTTCGGTACCTAAATAGTATGTTGTGTTTTTCCTAACATGTCCATGCGTCTTTTTTTACATTTTCGGGATCATCATTTTTATACTAAGTGATCATGCGTGGTAGATTACTTTCATTCTATTCTTATTTCTAAGAAATGAAAGGAAATCAATTAATGAAAATTAAATTGCAAGACATGAAGTAAACAATCAAGAGAAAGCAGTAAACCTAATCATGCAATTCTAAAGAATATAAAAGAGAAAACAATCGGGAAAGAAAGGAAACCCGCAACTCGTCGGGTTTTATACAATGTATGGAACCCGAGACATATGCCCGGAAAACAAATAGCACATGACAATGGTCGGAATGGACATCAACCTCCACCATCTTCACGCTTTATCTATGTTAAGATCATATTCTAAACCTAATCTAAGAAATCCGGATGACTAGATATGCATACAAATAAAAGAAACAATCATCACATATCAAAACAATCAAAAACAAAACATCTTTGGTATTCACAAATGGTGACTAAAGTCATGAATTCCTTAGACCAAATTCTAAGTGAAATCCCAAGATTCAACATCATTATGTGTCGCACCTAAATCATCCATCTATCAATCACATGTGAAACGTATAACATGACAAGCATTCAAGCTAAATGACCTTATTGTCAAATTGAGAACACACAATTTTATAAAAATCATTCTGGGACAGCAGACTTTCAAATATGAGAAGCAGAATTCATGAAGACATTGACTTCTATTTTGCAACAAACATATGACAGGGCAAACGATTTCCAAATCAAGCATATTATATGTCTATGGAACGCTTGAGAAGTCTATTACAAATCTCCAGAAGACATTAAAACCTAATAATATCATCTACCAGCTCATTCCAATTAAAACAGAAAATCGCAGTAAATCAGAACAGCAAATCAATCTAAAACTGCTGCAGAATTGACAAATTTTGTAGGTGTTTTTCGATGACCGAATGACATCCGTTTAGGGCATGCGACATATCAAATCGAAGCTCTAGAAGTGTATTTTTTATGTCTAGAAGAGCTTGAGATAAAAAAAACTCATCGAGCACCTCGTTTCAGCCAAAACAGAAAGTGACATATCAGGCATACGAAATTGCAGATCAAGGCAAACATCGCTCTCACACTTCAGCAGACGAGATAAAGGGGACTGGTCAGACCGTCACCAATTTATCCAAAAAATTCCAACATTGATGGATCGTTCTAACCTTCCCTATCCTTCTTTATCAAAATCTCAGCAGAATAAGCAACAAACATGGGCAAGAAGCATTTCCAGCAGTACTTATTGAAAAGAAGAGTGAGGATTGGAAGAGAATAAACCACAGATACATGAGCGAGAAAAGAGATAGTGATTCTAGCATGTATATACATAAAAAAGACTCCAAAGGTTGAATTCAGGACGTTCATCCTCCATTTTTAGCTAATTTCCTCTTTTAGATGGAAAGGATCCTTACAACTACAAATGCATTTAGACTCCTACAAGATTGCACAAATTCACGATCTATTGAGCAGATACATCAAAACCATTTGGGTGACAAGAAAGACTTCACGATGAGGTATAGGCAACATAGATACCAAACTGAGACATTAACAGGAGAATTCTGATTACGATATCTAGTGCTAATCATGCCTAGCTCTGTCACAGCAGCAATTTCAATGATCTCAAACACAGATGTTCCAGCAAATCTAAAGCAAGTTCAAAATGGAATGCCTATGATTTTCAATGAAGAAACATAACACAATTAAGCTGATATGACCAAAATTGATCAAAAAAACCTAGATGAATAAAATTATGGGTCAAGACTTGAATAAAAAACACACTTATTTAGTTCACGAATTTCATCAAACAGGCGGTATACATTTGAGCTTAGGAGCTTAGATGCAAAAGTAGAGCAATGATTCACATCCAACTCACCGTAAAGGAAATGCAGCAAGTTTAAATCATTAATAGAACCTCAATCAGAGTCCATTTTCACATAGACAGTGGCAACAATTCCCAGCCTCTGCTTCATACGTAAAGCGCACAAGCATGCCTGATTAAGGAACCGATTCTAGAGCTAAGATAGAACAGAGCAGCTTGAAACAAAAACCTAACCACGATCCTAATCTTCTAACTCCACGCCCGCGAAACCGTGGCACCAAAAAAAACAAACTAATCCGGTCTAATAGATCGCTACGGCCTCAGTGCCGAGACCTAAAATCTAAGACCGAGGACGACGCGCCGAAACCTCAAGAACTCAAAAATGTCACCGCACCGGGAAGCTACCGTGACGCCATGGAAACAAAAAATTCGGAAAGAAAGCAAGTTTTACCTCCTTCCGGTTCCCTAACGAACCAGCGCCTCGATTGCGGAGGTCGATTTAGCAACGGCGGAAGAGAACCTACATCAGCGCACCGGACGAAAAGAAACGAAGAGCCGAAGGCGATCCGCAATCCCGAAGCTCGAAGCACGGAGTCAGAGCCAAGGCGAAGAGCGAGAGGACGATCGATTTGGTTATAGAGAGAGAAAATCGGATGGAGAGAGACACCGGATTCGGAGCCACCACAGGGGAATCACCGAGGAACCGGGACAAGGAAATGATCGGAAACTGATGTCGCCGCCGCCGTCGCTGTCACCGCCGTTGGTCGGCTTCCGATCTGAGCCTCTCACCTCAAGCTCCTTCTCCGGCGGTTACTCTGTTTTCTAGGGTTTTTTTGGAAGTGCAGAGGAGGAGGTCGAGATTCAGAGAGCGAGAGTCAGAGTCTGTGAGAGAGAGCATCCTCGTGAAGAGAGAAGGAGCCCCAGAGGAAAAAAAAAAATCCGAGTGAGAGAGCTCCCCGAGAAAGAGAGAGACGATCGTGAAAAATACGCCCCCTTTTTCTTTTGTTCTTTTTTTCTTCTATTGTTTCCTTTATTTTTTTTTCTTGTTTTCCTTTTCATTTTTTTTTAATGTTTTCATTCATGCATTCATTTTTTTTTTTTTTTTTGCTTTTTATCTTTTTTTTTATATGCAAACTAAATAGACGTTTAAAAATGTTGATAAAATTTCAGGTGTTAATAGTCATGATACAAAATTAAGAGCAACGGCTCGTTTTAAGAGCATAGTTAGGTTTCTTTTTAGCCATTTCTATTATTAAATTAGGTTGACGTTGAAAAAATATAGAGTATGCGATTAATGTTTTGACTTTTATGGATGTTAGGACTTTTAACGTAGAGTGTAATTCTCCATATGTTCCTAGTGTTGGGAAACCCTAAGAGGATCATGCCATAACGTTCGAAGAAATTAACTTTCTAACTAATGTGTATTGTCTATTTGTTCTGCCCTATAATTTTCAATCCTTAGTCAAAATCAATGGCTTGCAATTCAATCCTAACTTAAGGCCAAACAAGCTTTGGTGCTCTAAAACAGAAACTAGGTTCATCTTGTTGGGATTGGGGATCAGTTTCCTGGGTGAATTCATGGAACTAACAATTGATTCTCAATTCTAATTTTTTGGAATCAGTCCTTAGTGGCTTTTCCAAGTTTTAAGGTGGGAATCGCCCATCTAGACTATGTTCACCTCTAATAGTGGTAGTTTGTTTAGGTAGCGCTAATGTGACAATCTTCAAAGCATTTCGTAAGCATATTAACATATGCACTAATCTGATCAAATAAACACGTTTTTAGAAGTCCAAATGGTCATAAAATAAAATAAAAAGAAAGTCAAGGATCACGATTGTTTATTTCCTGAAAATGCACGGACGATGGCTGCCTTCGTTCCAATAGAGAAAGGAAACATCATATGATAAAATTCTAAAATGAATTGAGAGACGAAAATCGAAATTTTATTTGTTCGTAGTCCATATGAGCTGTGACTGTTGCGGTGGCTACGCTGTGCGGCTGTGATTGGTTCGTCTGTCCCGATATCCTCCTCTGCATCGTTTTGTTATTCTTGGAATCTGTACCGATAATGTGATAAATAGTAGACCTCTTCTCTCGTTTGTCTTCTCTACCTAATCGGAACAAAAAATGACAGGAGAAGACTTCACTTTTTAAGTCAATCGCCAGCCATTAACTCAAATCATAGTACTCGACCTTCGAAGAGATCCAGGGTCGAAGGCGAATCTCGGTGAAATCGTTGTGGCTCACGTTTGCTCTTTCGGGTCCTCTCCGCTCAGTTGACCCAGTCAATTGGCGTCTTTACGTGAAACACGATTCAGCGAGACATTCATATAATGCGACCTTCAGCTTGAGTCACTGTATCTCACTCGAGCCCCTTCTGTCTCTGCTATATGCCACAAAAGCTCTCCTCTTTCCAACTGTCCTTGTGCTTCTATTGTTCCCCTCTAAAATTCCTGAAATGGCCGTCAAGAGTTCCATAAGTTCTGAGGTTTCGCTTCGCCTTGTCATTACCATTTTGACGATCATTTCTTTGGAAGGCTGGGTTGCATCAGTGAGCTTGACATATGGATCCTGCGAGGCTGACGAGTGCGGTGAGGTCATGATAGGTTATCTCTTGGGGAATGACTCTAAACCATGTTGTCCTCATGAACCACTGTTGAAACTAAATTCTCTCTGGCAGGACCCTGTTGTTTATGATAATCAATCTCTTGGGTTGATCTCAGAGTTTGGCAGAACAGGCAATGCTCGTTTTGCTCCACCTGAAAGTCTCCTAAATCGCCCAGCGCATCTGGTACTAATGTTCCCCGCATTTAATTGCCCTCCTTTCTTAAATCCAATCATGGAACCTTTCCACCTAGCATTTCACCGTAATTGCACACAACACCCCACCCCCAATTGGCGCCAACCACTCTAATGTTGCTCTTATAAGTGTTGGAAAAAACTTCCTTGAGTGTTTTGAAGATAACAAAACATTTCCATCAATCTAATCTGAAGACTTGCAGATTCTTTCATCAAAGTCCAAGACTACTGACTACTGGACTTAAGACTCAAAGTCTATCTTCATTGACAATTTCTAGACCGTCGAAGAAGGCTTATCCGTAACCGAGTATTTCGTTAAAGATTTGATTCTATCGATGAAGAAGAAGATCTCTTGGCTGGATATAGCATGTCGGAATCCATTATTCAAATTGAGATTGATTCAGGGATTTTGGATCCATTGATTAGCAAAGTATACTTGGAAGGTTCTATTTATGGAAATCTAGATCCTGATTGTATGGGCGAGCAGGATTGGTGGGCTATTGTCATATTCCTTAAATAACTCGAAATCTCCCTAATTGATTATGTTCAACGGGTAGATTGGAAGAACTTCTTTGGTAAGTGCCAACGGGTGTGATGGCATGAAGGAGTATATAAGGAAGACGTTCCAGTTATTCGAGTGTGTGCGCGATAGAAGAGTTCCAAAGTTTGAAGCTCCTTGTTCTTAGTCAATTCAATTGTTGAGCGAAATCTTGTACTCAAAAGAGAGTTTATACCTTTGTGAGACATTGAGGAAGTGTAGCAGAGTCTCTACACTGTGGAATCAAGGAAGAGCTATCTTTTGTAACAACTCTTTTGATTCATAGTGAAATTCAGCCGGTGGGTTGTTAGTGCGGAAGAGTGGACGTGGGCTTGGATTAAGCTGAACCACTATAAACATTGTGTTCTTATTCTCTTCCCTAAGCTCTTTTATTTTGATCGTAATTCTATTTGATTATTAGAGTCTAATTTCCTTTTCATAATCAATTGCTGAACAGAGTTGTTTTAAAAATAAAATATTTCATTCACTCTGGAATTTTTTTTTTTCGCATCTATTCATCCCCTCTAGGTGCTCGTACTAGCTTTCACAATAAGTAGACCTGAAGACCTACATCTAAATCAGTCAGCGTGCGAAAATCAGGTTATTGTACCAGTCGAATTAGCCAGAGAGGATAGGGAGAAAAAAGAAAATGATGACAACGAGGAGAAGTTG
The DNA here is from genome assembly GCA_014182545.1 of Eucalyptus globulus. Lineage (NCBI taxonomy): Eukaryota > Viridiplantae > Streptophyta > Magnoliopsida > Myrtales > Myrtaceae > Eucalyptus > Eucalyptus globulus. The sequence continues at coordinate 35,676,689 of CM024723.1, forward strand.
AAGCAAGGGTTTAGACTGCAATGGAATATAACCTCCTGGGAGAGTTGTGATAAATGCAACATTAGTGGAGGCGAATGCGGGGAACCGGATGGAAGTTTTCTGTGCTTCTGTTCTGATAAAGCTTAAGCTTATCCGCGTACTTGCAAAAGGGGTAATATTTTTCGATTAATTCCCTGTACTAGCAACCGTTTAAAATCTCCCGTGTGTTTTTCGGTGAATGTCCTCGCCATGCTCTCCATGCTTGATAAGGACTTCAAAGGAAGAGGAAGAACTTTTTGGCTTCCCTTTGTTTTCTATTCTCAGTTTTTTCCCCACCTTGGCTTCGTTCACCAGGCCATTAATTTATGTCTCTTTTGGACAATCCTTTCGTAGTTTTAATTGTTAGATGAATTCATAGCAATGTCATTTGCTTCCTCGCAATAGTCACTTCTGTGAATGTCAACCCAGCATTAATCATGTGCACAGCTCAGTAAATAGCGAATTTTTAAGAGTGTCACTGTTTGCATTAGCCAGTTCAACACATAAGGGGGATGTGAAGTGAAAAGCTTTATGCACGTGTCTTTGCTCATGTTATGTTCTGCATCAGCTTAAAGTTGTGGTTAACACCGTTGCTTAAGACACTCCATTAAGCTTAGTTCTGCAGCTCCATTAGGGAATATTTATTTGCTCCTAAGATGTATTGTGTTAAGTGATATTCAGTTGATTGGAAAAAATTTATGCATCGTATATACATGTAATCATGTTATGATATGTCATTCATAATAAGCCAGGTTTCCTTAGACTTCCAGAGGGAAGACTTAAAAAAAAACCTCTATCAACAACTTCTGAGCTAGATATACATAACAATCATTATGAAAGGTTCTTTTAAAATTCCAACCTAGACCAGTTGCTAAACTTAACTGAATTGTTATGGTTGATAATTATGTCCTTTTTTTCCTTTGGCCATAGTGATATATCTCTATTGTTTGTTTTTTTTGCTTTCTTGTGGATCGTATTACATTTGATGCTGAACTTTATGAAAACATTGCCGATATGCATTCCTGTGGAATCATTGGACTTTTGTGCATAAGTATTTTGTGTGACAACCATACAAATTTTTTTCATGGTGAAATTATAATATCCAAGAGAGAATTCACTAGTGAAAATATTATAATGACAAGACCATTTAGAGGGCATATATGCCTTGACCTCTCAGGTGAATTCACCTCTCTGTTTCCTTTAAATTCTCTGAATGTCCTGTAATTTCTTAGAAACAGCTAAAAGAAAGCGTACTGACATCATGAGTAGTAGAATTTGAATTGAACCTTTCAATTCAAATGTATATGAAAATGCCGATGTGATTTTTATTTTGCCATTAAGTGTAGATTTTGTCGTTTCGCGGGGCTTTTCAAAAAACTTTTGACAAATAGAAAACAGAATTAACATTTCTAAAACACAGTATGGCAAAAAATTAAAAAGAAAAAGTGAAAGAGTGGACTGGCGGCTGATGGTGGTCATTGAATGGCGGTGCAATAGCATTAGTGTTGCTACCTGGGTGACACTGCCATCGCTGACTACACTTGAGAGAACACTCATGGAGAAAATATAAATTGTTACAAATAAACAGATATACAAACTCAGAGGGTGGCGAGCTCCCACCGCTTACGCTTGGTGTGGCGATGACTATTGTTTTCCATTCTCTAGGTGATGGTCGCCAGGATCGCGCAACCTTTGCCTGGTTTGTCTCACCAGGGATTGCGCACCTTGGAGATCGATCTTTTGGGGTTCACGGCTGTTCGTCTTTATCTGTCTCTCTCTCCATTAGGGCTTGAGGTTTTGTCTTTTCTTAATATTTTAACCCGATCGACACAAAAGAAAATTCATGATACCACAAAAGAAAATGTGGCAGTCTCCGACAGCATTTCATATGCATATTAACATATGAACATGTTGTCAGAGATTTCTATGGCCAGAAAAAAAAAAAGTTTAAAGGATCATTATTGCTTATTTTCTGAAAATACAGGGATGACGGCTGCCTTCGTTCCGATAGAGAAAGGAAACATCATATAATAACATTCTAAACGACATGAGAGACGAAAATCAAGATTTGATTTGTTCGGAGTCCTTGGGCTGTGACTGTTGTGATGGCTACGTAATTGCTATCGGGGCCTCTGTGCCAATATCCTTCTCTATATCGTCCTGTAATTCTTGGAATCTGTACCGATAATGTGATAGAATAGTAAACCTCTTCACTCGTTTGTCTTCTACCTAATCGGAACCAAAAATGACAAGAGAAGACTTCACTTTTTAAGTCAATCGCCAGCCATCAACTCAAGTCATAGCACTCGACCTTCAAAGGGATCAAGGGTCGAAGACGAATCTCAGTGAAATCGTTGTGGCTCTGAGGCCACGTTTGCTCTTTCGGGTCCTCCACGCCCGGTTGACCCAGTCAATTGACATGTTTTAGTGAAAAAAGATTCAACAACAAATTCATATAATGCAATGTTCTGTTTGAGCCACTGAAGCCCCTTGTGTCTCTGCCACATACGTGCCCCAAAAGCTCTCCTCTTTCTGACTGTTCTTGCGCTCCATAAGTTCCAAGGTTTTGCTTCGCCTTGTCATTAGCATTTTGACGATTATTTTTCTGAAAGACTGTTACATCAGTGAGCTTGAAATATTCATGCGAGCCTGCAAAGTGCGGTGACGTTGTGAAAGGCCATCCCTTCTGGAACGACACTAACCCATGTTGTCCTGATGATCCGCTGTTACTAGAAGCTTTCTGGGAGGACCTTGGCGATTATGATCATCAATCTCAAGCGTTGGTCTCAGAGTTCGCAAAAATGGGCAATGCCTGTTTTGCTCTACCTAAACATTCTTCTAGATGGCCCAGGGCATTTGATCCTGATGAGCATTCATACCTAGCATTTCTCCGAAATTGCAGCAGCTTCCCAAATGTTGATTCTCCATATCCTTACTCAACTTGCCCCTCTCCTGGCGCCAACCACTCTTATGTCGCTCTTATGGATAGACCAGCACACCCACGTCTTAATCTGTCAGCGTGCGAGAATCCCATTACTCTACCTGTTAAATTAGCCAGAGCGGATGGGGAGAATGTAGAAAATGTTGACTACGAGGAGAAGTGGAAGCACGGGTTTAGACTGACATGGATTTAACCTCCTGGGAGAGTTGTGCTAAATGCCAAAAAGTTGGAGGCAGATGCAGGGGACACAATGCAAGTTTTCTGTGCAAAGATAACTTTTTCCGATTAATTACCTGTAATAGCGATAGCTTAAATTCTACCATGTGTTTTTCAGTGAATTTCCTCGCCACGCTTTCCAAACTTGATAAGGACTTCAAAGGAAGAGGAAAAACCTTTTGGCTTCCCTTGGTTTTCTATTCTCAGTTCCCTTTTCCCACATCTCGATCTACTTGTGTCATTAAAGAAATTTGGTATGACAAGAACTCATTCAAAGCGGAGGATGAAGCATTACTCAATGTCGAATGCCCCTTGCCCAGTCTTAATCACTCTTTTGACCGCTTACTTGTTACTTTTGGTCCGAGCCAGGCTGATCTCTGCATCTTCCACAACTGCAACGAGTCATTTTCTATCAATTCTACAATATCTGAGGCTGAGCGTGGTCCTGGTAGAGGGAACAATTCTTTTGCCACGATAGCTAGTAAGTACGATTACTTGAACTGGAATAGAGCGTCGTGCCAATACTTGGTGGCCGCCCCGGTTCAGATACGAAACTGGAAGGTGAATCAAAGTGTTGAGTACCTGAAGTTATTGGAAAACAGTTTCACACTGAACTGGACAGGATACGACTGCATGAGATGCTGAAGAAGTGGGGGTGGTGCGGCTGTGAAAATAGTAGGAGTGTGTGCTATCGCCCCGATCAAACACATCTCGAACACTCTGGCGATGGTAAGGTGCCGCAAACTATTCTTAGGCTTTCACGTTGACCTCCTTCACTATTCTTAGTCAGGAATTAGTGTTTATGGGACTTTTCTGTTGCGACCTCCTTAACATTGACCTCCTTCACTACCAGTTGTCACCTGCCGTGTCTCTCCGCCTTTGACTGTCACGATCTCAAGTTCTCATAATACTCGACCTTCAAAGAGATCAAGGGTGAAGGACGAGTCTCGGTAAAAATCGTCGTGGTTCTGGGGTTTGAAATGGAAAGCTTCGAAACCCCGTCAAAGTTGGAAACTTTGTAAGGAAATTAAGGCGCCCACGGAAACAAAGGGGATCATGGGCCCGTGGCCGATGGGGTGAAATCGATCGCGAGTCTTTGTGCCAATATCCTTCTCTGTTTCGTCCTGTAATTCTTGATGTCACATCTTGAAACCATCATGAATGGGTGATGACATGGCCGTCCCTCCACTCGAAGAACGCAGCTTCAAAGCTCCCAAAATTCAATTCCTAAAAGTCCGTTCGTCGATATCACTTTTGTACTACTTATCGTTAGCTAAGGAGCCTGAAAAAGATTGGAAAAATAGAGGGTGAACAACTACAACTCAATAAGTAGTGCATCTCTTTTAAGCAAATCCAGCATCCACTATGCATATTTATAAACCAAACCGCAACTCATTTAACTCAAATCCATAATATAACAAACATAAAATAAGAGAATAAGTCACATATGCTTTAACATAGCAGCAAAAATATTCATTTCACAATAATATCAGAACAAATATCAATAATCCAATCCATTGATCAATCTCATTAATTCACACGCCAATGATCCATTCCATTGGTTAATCTCACCAATGGTCTAATGAAATCATACATCGATGATCTATTCCAACAACTAATCTCAAATTACACGTCGATGGTCCATTCCATCGACTAAACTAAATCACATGCTAATGGTCAACTCCATTAACCAAACTCATATCACATATCAATGATCCACTACATTGACCAATCTGTTGCTCAATATTAAATAATGGTCATGACACAAGGTCTAATGACAAGGCGACCAAGATTCCCCCTTGGCAAAATCTTCACCTATTATTAGCTAGTGGCTCGGCCCATAAGAATATCTTATACTAAGATGCGCATAGCCCCTTACTGGACTCATAGCCATATTGAACATCAACACCAATTTACAACAATCTCTACAATTCATAAAGCCAAATCCAAAAATCATTTCATATGTCACAATACATTTCATAAATCAACCACATAACCTTCCGTGACTCAATCGCCACAATTACTTTTCGTAAAATATTTCATAAATCATTTTAGAATTCATCTCATAAACCAGTTTTACAGATCAAATTAAATCAAATTCATGACAAAAAGCTTATCACAAATCGATATCTATATAATATTCCATATACCATCTCAAGGTTGAGCTTTTCATAAAAAAAATTTCACACACCCAAAACATGTAATATTTCTCAACTTCATTCATCAAACAGAATATATATTTCCACCAAAAAGTTCTCACACTACTTTCAAATACCAAAACGTAGTAAATGTCCAATCCAAATTTTATGCAAATGACATGCTTATTATTATTATTATTATTATTATTATTATTATTATTATTATTATTATTATTATTATTATTATTATTATTTCGGTAAGGTACATACATGCTTATTCATAACTTATAAAATATCAAATCTTTATAATTTTAAAGACATGAGTTTATAGATTCTTAGAAGAGATAGCACCATTCACCTGGAAAAGTTGAAAATCAACCTATGTGGTTACTCAAGTCAACGCACTCGTATTCTTAATCAATTAATCAAAAAATGATATCAAAACCAAGTAATATGCTACTCTCCAACTAATGACTCGATTAAATTATGCTTATTCATTGATAAAATGACACCTATATGCTAATAAACCACATATCCAAAACGATTATTAATGTCACGCCCCGAACCCCGAGCATGTGTCCCTTGGAAGTCAATAAAATTTTGGCAACTTCCCACAACGAGTTGCTAACCCTTCATTTTATTGCACATGCGGAAGCAAATAATAAATTCCCTAACAGTAACCATTTCGGGATAAAAAAGCAGGACAACAATTTCACAAACAAACATGCTTTTATAAACCAACTGAGTTATATACAAAGGTCAGCAACCAAAAGTCTACAAAGACGGTTCTCCAAAAAGAAGTTGACCTAACTGACCTACTCCTCAGGTCCCCTCAGTTAGGCTCTGGATCCACCACTCTGCGATCCTGAAAATTTAAGCCCACGATGGAGTGAGATATAAATCTCAACGAGTTCACGGTCTAAACCCCAATTAGGAGAGTAATACGCCTTGAAGTTTCCTAACCACACAATCACACAATCACATGGACTTACCTCTGTTGGAGAAATCCTCATGAAGAGTTTTGAAGTTGACAAAAACGTATCCTTCGGTCTAGTCGAAAGTCTGCGACTCTGTCGGCTTAAAGTCCGAAGACTTCGGACAGCCAGACTCAAGACTCAAAGTCTATCCTCATTGACAGTCTCGAATCCGTTGAAGAAAAGGTTATCCGAACTAAGTGGTTTGTTCGGGGATTTAACCTTATCATCCGAGAAGATCTCGTGGCTGGAGAAGACATATCGAGAATCCTTTGATTGATCAAGATTGATTCAATGACTGAAGATTCGATGATTGTCTATATATTATTGGAAGGTTCTACTTATGGAAACCGAGATCCTGATTGTATGGGCGAACATGATTGATGGGCTATCAACATGTTCCTTTAATAACTCGAACAATCTTCCTAATTGATTCTGTCCAACGGTTAGATTGGAGGAATTCCTTTGGTAAGTGCCAACGGGTATGATGGCATAAAGGAGTATATAAGGAAGACGTTCTTAGTTGTTTAAGAGAGTGTGCGCGATAGAAGAATTCCAAAGTCTGAAGCTCCCATTTGTTTAGATAAATCTCTTGAGCGAATACTTGTATACAAAAGAGAGTCTATATTTGTGAGAGACCTTGAGGAGGTGTGGTAGAACATCTACATTTTGTGGAATCAAGGCAAAGCGTGCTGTAACTTCTCTTTTGATTATAGTGAAATCCAGCCGGTGGGCTGTCAGTGCGGAAGAGTGGACGTAGGATTGGAATAATCCGAACCACTATAAATCCTGTGTTTAATTTTCTCTTCCTTACTCTCTTTACTTCAATCGTATATCAATCTGTTAAGAATTGCTTCCGTATTCAAGAAAAATTGTTTGTACGCCTATTCACCCCCCTCTAGGTGTTTATACTAGCAATATCAACCTCGTCTCAGATCGTCCCTACAGGTCAGCATAATCCATATCACAAACAGCCATAAAGACATGAGCAGCAAATAAACTCATCAATAGGAACGACATACTCAATTATAACAAAGCACAAGGGTCTTGATTATAGGGCCAAATCGTTATGGCACATCACATACCGTGCCACACAATTTTGTCCCATAATCCGGCACGTTCAACTCAATTAATTTTGCGTTCCTAGTTTTGATCTCAGCATATAGCACGGTCTATTCTCTGTTCAGCGATCTTCTGACATTGTCAGGCTATGTCTCACACCATTGACCATGGCTACGTCTTTCCTAGACGGCTTTCCCGAAGAAGCACATGTCTAGAATCTACTGCGACCGGCTTCCCATTGTTTAGGGGCATCTCATATAGGGATTACCGTCCAGCTTAATAGCTCGGGACGAGTTCTCTTAACCAACACACGATCACTCAATTATGGCTCAGGGCACCATACATTGCACTCAAATATCTCCATTAAAATGGTGAACCTGATATATTTTCTTCGTATTAGAAATACACAATAAAATAGTCGTGTGTGGGTACACGGTCAACTCGAATAAGAAAAATTGATATCTTTCAATTTAAAATCTCATTGTTTTATATAGTGTATAAAACCAATTTAAGTGTTAAAATCCGATACCTGGAATTTTCTAAATAAATATTGGAATTTCATAAATTTTGGAATTAAATGACAAAAATTCAATCAACAATCAATTTGCACAAATTAACACTCAATTGCAGAAATTAACCACACCATTACAATTAACACGAAATTCCGATCACCGGCTATCTCGGTCTAATTTCCGGAAAATATTTAATAATTAAATAATTATCAAATTAATTAAATAATTGCAATTAATTACCATAAATACCAACCTAGGTCGAAATTGCTAAATTAACCGCCTAAACGGGCCGGGAAAATTCCTGAAGCTGTCTAGCTAAATAGCACATCCTATCTAGGCCTCAATTAATTTAATCTAACTACCTAACATGCATAATTAAATAATTAAATTGATAATTTAATCTAATTAACCATCTAATCCCTAATTAACCTAATTTAAACACCCATTAAACGTCATTAGCCTATTAAGAAGAGTTTAGTATATAAACTCACCGGTTTAATGCGAAAACCGGTTCACCGTGACGGTGGCGTGACAGCAGCCGAAACCCGAACTTTCAGCGGCGTCAACGGACACTTGAACCGGGCCAAAAAGGCCTTGCAAGCCCACAACAAATTGCTGGGCTTGGGCTGCGGTCGGGCTTGCTTCGCGGGCTTCAAGATTGGGCCGAATTGTGGGCTTCGTTGGCTTTTTGGGCTGCTGACACGTGAAGATGGGCTGCTGGACTTGAAAATTTCGCTGGGCTGAACTCCAAAGCTGAAGATGGGCTGCGGGCTTTGACCGATGAAGACACGCGATGGAGGAGAGGGCGAGCTAGCAGCAGCTTCGGCTGTGGAGATGGTTTCGCTGGAGACGTGGCTGCTTCAGTGCTGTTGGCGTTGACCGACGTGGGAAGAAGACACAAACGTGGCAGCAAATGGGGCAGAAGATTCGGTGGTGGCGTGAGCGTGAGGCAGCGAGATGAAGACACACGGCTGAAGACTTGGTGGACGGTGGGAGACGTGTGGCAGGTGAGCTGGGCCGCGACGCTGGAGAAACCTGCTGAGGAGTCAACGTCCGCGGGCTTCTTGCTGGGGCTTGACTTCATGCCGCTCAAATAAAGACATGAAGAAGGTGGGGCAGCCAATTTGATGGAGGTGGCAACGAAAGAGGGGAGGGACGCTCGGTTTGCAAAGAAAAGGAAGGGAAAAATAAATGAAGACAGAAGCAGCTTCACCGAAAACGGAAGCTCGCGCGCAGCATCGAGGAGAGAGAGAAGTCGGCCAAGTTTGTCCAAGAAGCTTAGAGAAAGGGGGTCCCAAAGTCAACAATTATCCATCCACTTAAATGCATTGTCCCCATTACTTTCTAACAAGATAATGTCACAATTTAATCCAAATCGAAGCCAAAATTGTAGCCCCTTCCAAAATTCCGAATTTCACTAATTTGGCTTCAATTTCTTCACAAATTCTCCAATTAAGGTCCAATTTCGTTGAAAAAAAAAATCACATACTAATTTCTGCAAGTCCCTATTGCCAAATAGCTAGGTTTGGAAGTCCAAATTCCCTTCAATTGAGCCCCTCCAAATTTCCATTATTTTCTGAACCGTACGAATTGATTTTCTATAAAAAATCTCGGAATCTCCAAAAATTCTTCGAAGGATGAGTCGACGTTCCTAAAATGAATCGTGATACGACAGAATTTTCAATTTTTGAAATCAAGTTCAAATTTACAATTAATTTCAATCCGACGCGATTCTAGCGTGACCTAACTTACCGGGTAGTTTTGATCAATTTTTGGTGTAATTGACCCATGATCGATTTATCTCAAGTCACATTGTACATCTTTGACACATTGGCGACTCTTGGTTGTTGTGAAAATCTCGAGATTTCAATTACAGACACAGGTACCCAAAACAATAGAAAATCAATTTAGTGCCGATCGACGAGAATTTTGCAATCCGGCCTTTTATAGACGATTAGAGGTCACAAACAAACAAGGACCAAGCTCATGGGTCCGGGTACAAACAAAGGCACCAGAAATTTCCGGGAGGGAATTATTCGCATACTATGAATAGTAACTGTACTGTGAACAGTACCTTCCCTAGCCTAGTAGGATCCTCCAAGAAATGCAGCTTGGGTAGGTTAGAAACGATTCCATCCTGGAATGTTTGGGTGTCTCTAGGCTACGAACT